>BLFK01000386.1:1256289-1285143 GCA_014634185.1 Astreopora myriophthalma | reverse complement strand
GGGGGGGGGGGGGGGGGGGGGGGGGGGGCAGGCGGGCTTCCGCGGTCTTGGTCTTCAGAGAGGCTGCCTGTGAAGTCATCTGCCGTGGACTATCCCAACACTTGTGACCAGGATTGTAGGCTTCAACCCCGCACGAACAGTTGTCCACGCACCGTCCACTTTCAATGAAACTTCCACAAATGCAGATTGAAGCCTGGTCGGACAAGGCTCATTTGCTTTTAGGCCCCTTTCCCATGAACAACCAACTGCCAGTAGCTCAAAACGAGCATTTGGCCAAAATTGGTTACATTCACGGTCCTGATAGGCAGTTCTTCGAAATTGGCAAGGTTTAAGTGTTGTCAGCCCTTTGATGATGAGCTCAGGCACCAGCGAATGACCCAGAACACAGTTACTTCGGGCAAATTTAACACAATTCCAAGGTAATGCTGCAAACAATAGACCTTCTCCGATATGTCAATATTCAGCTTGACACCGAGACTTGGGGGAATAAAACAAAGGAACTTGTATAAGCGTGTCGACATGTTTATGCAATTTCTTTTGTTTTATTCCCAAAAGCCTGGGCCCGGTTGTTCGAAAGCCGATTAACGCAAACCCTCGATTAAAAAGTAAGCGACGTTTTAATTTCGCGCTCTGAAAACACTTTCAAAAAAGTGGTTTTAGACTAAAGCGGAAGAAAAGTGTAAGTCACAAGTGACAAATCTTTCGGGAAAATCTTTGTGAATTGGTAAATAAACTGGAATCAAAGTTCACTCTAACCCAGGGTTAGCTTAATCAGGTTTTGAACAACTGGGCCCTGATGTCAAGCTGAATATTGATATATCGGAAAAGGTCTATTGTTTGCAGAATTACCTTAGAATTGTGTTCAATTTGCCGTAAGTAACTGTGTTCTGGGTCAAAAAACAAAACAAAACGAAACAAGCAAACAAACAAAACAAAACAAAACTCCCTTTTAGCAAAAAGATTTCCATACATTTTCGAGGTATCATACCACCTTAAGCCTCGCATTTAAGAGTTGCGCAAATTAACGTTTATAAGATAGTGACACGGGGGGATATTAGATCTGGCACATGTAGTCCGTGCAACAACAGTGTAGTCTCAATTTGCGTAACGTCCGTACAAACAAACAACATTCCAAGGATAAAATAGCTTGGAAAGACGTATTGTCACAAAGGCTTTGCTATGGTTTGGCAGAACCTGTGAAGGCCGGTTTACACCCTACGATGTCCTCCCGATCTGTCGGCCTGATAGTATCGGGGCGCGAATGGTGCGTGTGTTTCGACCCACGATTCTATGGCCCGATTTTGTTCGACCTGGCGGTTCCTCTTCAATTTGTCACTCCGACTTGTTAAAAATCTGTTTCAGGGCAACAGATTTTGGAATCGGGACAATTTTCATTTTATGAATCGGTCAGAAATCGGGTGTCAAAATACACGCACAATTTGCGCTCCGATAATGTCAGGGTGACAGATCGGAAGGACAAATCATGGCGTGTAAACCGGCCTTGACAAATATTTGCCAAGGTAGGCGCATTGCTTGAACATCACTATCAATAATCAGTTTCAACGTGAAGCAGTGGAGACCCAAAAATAACGACGCAGATTGCTTCCTGTGGCTGCAAGCATGTCAAGGATAAATAAGGATTGCAACTTGAAAGAGCTGGGTCAACGCAAGTTCTTACCCTTCGTGTCAAAGAAAAGGCCAAAACTGATATTTTGCTCCACTTTTTGAGCAGTTTTCCAGCGTGTCGTAAAACCCAAACCAAACTAATTACAGACCCAGTCACACACGCCTCGGCCAAAGAAAAATCGAATTAATTAACGAGTTGGTTTTACCAGCAACTCAGAACACAAAGCAAGTAAAGGAGCTTGCAAGTGCAATTGGCTCAAGTTTTGAATCTGATTGGTTGAACAGTTCGGGCAAATTCTTTTGACCCAATCAAACCAACGCAATCGCGTAATTTCTTCCGACACTACAGTCGTACCTCTATATTATACCGAAAAACGAGTTTGCACGAGATTCCTCCGCAAATCCATATTCTGGCCGATTCCAGTTAGACGAATCCAAACATGAACCCGTTCTTTTTTTACCCCAAGTAACACGCTAAGCTAACCACAAATTATGCTACAGAGTACCCGTTTGTGACATACCGCTTTCAGTAATTGTAAATTAACAACTTGCCTGTTTAGTCTATACTTGAGTGGAACAGTGGCCACAGAAAACGTGCGTCCGATGTTGTCGTGTAAGGTGACTGCAAAGAGGACGTTCATACCGAGAGGGAAAGTCTGCAGCTTGTTCGAGTTTGCTCTTACTGGGGACTGGCACGTGACGGACAGCGAAGACACTGCTTTAACCTAATAATATTTGATAACGTGTAGGTAGTTACAATTTCGGTAGTTAAAATAGATACTCACTTCAGAGCGGTTTCAGTTGAGTGTCGTAAAAGCAAAACCAAATTAATTAACGAATTGGTTTTACTAACCAATCACGCAAAGCAAGTAAACGCAGCCGGCACCAAGCGCGGGAAAACGAGAGTGACGTGGTCGGAATTGTTTTTAGTTTTGCATCCGATTGGTTGAAAGGCTCGCGCAAGGTTTTTTTAGCCAATCATGGCGCAAACCAAAATCAAAAGCAAAGCAATCTCGTTATTACTTTCAACACTCACGTGAAAACTGCTCTAATTGTAGTCTATAGTTATTTCAAGCTGGTTCACAGCTTGCTTGCAGTCGCCGTTATCTCCTGAGGACGCTCAAACCAGTTTCAACACTTTCAAAAAAAATGACCGGTCTAGAGGAAGAAAAGATTGCCGTCTCATCGAAACGAAACGCCGATTGGAAAAGAAACTTTCGGGTCATTCCTTTATTTCGGCAAATAGGCACAATTTCGAGAGGTTTCGACCAAAATTGTCGAAATTAATGTTCCGAAAATTGCTGCTCCATTTGAAATTGAACCAAGAATTCCGGGAGTCCAAACGAATCGCGTCCCAAGATATCGTAAGCGGGGGCTGAGTCACAACTGAGAGGAAGCGCAACAATATCGAAACGTTCCGACTCTTACGACTCAGCTTATGACTTCGTCGTTTGGTTTTAGAAGGTCGATTTCGTTTATGCCGCCGACTCTTAGTCCGTCGCTAGTGGCAACCATCTTATGAGGTCTGTGGGGTCTTACCTCTCCCCACATCGTAACGGATAGCCACGGATAGACGTAGTTTGTTGCTGCTGTGGCTTGAAGATTAATTTAATTTATTTTATAGATACTGATGAAATACCGGGATTTTTCCTTTTACTAAAAAATCATATCTTCACCGCACGCAGTGAACGTACTATTTCACGTGTGAGGATATTGGTGTTGCCATGGTTACTAACATGATTAGCCAATTACAAGAGAGCTTCCCGCTCAGGCGCGCGGCCGGTTCTTTTGAAAATTCATTCACAAAATGGCTTCGAGGTGCGAAGACGGTGCAGTTCGCCACGAGGAATGTCGAATATAAGTATTATTTTCTTTATTTCTCCTTCATAACTTTATATCCGAGTTTCATAACATTTTTATGGCAGGCATTTTGCGATAGGTGACCACTTTAATTGCACTATTTTGCTGTTTCGAAAATGAATAAAAAAGGAGGTTATGTTTTATGTAGGAATTTCATCAGTATGAAATAAACACAACATTACATGGCCGCTTGGGGATAACGAATTTTATCTTCTCGTGCTCAAAGTATCTTCCAGCACTCGAAGATAAAATTCGTATCCCCGCGAGGCCATGTAATATCCTCTATGAACGTAATTTGAAAAGCTACAATTCACGATGTTTCGATACTCCTGCCTAGTGCCTTCATCAGCGGTTAGTGATCCAATGCTGCAACAAGAGTCCTTTTATATGCTCACTAATTAGTGAGCATATAAAAGCAAAACCAGAGTAGCATCAAATTGTCTGATTGTCCAGCTGGTTGCTGTGTGAACCTTAATTCACGGATATTTCAACCAAAAAATCAAATCACCATCAGGTTACATAGCGTACACGGGGAAGAAATGAGAACAAGCTGGGGGATATTAATACTTCTTCTCACCTCCACGTGTACAACAGCAGTCTGATTTATGCCAAACTCTTCATGGACGGTCACCAGAACAACAGCGGTCCCAGACAATGAAGCAGTGGACACGTGGCCGGCTTTGCTGATACTCACAACTGAAGGACTGCTGAATGCTGCATTAACCATAGCGCAGTCCGTGATGAGCTCATACGTTATACTAGCTGAGCCATCCCTACAACGTTAGAGAACAGTTTTATTCAGAGTGTAACTGAAGTGGCAGACACTGACCAAGATGGCCAAGTTTTACAAGTGATGCCTTCCCAACAATCCAATAGCCCAGGAGCCAGCCAGTCAGTCAGTATAATTAAGAGAGGATGACAGGAGACGAGACAACATATCCCTATGCCCCCTGATAATTACTTTAATCTATCTGATAAAGTTCGGCCACGCGTGGAGGCTACTTTTAACCTCAGCCCCATGACCTCGCGGTTCATATGTCACATGAAGGACCAATCGGAATCCGTCCTTAAACAACTAGTCGCATGACCTCGTAAAAAATTGTTAATGAGAGAGGGCCATGTATGGGGGATATATGTTCTCCGATATCATCCTCTCTTGGTATAATATACTGAGCATTAAATCTCATGGTTTATTTCAATCATAGAAATATGAAAAATAAACGTCAATTCATGAATAAGTCGGTAAACCGATGAAACAGGATTTGACCGCAGAAATTAAAGTTTAAGTATATGCCGTCTGGATATACTGAACTACGATCTCATTCGTCTTCAAGCAGGTCCCTTGAACAAACACTTGCAAATGAAATCTAATTAATATCCGTGCATGAACGTTCAAAAAGGAAAAAAAAAAAAGACCAAGGTTTAAAACGTATCTCGGGCGGCATGGGCAAAGCACAAGTATAACCGTGTCGCTGTCATTGCTGTTATGCCAATTACTTTTAAGTACTTCGGCGCTTAAAACCCAACCTCACCTATTTGTCCTGATCCTTGTGTTGACATTGTGAGGCAAAAGAAGAAATCCAGTTGCCGGGAAGATCAACTGAAGTCTTTCGTAGACCTAAATATTCAAACATTAGTTGACCGAGAATCTGATCAGTCAGTCAGACAATCCAACAAGATAAAATAAGTGGTCAGACAGTCATTCGGTCGATCGGTCCATCGGCCGGTCGGTCGTTCGGTTCGGGCCAGCCCATCGCCTGAGCGGCCAGCCAGCTAGCCGGTCACCTGAGCGAATTAAGGAATCGAGCTCGACGCGTTCATTCTCATGAATGGTCGTCCTCTTCTTCACGCTAAGTTTGAAATAGGTTTTACTTTGTGTAATTTGAAGTCAAAGGGAAGGGAGATGACACTCTGAAGAATGGAAACGAGTGCTAGCCGTGTTGCCGTTTACGTTGTAAACGGCCGTGTTGCCGTTCAAACTGTCATTAGTCCGATGGTCATCAACTGTAGTTGCGTGCAATCAATGCCTGTCACCCGCTTCAAATGGCAACCCTGCTTCACGTATGATGTGTCACGGCATGTATTTGAACTAAGAGTGCATTTTTTGGGACTATTCCGGAACAAGAATAGATGGAATGGTCGGTTTACGCGTTTTTTGGGGACTTATTCCGTTTCTGTACTCCGTTCATTTTGCTCTCGATAGCAGAATGAACGGAATAAACAGAATACGGTTTACTCGGAATACACAGAATACGTGTTTTTGGGCGCCCAAATCGTGTGCGGCCGCCAAATGCCAGTCTCAGTCGTGTCCAGACTATTCCGAGCGTTAGTTCTCAGGTTACGTCTGCAAGAACAATTCCGTTTTCGGAATGCGCGTTTTTTTGGAAAACCTTATTCCTGCTATTCCGTTTATCCTAAACCGGAATAAGAACAGACAGAATAGTCCCCAAAAAAATGCACCCTAAGGATATAAAATGTTTTGAGGTTGTCGCAGTTGAGAGAGCAACTTAAACAGTTGCAAAGAATCCTGAAAAAAAGAAAAACGACAAAAAAAGGTCCAGGCTTGAACAGGACTCAAACCCATGACCGTGTGATTGCGCTAAACACTGCTCTACCAGCTGAGCCATCAAGCTAACTGGGAGCTAGTCAATTGCGAATTCGTATTGTTTCACTTGTGTGTGCGTGTGTGTGTGTGTTTGTTTACCTCAAATGTTACATCATCCTCCAACAAGGCTCGAGAGTGCGCCCTCTGATAGTTGTGGTCAGTGATCTCCATCTTGAGTCTCACTGTGGTTTGCCCGGGATTGATGCAATGCAAATCAACTCGGAAGTCATTTTCACTTTCTACGGCAACTCCACTCTGCATTCGCAAAAAAGGGATCAAAATGTGGTAAGTGATCTCCATCTTGAGTCTCACTGTGGTTTGCCCGGGATTGATGCAATGCAAATCAACTCGGAAGTCATTTTCACTTTCTACGGCAACTCCACTCTGCATTCGCAAAAAAGGGATCAAAATTTCAAAAAAAAAAAAAAAAAAAGAAGGTAAAGGAGTTCGATCGACGTGGCGTTTTCTAAGCGACAGGAAATAATTGATTCAAATGGCGCAGAAATGGTATCGCAATGAACGGGTAAGCACTCGTTCACAGAGATCAAAAGGACCTTGGAACACCTCCTGACAATTATACGACATAAAATGAACTTTTAACTTAAGATGAAAATTAAAGAACAAAATGTTCAGAAGTATAAACGTGTCAAATTCGGGTCATTCTCTTATTTTTCTTGCCAATTATCACTAGACCAACGAGGCAAGCTGCTGAAAAATCCCAATTTTTTTAAATATTTAAATAGTTACCCATAACAATAAATGAAAGCTAACCTTTTCAAATCGGCGTTTTCTGTCTAATTTATAGGGTTCTTGATAACGGTACGCTTGTCTCACGGAACATATTCGATGGAAGAGATTACGTTGTGTAATTGTCAGGAGGTGTCCAAGGTCCTTTTGATCTCTGTGAACGAGTGCTAACTCAATGAACGAAATGTTGGTGAAACGTCCGACTTGCTCACACAGGACACGCACCGCAATGAACGAGGCGTTCGCTTCCGATCGTTGAACGTCACAACGCTCCAAGTAAACTTCCAAACAGTTTAATAGGTTGAGAAGTACTTTTGAAACCACTGGCCTTAATAATAAATAGCGGTAATTTATCAACGAAAAGTTATTCACTGAGTGATAAGCCCTAAACGAACGATAATCGTAGTTTTAGAGGGAAGCAGCAATTATCTCAATAACCTGGATTCTGAATTGAAGAAGTGATCCTCACACTTTCTGGACAATTTAAGCAATTGTCTCATATACGCACTTGAAAAATTCAAGTGACTTCAACGGGATTCGAACCCACGACCTCTGCGATGCCGGTGCAGTGCTCTTACCAACTGAGCTATGAAGCCACACAGTTGAGAGCAGGTCAATTTGTTGGGCTCATGCGTGTTTTCCCGTGAAAGGAATGATGAAGGAAATGATTGTGAAGTGCGGGTCATTTCCTTAATCTGGATTCTGGTACCCAGAGCCAAGTTGCTTAAAGCAAGGTTAGCGCTAATGCGGGATAAAGTTCGCGCAAACCCAGGATAAATGGGTCAGTACGCAGCTATTACAACAGCCCACGCGATTGGCTCAGAAAACAATAGAACCATTCAAACAAATAGCAGAAACAACGAACCCTCACCCAAAAAAACAATAGAGCTGCGTCCCAACCAGATCCAATGAAATTAGAGGTTGTAAACAGCTGCGTGGTATCTGGGATGAATACCATGACAACCAATACGTTTTGGTAGGACTTAACCCATGGTTAGCGCTAACCTTGTTTCGAGCAACTCGGCCCAGATCGCGTTGCTTCCACAACAGGTTTTGCGATGTTCTTTCAGGAACTCACCAGTGCATACACAGACTTAACTTGACACACGTCAGGATTTGAAGAACTCCAATGGAACTTCAAACCAGGCACAGCATTAGCAAAGGCAAAGGGAGTTTCATCACTTTGACCAGTTGCATACATGCTTATCTATTGGAATCATAAAAAGAGCAAACGTTAATGCAGACAGAGCCCTTTTGATGTCTTTCGGACTTAAACGAAAGATGACCTGTTTGTAAGGGAAGTATACTTCGCGTGGAACTAAATTTTGGGTTTGAGGATAAAGATCCGTGTGCAACAGTAAAATTTTCAGTTCTCTCTTTTTTTTTGCTGCGAAATCAGACCATGTATACAGTGTACCATACATAAACAAAACCATGAATAGACCAAATTCATAAATTATTCTTTTGTCTTAATGCTAATTTTCCTCACTAGCCTCGTTAGCATGCAAGAATTGAAAAGAAGTTTTCCTTTAAAGTGACGCTAGCGAGGAAAATTAGCATAAAAATAAAAGAATAACTTGTTAGCCGCCATTTATGAATTCGGTCTATATGCCCTTTATTTTTGCTAGGAAGAGAAAGGAGGTGCAAAACACGCGCGAGAGCCACTTTCCACGCTGGCAATCGCGTGTTTCGCTAGCTTTACCGTCCCGTGTAGGATGCGTGAAATCCAATCGCAAAAGCAAGTCTAAAGAGAATTCTCAATGAAGGCTAGTTATGCGCTGTTGTGATGGAGCAGTTTTCGATTGAGAGTTGAAAGTAGCTACGCAATAGCTTACCTTTTGGTTTGATCTATGATTAGAAGAAAAAAACTTGCACGAGCTTTTGAAACAATCGGATGCAAAACTACACCAAAAAGCCATATCCGAATTTACTTCGGCCTCGGCTCTTAAAGCGAGTGCAAGTGCGACGTTTTGCTGGTGAAAATTAGTTTTCATTCACATGTGAAGCAAAACTTACTACCATCCCAACAATTTCACACTTGGACTCGCCTTGAAAAAGAGGCTGATCTGAATATGGAAATGGTCAGTCACTTAGTCATTCGTTTACCCGCGCTTCGGCTTGGCGGCTTGGCGGCTTGGCGCCTTGGTTCCGGCTGTGTTAACTTGGTTTGAGTTACTTCGATTTGTGGTTGACTGAAGGATGTATTTCCTACAGACCCTGACTGGCTCTGTAATGATTCGGTTTTGGTTCATGAACTGCAATGTTATATTAAAGTTGGCCATGCAGTTTCCTCAATTTTAATTGATGCTTTTTGCTGCAAGTTCACTTTGTGTCCATACAAATATGCGTAAAAAAATAATGACTACTTTTTACAATACTCCATGATTTACTCCACGTGCATCTGTGCTGAGAGAAAAAATCCTTAACATTTACAAGCTTAGCAGGTTTAGCATCGCATTCAAGAGTTGCACAAATCAGCACTTCTTTTGTTAATAAGGAATTAGATCTGGTAATCCTAAACCGGAATAGGAATAAACAATAAAACCAAAAGAATGCACCCTTAGACTCGCTTTGACAAAGAGGCTGAAGTAAACTCGGAAATGGCATATCAATCAAAACTAAAACACATTTCCTCAATGCGAGACTACAACTACACGTCGCAGACCAATACGGTAACGGGGACCTTAAGAACGACGACGGCGACGAGGACGAGAACTAAATACAGCAAAACTACCGTGACACTGCCCTTTAAATGCGGACCGGGTTGGAATAATCGAAAAATCAGCTTAACTGCTGAATACCCCGCCACTGATTTGCATGTCACTGAATCAGAATAGCATCTACTGTATTGACTCGTTCTCAAAGAAACGCCACTAAATTCTAACAATAGTGGCGGGGTATTCAACAGTTACTCTGGAAAATCACTGCAATAATGCTAATTCATGTTTTCGATGCTTAACTTCTCTGATGATTCTTCGAAACAAGGCCCGTATAAAGTAAATACCTTCGTTCCAGTAACAAGATTAGTTGAAGCCACGTTTATTTTCACACCGTTTAGCTGGACAACGTGAATAATGATAACATCCTGCGGAAAATGATCAAAGAAAGTTAGTGCTGACAACCGGTATCGATGCCAAACGATGGGTGGCACGCCAATTCAAGAACTCTCCCTAAGGGAGCTACGATTTTCATTCAAGGAACGTCTTCAGAAGGCAAAACGTCACTTAGGCAGCAAAGTTGGTGAAGGAACTAAGCAGCTGAGCAACTAGAGGTTTGGGTTTCATTCTAGGACCGGCAAATGCTTACCATTTGATGGGAAATTCCAGTTGGGGTGACCGTTGTATAGTGGTAAACGATTTTCCAAATTCACCGATCAACTGGACGAAATTGCGCTCGCCATTAAGTCATTACGTTTTCAAACCGTGAAAACGTGCGAAGGCATTCGGAAAGGGCCAGCAAACGGAAGCACTGGTCAAATAGTAAAGGAATTTCCGAACTTCCATTCCGAACGGAAAATCAGGAGTACCTCCAAAGAAACTCCTCAATTTCCAAACGGATTTTCCGTTAAAGGGCTATTCCACTTGACTTTCAAAGGAAATTTCCGGCGTTTTTTTGTTAAATGGTTAGCATCCAAAATAACGGAGTACAACTAGAACGCGCTAACTTTGCTTTGACACCCAAAAAAGGTGAGATGACCCCTTAGCTGAGCTGAACACAAAGAAATAGCGTTCTCGTCTCTTTGCAACGTAAAGGAACCAAAACTCTCTTCGGTAGGGGTTGGGACGTTGTCTCCAGTATTGCGGTCTGGTCTTTGTGTGGGGTTATAACGGTTGGTTAGGTGAATGCTTAGAAGACCTTATAACCTAATGATCCTTTACGATGATGATGACGACGACGATGACGACGAACGTCGCGGTGGTATCATAATGAAGATGACGATGAAGGTGATGATCCTACATTTAATTATGGACTACGAAATACAGTCACAGTCACCTTGGAAAACAGCAGTGTCTGTCCCTTAGCAGGATCAGTAGCTTGAACCAAACCAGTCAGATTAGTGGTGCCAAGCTGCTGTGCTTCCACCAGTCCAACGCTACTAACAGTGGCCACAGTTTGGTTGGCAATGTTGAAGAGTGTTGCGGCCTGAGGACTGGGTCCTCCTGTGCTTCGAACCTTGATCAGGAAACACCATGAAACAATTACCACACAAATTTCAAGGCACAAAAATGAAAAAACAAACGGAGAATCGATTTAACGGGTTTAAAGAACGAACAATAACGAAAGTGTACCTGAAATGTCCCTCCACGAATTAGCACAACCACTCTAGGATCCAAACGCAATGGTGCAAAAACCTGCCAGAGAAACGAAGAAATATAAAACAGTTTTCAAGGGAACATTGAAAAACCAAAACGAAAGTGGTAACTCCCATCGATCACACCTGCCACAAGTGATCAAGACAAGTCAACGAAAATAGACGTAGCCGGCGCTTAGCGCGCGCAAACGCAGGTAAGTAAGTCACATTTGGTTTCGAGTTTGCCTCTGATTCGCTGAGAAAGAGAAGTGCCATATTTTGGTTCATCATTAGGCCAACAGCTCATCACCAGCAGCATACAACTCCCGTAATATCTTGAGACGGGGTTTAAATTACAATTACTGCCATGGCTTCAGGTCCGGTCTCCATGCATGAGTGGCTATTCCCAATCCAAAGGGTAATAACAATGCAAGACTTATGGTTGGCTAGCAAGGCTCATGGGTGAGTCTGACTTTCCGGGAAAACAATCTAAAAATAGCTCGGTCTATCAAAATGCCATGGCAAAAATACATAGAAGTTGTACGTTCATTATAATAGGCTTCTGCAAGGCGTAGCAGCCAAAGAAATCGCAAAAATTCTCTGCAATTCTCTCCAAATAGCAAAGAAATACGTACTGGTTTTACTACTGGCACTCGCAGTGGTGACGTGTTGCAAAAGATATATATACAGTTGTTAAGCTGTTTGACTGGTGTCCCCTTTGCCTAAAATGACTCCATACCTGGATATCTTTAGGTTCACTCCTTGCGCTTCCCTTCCCCAACGCGGATGCTGTAAATGTGAGACTCGCAGTGCCAAGGGACACACCCCTCACGGTAAAGAGGGCCGTGTCTCGGTTCTCGCTGCCGTCTTCCTCCAACTCACCATCCCATCTACGGAACAACAACACACGGAGAGGATTTTCCTATTAGGTAGCTATCTAGGTAGGTGGGTAGGTAGGTAGGTAGGTAGGTAGGTAGGTCGCTCGCTCGCTCGCTCGGTAAAGGTAAAGGTAAGCCACATTGCACCAAGGGGTACACGAGGTTTCCAAACTGTGCCTTCCTACAACCTAAACATAGCAGAGATAATTGGATGGCATACCACCCGGCCTCCACTCAACTTCGCACTTCATCGTAATCATATAGTGCGTCGGTTGCTTTACGTTCCCTCGGAGTTCATGCGAATAAATCACGGAGGAGACTGTCAAATGCCATGATAATCTCAACCGAGGCGCACATTGAGGGTACAACCAACTGATCTTTGTTTTTAGTTATTTTAAGGCCCTGGTTTCTGGTCTTGAGTGGGCTTCGAACCTGCAGTATTTTACTCAGCCCTCCAGTGCTCTTACATAGTACAGCAGGCCGTGATTTATTAAAGAGAGGTATTAAATTGATTGTCGGAAGTAAACACGCGACTGTTTTGGTTTTGGTTTGTACCAAGACTGGGTCAAAAGACTTGGCCAACGCGTGGGGAGTGGGTGGAGGTTAACAAGACTGACATCGCATTACCGAATGTTAAGTAAATCGGGACTGAAGTGCGGTGTTAATGTGACGAACTTCAGGCTTCCCAGCAACAGCGGAGTCCCTAACACATCCAGCAGCTGGAGTCTGAGTGTCTCAGAAGAATAAATCTCAATCTAATTTAGGAAAGGAAATCAAAGGAACGATAATTAGCAACAAATTTAGTGCACATGACGCCAACTGCACTGCAACAACCCTGTTTCCCCACATTTCTTAAATAATCTCTGAGAATAAGCATGTGACATTTTGAGCAAAAAAGAAAAGAAAAGAAAAAAAAAACGTGTTTGCAAAGGCAAAGCAGAACAGTGGAACTATAGCCTCCCTTTTGGGCTGTTATAATTGTCACATCTTCAAAATTTCATATCATGTACCTTGTTAACGACTGCAACATCCACACCATAGACGTCTGATACTTGGACGTGTAATGTAGCTGGGCCAGTGGAGTCTAAGCACACATCATGAACTGTTACAGAGAATAGCCCTTCAGAACGTGGTATCACCTGTAAGCAAATAGAATTTTCCATCATTCGGAAAGGTCCTTCGAGCTCTTGGGCTCGAGCGAAGTCGGACGCACTTTTGAACGTTCCGTTATCAATAGTAATGAGGACTGGACTGCCTCGATT
Organism: Astreopora myriophthalma; assembly: GCA_014634185.1. Classification (NCBI taxonomy): domain Eukaryota; kingdom Metazoa; phylum Cnidaria; class Anthozoa; order Scleractinia; family Acroporidae; genus Astreopora; species Astreopora myriophthalma. Next base: position 1,271,874 of record BLFK01000386.1, on the reverse strand, counting down.
AGCTCTCTAGCTATTTGCAGCCCAATCCACTTTTAATTACTATGTAATTATGAAAATAATTTTATTTAAGTATTATTATTATTATTATTATTATTATTATTATTATTATTCGGAGGTTTACAGCTGCATTCACGTCAGCTAAATTACGGTCATCTTGCTACATTGGAGGAAGCGTAGTGGTTTGGATTTGCATGCTGATTTACTTATTTATTTATACACGACCCCAAAAGCTTCGAGTACTAAATAATACCGTGCATAAATAAATGTTCTTCAGTTTACAATAATTAGATTCCTTCTGCTAGGTAATACTTCAGTTAAAAAAACATCGGACAAAAGGTCGTCTCAAAATAAATCTGTCCGGAATTTTTAAAATCGGAAAATTTTCCAGGTGAGCTCAGGATTCCAGAGCTATAACTGTGTGCTCAGAAATCATCGTCAAAACTCTTCCATGTAACACTTCATCACGTCATTTACTCTCACCAAGAAAGTTCAAAATGATTTAATTTAAAACAAGCTCGTTTCTCAAAGATTTTAAACTCACCCGAAGATCGTTTTTGCCTTTGTAATCAACTTTGGCAATATTAGGACTGCTTCCTTTGACAGCGAACCGTCCGGAGCCTCCCTCAATGCGGAAAACAACCTGAGATACCGAGAAAAGACTATCAGCGCAATGCCATTCGTCAAGAATACTTGAACTTGTGATAGATCAGAGAGCTGTTGCTGCTACATTCCTTCTGGAAATTACGGGAAATTTTAGACATTTCATGAGGTCGTTCAACATTTTTTTTCTTTAACCAACTGGTACCTTGATCTGATGGATACAATACCAATTGAAACAAAAAGCTTGATAGAGAAATCACAACGATTCCACCTGATTCCAGGTTATGAGCTGAAACCTCAATGACCAATGGAAAACAGCCTTACAAGAAAGAACGGAGAGCATGCGTCAGGCAGGTAGATTCGGTTGGTACTCAAATACCGGTATTACTTTTAATATCATAACTAAAGTAAAGAGGGCGCTGTCATTGGTCAATTAAGCATTTACTATTTGCCCACGGCCACACGTTTCTTACGTAAGGCGTTTATGACTGTATAATAAAACAAATGGTAAAACGGTCGCACTTGGGAGTTTGCTAAAGGCGCGGAAATATGAGCAACATGTTTTGTCAAACTTCTTGCTCAACAGTGGCAAAAATGTTCCGTGACAAGTTTCATGTGAAGTGGTAAAACGCACAACAAATGTCAAATTTATGCAAAAAGTAGAATGCGATTCTAGTTTTCGCACAAGTTATTTTTCCTCCAACCTGCAATATTTTTGTTGCGTGAAAAGTTAAGGGAAAGAGCGAAATAACGTGCCTGCAACTTGCACGGCATCACGAAAAGTTTAGAAAAATGCGTGGCTCATTAAGCCTCTACCTCAAGACGCTCGAGTCGCTTTCAGCTATACGGGAATCTTCTCTCTCACGCTTAGCGCCCTCTCGCGCGCGGCGTGACTAAATAGTGCACCCTAAACCGTGTGTGAAACGTGACAAGGGCAGGACAGCAGCGCTAAGCCAATCAATGATAATACGTGTACCTGATTATCCGGATGATTGAGAATAGACGCTGACGGTGGGACAAGCTTTCTTTCAGGAACAAGTAACAATTTCAGATGTCCGCGGAGTGAGAAATTTGCAGGCTCCTAGGGAGAACAGAGAGATAATCACTTATTAATGTACACCTCGTCTACGGCAACCGGGAGAGAGATCAATTTGACTAAGGGTTTCTGGTATTCGCCGTCCATAACCTGGTCGCTGTTCAACCGAACGGCACCCAACTTGATGAAATAACAATGTTAATGCGTTCTTTGATGTAGTGGAATAAAAAACAGAACTCGATCCATTTCACAGCTTAACCTCTAAATCACCAATTCTACGGATAAAACGCATTGATGAAATCTCTTCCAAGGTCGTGCCTCGATCGCGCAAGATGTTACTTGATCTAAATGTCGGTTGCTCGTAAAACAGTCCACTGTATTGCTATTTTAACAAGCTGCGTCCCTTAAATGGGAGGTGAGTACCTGGAATATCCAGGGGTTTCCACTGTGGCCAGCCAGCCCCTAGACAGAATAGGGCCCTCATGGCTGGCAAATCCAGCAACTCAGCCATCAGCCCTCATTCCAGGCACCCGTCACACTGCCAGATAGAATCAGTGGAAGGAAAAATAGATGGTGGGGTGGGAAGGGGAATTCTTAAAAACAAACGCTGGAAACCTAGCCGTGACCAAGCCGCAACGATCCATGTGAGCCTGCACTTATGAGTCTGACCGCTGACTGCTTGACCGCTAGACCGAAGACCGCCGAAAAAAACGATGACCGCTATAAAGGATGGCAGCTAAAAAAAAATGATGATCGCTACGCTCGTGGTGATTAACTTAGTTAAATTAGCATTTACCTACATATAAAAGCATGATCAAACCTCCAATTCTTGTCCACACGAACCGCTGAGAAAGCTGCAATCGTACTTTTCAATAGATGCTTGGATAACGACCCCGCCCATCCTGTCACTCAAACTCACTGTCTGATAAGCTAAGAAGCAGTACACAAAACAGACAGACATGAAACACCTAATCTACCTGTCTCTTATCAATATCGAAGCCACAGTCCTCAGGCTCTTTGGTCAGCGGGTTGTCACCAGGAGACTCTGGGACAATCGAAAAAATTCAAATTTTTGATTCGTTGCTACTTTACAACTTCAAAAGAAACCGTCCCAGATTTTGTGGGAAAATGGCGCCCAATATCCCAGAGTCTCTCCGGGCTCCCACCCGCTGACCAAAGAGCCCGAGGACTCTGGGTACCAGATTGGTCTCTTACAGAAAAAAAAAGAAAAAACCTACTCTACTAGTGTGGCGAGCTCCAAAAGTCGCGCTATTGCCGTGCCAAGCTAAATTCAACAATTAAATTTGACATCAGCACAGCATTAGCAAGGCCGTTGAAGCCATTCAGTTCGGCACGGCAGCCGTGCGGTTGCACGGCAGTAGCGTGAATCGGTCCCAAACAGTGTGTGCTCTTGTCGTGCCGCACTGAATCCCCCTGCCCCCAAATTCCCCAGTGATTAACAAATATTTCACGGTGATTCTCTGTTTCGATGCAAAAGAATGGAGAGCTTCCGCAACGAGGACGGCAACGGGAACGGGAACGCCACAAACAACAGGTTAATGCGAAAAAAAAAAAAGTTCTGCAAGCTCCGTACGTGCATATCACAATTTGGTACGTTTCCTTGCCGTCCTTCTAAAACAACAACGTCAAATGAACAAATTTAGCGGCTTGAAGAGAGCGTCACGACGTTGAATTTTCTTTCTCTTCAAACTTGAACGCCGTTCACACCAGTTTCATTCTTCGATAAGACACATTTTACAAATTGAAAGAGTTGACATATTCGCAAAGTGATTTTTCTATTTTGAAGCGATGTTCTCGTTGCCGTTGCCGTTCTCGTTGCTAAAGCTCCCTGATAAAACAATGACTACGCACACATTGCTCGTCTTAGATTCTCATCTTCCTTATACTTCACAAACATCATCTTTACAGAGCTGGTCATGTCCACAAACTCCGCCAAAGCTTCATCACTCGTGGTCCATTCAACATTTAATGAAGTAAAGTTGTCAAAAGTGCGACCAAGCGAGTCCCGCAGATGAGCGACGAGGTTCAACTTCTGATTATTTCGAACATGGATCTGGAGCATTAAAAGAAATGTGTATAACTGACATCCTTTAACAAGTTTAAACTGCAATCAAACCATATACCTAAGGGATTTTAATTAATGCACCCCTGGCATGACCAAGTTACAGTTCTTTCCACACCAGTGCAGTGAAGTGCATGCGGTGCGGAACAACACAGTGCAGAACATACATGTACCAGTTATGCAATACTCTCTAGCGGTATTCCGTAACGCATTCCACCACTTGATTTTTCTCGTGTAGATAAATAACTAACTTTGAAGGCAGTTCCTTTTTAATGAAAAATTAAGCCAGTGATAAATGTTATCCAATCATGGGAATAAAAATATTCTTGTGGTGATTTGTCCAATGACCTACCAATTACCGGACGCCTCGGTATCAAGCTGAATACTACTATATCCGAAAAGGTCTATTACTTCACTTTTGCAACCATTTTACCTCTTTGTTTGAGCTGACGCAATTTTCTGGGGAAAGTTGCCTTCCATCTACAGTTGGTAATTTGATATCAGGAACAATGGTCAATGACGCAGGATCCATGCAGGCAAATCTAGAAACCACAAAAATGTACCTGTTATCAAAACTAGTAGTAATCAGAGAAAACGGGAGCGCGGTGGATGAGTTGCCCATAAAACGAAATGCTGTTGACTTGAGTCAAGAATGGCACTGAAATACCACTGACAAATGTAAAATGGAGTTTTTTTTTTTCGCAGAGACGAACGGGGTGGTTGCTTAATGTAGACATCGTTCCACAACGTTCTTTGGGCCGCCATTTTGTATGTCGACACGCTGAGAGTTGGACCCGAGTTTCAAGAGATCCACCCAATAGCTCTCTTTTCTACTCTCCCCAGAGTCCCCTGTATTCTTCTTCACCCTAGAACCAAGATGGCGGCGAGACACCAAATGGTGCTCCCCTACCACTCTGCGCCCTTAAATATTATTATTTATTTTATTTATTTATTTTTTGATAAACCCGACAAGTTACAAAGAAAACTCAGGAAGTCACACGACAAACCAAATTATAACGCGTACTCCTTCCACAAACGCAACCAAACGCAACAGCCGCAGACTTAGATGGCCATGAAGTACACGAGAGAGTGAGGAATAGATAAGTAAAGAGAAGAGAAGAGTATTTTTTTTTAGTTTATACTATTAACACTAATTGAAGAAGACTTAAAAACTCAAATTGACACTTAACTCAAAGAAAAGTTTTGCCGAGTACTAGTCCTTAATTTCATGATTCCATTACATACACTTGCACACCAAACCAAACACCACTTGCACCGCAGTTTGGCGAGATGTAGTAGTGTAAGGCTTTTCACTTTTACCTTTTTCTTTTTAAATGCCATGCATTTCGTGGAGAGGTAATTTCAATCTCCCACAGATCGTTTTCACCCACCTGACCAGCGACCATATTGATTTACAGAAACAAAAGGAGATATTTGCAGAAAAATGGAGTTAAATTCCCCGAAGATTGTTTTGGGAGACCAAAATGGCAGCCGTTTCTTTGTTTAGGTACATCAATATGGCCGCCGTGACGTCATGTGAAAACGATCTATACGCCTTATTCCGAAATGGCCGCCATTTCAATACTCTTGTTTTTATTCAAATTTGCCCTTGCTGCCTCGTCTTTAAGCCGAAAATTCAAAAGAATATTTTACCTTGAACAAGGCAAAAAGGGCTAATTTGAATAAAAACAAAAGAATATTAAAATAGCGACCATTTTGGAATAAGGCGTATAATACGGAACAATCATTTTGACATCTTACTTGATTTTTGCAGACGAGCTTGCTGGGTACGGATTCTTTGCGGATGGTTCGTTTCCAATTTTCGCGGTTAAGACCTTTGCAAGAAGTGGAATAAAGTTTAAGTAGGCATAAAAATGAAAGCGGACCTGTCTTGGGTGTTTTGGTGATTTTATGTAATAAACTTCGTACAAAATGAATCGGACCCCGCTTCCGACTAACGTCGCTTACGACCTAGTGAAAACTGCGTTGTTGAAGTCGCAAGCAGAAGCGGAGGAATAACCCAATAATAGCGCTCGTTCTCATGCGTTGTGATTGGTTTATTCCTTCGCTTCCGCTTGTAACTCCGACAGTATGGTTTTCATTTGATCGTAAGCGACGGAAAGAGAATTGCTTACGACTTCGATGTTTGATTTTCACCAGATCGTAACGCTGTACTGTTCCTATTACGACTCGGACTCCAACTCTGTCGCTAGTTAAAACCAGCCTTATTGAAGCACCTTTAGACAACCGCTCAAGACTGCAAAAAACACTGAACCGCGACAACTTGAAGATCCTAGCTGTGACGAAGCGGAAACGATCCACTCGATCCTGCTCTTGCCAGTTTGACCACTAACCAGAAAGTGCTAAGCTCGTGATGCTTAATTTAGTTAAATTGTCGCTGAAGTAAAAATTTTTTTACTTGATTGGAACTTCAGTATAGGATTTTAATTATTAGGCTAATCTCAAGCATTTAGTCTGGGCAAGCGACGCAAAGGTCAGCTACTCCCGGTGTCCTTATGTTTACACGTTTGTAAACCTAGTGCAGTACTGTAAGATGGCAGAACTTACGTGTTGTCCTAGTTTCCGGCAAACAACGTAAAAATAGTGATAAGATCCTGTATGGTCCACTGCAATAAACGACAGCACTGATTTCAGCGAACAGCAGAAGACAAAGCTTTTCATGTAAGGGTGAACAGAACGCTAGATACCTGTTGTTGTTGTTTTATTTTGTTTTTCCTGTGGCTGATTCCTGTCGAAATATCGCCCAACAAAACACTTCATTGATATGAATTTGGCCCAGAACCCTAGATGTCTTTCCAATTTGAACGTCGGTCATTTTGTTTTTCCTCTGGTCACTTCCAAAAAAGGAATTGCGGACCTTTCGAGACAGTTATGCAAACCCTCGACATCGTCTCGGGTTTAAACAACTGTCTCGAACTCTCCCAATCCCCTCGTGTTTAGATGAGGCTATGTAAACACGGAAAAAAGTCCTCTATTGGTTGTATTAAATAATTCGACAAATGAGGGAAAATGCTGTTTATTCACTTCTTGATTGAAATAGATTTTCTCATACACGCTCATATTTCCTACCAGCCAATTAAAATGCGCATCTGACACCACATAACCAATCAAAATTCGCGTGATGTCACAACCGTGTTTACATACTCTCATCTAAACACACCTACTGACCAATGAGAGCGCGTGTACTATCTTAATTATTTTATAAACTTAACTCTTCTTCACAGGACGACTGCTTGCACTCAAAGGTAGCATATAAATGTGCGATAAGATTAATTCTCACCTGGATAATCTGCAGTATGAACATTGAAAATGGCCACCTCTTCTTCTCTCTTTGGATCAGCGATGACTGTTAAAGAAGGAACGCGATGAGACAATACAATTGCATACTAACTACCTTGAGCTGCGTTTCTATTATGTTTGGAAGACAAAATGTAATTTCTGGCGTTTGAGCGTACGAATTACACAGAAATTAGTATTTCTACGGCAAGGGAACAGAGGGGCCTGGGAACACTGTATGTATTGCATGATGGATATTATGCCGTCTAAAAAGCATCAGTCATCTCTACGCTAGTTTTTTGCAAATTATTTTTTAGCTATTTATTTTCCTATTCTTGTGACTGGATTCCCTTTGAACCCCGAAGAGTTTGTGCCACTGCATTGGTTCCGGGGATACGTTTCCTGTTTTTCCCGCACGGGTTTTTTGGTTTTTCGTATCCGGCAGTGTCACATTTGTGTAATGTAGATCGGCGCTTGCTGTTGCTATTCTTCCTACTGTTGTTCACGCCTGCCACTGGTGCGAGGCCAAAGAAAACCAAAATAAAACTCATGGATCGTATTTGTCTGATGTGTAGTGTAGGGTAGTTGAAATCTTCTAATACACAAGGCCGCTGCCACGGTGAGCTGAGCTTTACAAACAATCGAAAAGAGATGGACAACTCCCTTATCATCCTTAAGCCGATCGATCCTCTTTGCCTTTTTTATCATTTGTATAGCTACACTTATTAAGTAACACTGCTCTGTTACGGTATGTCTTTTCTTTCACATTAACTGAAGGCGACACCTGTAACCATTGTAATTTTTGGTGCAAAACATGTAAGGCTTTGTTGGATGTTTGTAAATTTATAAATAGTGTTGTTATTATTAACAACAACAACTTACAACAATAATAATAAGAATAACAATAACAATAAGAATAACATTAACACTAAAAACAGCAACAATAACAACAACAACAACATCGAGAACCTCAGAGAGGATATTAGCTTACTAGGAACCGCCCACATTCTAAGATACTTTCCATCAAATAGAGGAGAGTAGTAGGACCTCCCCACCCCCCTCCACTCATTGTTCCAAAGGAAACTGGTAGCTTCCCAGCACTTTGAGGTGTTAAAAACTGAGAACAAAGGAGGATAAAAACAACAACAACAACAACAACAACAACAATAATAATAATAATAATAATGATAATAATAATAATGATAATACTCTAGGCAGCTCTCTCCCCCCCCCCAAAACCTCTCTCCCTCTCTCTCCAAGCAAAGGTTTGCACCATGGAGAATCGTTTTTCTCACCCTGTTCATAGTAACCAGAGGTATCAACAATCCACGGAAGAGGTCCACCTTCCAGCATGAGATTCTTGGCAGAACAGAGGGACACTACACCAATATCAACTGGATCTAGAACCTAGACAAATTACACATGCATTAGTACGGTACCTATCACGCAAATCACAGCTGAACCTACTTGCAATAGCATGCAGGCACTGGGGGGTAAACAGTTCGGATCGCCGTGAGTCTGAATATCCGATTATGGCATGACGTGCGTTAGGCTATCCGAGTTTTCGTACCAGCGAGTCCCGAACGGGCGGTGAGAATTGAAACAGCGGCTTTTCTGCTCGTATGACTCCGTGCGGCAACGAAAACTCGGAAAGCCTGCTCCTAGGCTGAAGATATGAATATTAGTGAGCGAAACCACAATTTTAGCTTGCAGCAAAACAAATGTTGGCCAATGAGAATGGAAACAAATACAACCAAAAAGAACGAATACAAGCAAAATGCAAGCACTGTCGCAACCACTCAAAACGAGTAACGCATGCGCAACTGTTACTTTTGTTCCCTCGATCTGCTCTTCGGCTACCATTAGATGACATAGGGTGAAGCCGATGCATTGACCAGCGGTCGGGGTGAAAACAATTGATTTTGTGAAGGTTCTTATCCTCGCGGGCGCAGATATCTGCTTTCACCCAATGATATGTGAGTAAAGCACGCCTAAGTGTTTCTTTTCGTCTTACAAAGGACAACCTATTCAAACTCGAACTTTTCAACATTCACCAGTAAATAAAGACGACAATAACATTACAAACCAATCTCGCAAACTTTTGCATCATTAATAATGAAGGCACATGAAACATTTGCTAATGATGAGTTCATAGTGCGGAAGCCTGAGCAGTTTTAGTCTCCTGAGGCAGCCAACGGTCAGTGTACAGGTTTTTTATGTCAATTTCTATAGCATCGATTAAGAGGCTTCACTACGATTTCAGTTGAGGGAGGCACGAAGGAAGTTTGGTGACAACCGTTTGACGTTCAAATGTTTTCAAAGGCAAACTGTGACGTTTTCTGGACTTTGACGTCATTCAGCGACAATTTTCTGGCGGGCACTTGTTTCCATCGCTCAAAATGACATTGGACATCTCCCGACAATTACATGATTTAATGTTCTCAATCTTTCGCGATCAGCCTACCGTCGTCAAGAGAACGCCTTTAGTTAGATAGAAAACTGTTACAATAGAACTTCAGTTCGATATGGATATAGTAGCATATAAAGTTCTAGAATTTTTTGGCCGTCACTGTAGCCTGAATTTGCATGTTATAATTCCAGAAAACAACGTCGGGAGAAAATTCCTTTAAATGGAATGTCAAAATGCGTAACATTTTAGAGAGCTAAAACGGTTCAAACTTGGCTTAAAGGGGCTGTGTCACGGCAGAGCAGTCCGTTTTGTTTAGTTTTGCGAATTACTCGCCCCTACTCGCTATTCAACTTACTGTCACCCAAGAAGTTACACTTACACAACAAAATCAAAACTTCGTGATGTCTCCCAAGCATATATGAGAAAAGTTACAAACAACATTGTTATATACCTAGACTTTCACTCAACAAAACGAGCACAGTGATTGGTTGATTCATGGTCACGTGCCGCTGATCAAATTCAAATGTATCCCGACCGGGATACAATTGCGCAGTTGTTGGTCGCGCGCCGAATACATTGCTCGTTTTGTTGATTGAAAGTCTAAATATATAACAAAACACTTAATATATGTACCCTCGGGAAACCAGTTAGTTTTGTTTTCCCTCGAGTCCTGATGTTTCCCTCGTCGAGGGAAACATCAGGACTCTCGGGAAAACAAAACTAACTGTTTCCCTCGGGACCATACATTAAGTGTATAAAGTTAAACTTTGAAAAACTCTTAGGCTGAACAGTTTTCAAAAATCCCAATTGCAATCCATTTTAATCTCCTTCAGTGTTTCCCATCCCGGTCTCCTTCAGTACTTTCCCTTTTATTCAAACTTTTCTTCAATGTTTTAAGCAGTTATTTTCATTTTTCACTTGATTTGTTTGGCAGTTCCCGTCGCTGAATGTGGCTAAATTTCGTGACATAGCCCCTTTAAGTTCCATTCATTTACTGTGATATTAGACATGTGTGCCCCCACCTAAGACTGGCGTTAGATACTGTAAGAAAAGCTCTTGTCCCTTTGATCCAAGAATCGTGACTTACCCTCAGGGGAAGATAAGATCCAACAGTAACAGTAGCTTTGAGTAAAATATCAGCGTACTGATACGTCACAGTGAGTGTAGTAAAACCAGCGCGAAGAGCCACAAGCTGAACAGACATACAGCTACCCAATGCAATCTCATAACCATCTGAAAATAAAATCAAGGCAAAATGTAATCCACCTCCATCGCTATGTGATGCACTGAAGATTTCCTTTCTCGCAAAGTCGTTTTAAGATTTTTAGGGTGCATTCTTTTGAGACTATTCTGTTTATTTCTGCTCTGGTTTAGGATAAGCGGAATAACTGTAATTTCCTAACAGGGTTTCCCCAATGAACGTGTATTCCGAAAAAAGAATGGTTATTGTGGAGGTGACCTGTGAATCAACTCCCAGAAGAGTCTGGACAAAAACAGAATGCTATACGCTTCATTCCGAAAACGGAGTCCCAAAGTAAAAGGTAAACCTAACATTCCGTGTATTCTTATTCTGGAAAAGTCTCAAAGAAAGACCCCTTAGACACTTCAGGTTGGGGAGTATCCAGAATAGGCCATTTCCAAGTTCATGTCAGCCTCTTTTTCAAAGCGAGTCTAAGTGCGAAAGTTTGTGATGCTAATTATTTTAACTTTGCATATTAATAAAAACTCATTTTCATAAGAAAGACTTCGCATTTAGACTCGCTTTGAAAAAGAGGCTGAAGTGAACTCGGAAATGGATTGGTACGGTCAGACAATCTGGTGATTGGGAATTTAAGATTGAGCACTACGGTTAAATGACTACGGTTGGACGAGCAGGAGAGGTCTGGTTCTTGTCGATGGTGGATGGGGTCGAGTACGAACCATTTGGTGCGAAAAAAAAATGAGATTAAGATTGCAAACAAGCAAGCTGCTACGATTGAATTACTCATCGTGTGAAAATTGTCGTTTTATGAACTTCATGAAGCCTTAGTTTGCGCTTTTCTGATGGAATCATCACTGAAGAAAATCTTCTAATTCTTTACCAAGAGTACGAGTCCACAAATTTCAATTTTCCTGATCTTTGAAGTCACACGTTCTAGATTTGTGACTACGACGAGAAAAGCTGTCACAACTTAACCGCAGTGTAACACGACGGTTAGCACAACGCCATCCCATAACTTTGACGCATGCGCAAAAAAGCTCATCCCCCAGATCTCGCGTACTCGTCCAACCGTAGCCGTTAACCGTAGTCTTCAATCTTAAATTTCCTAATATGTTGTTTTGGGGTCTATTCGGAATGAACCGAATAAAGGTCAACAGGTTCGCTCAAACCTAAACAATAACAGGAATCGGACTGAGGAATATTGCCAAAAAAAGACATCCTAAATTTGATCTTTGATTCAAGCAAAGAGGTATCCATTCCCTCAGAACTTCCTCAAGACTTTCAAGAACTTTTGGGGTTGTCCAGAATAGGTATGCCAAGGCATATTCAGTAACTAGTCGGTAATGTTCGGTAATAGGCCATTTCCGCGTTCACTTTAAGCCTCTTTTTCCAAGCGTTTTTACGTGCGAAGTCTTCTTGACGAAATTCAGTTTTTTACTCATGAAAAGTAAAACCAATTACCCCTACAGAACTCTTGCACTTGGACTCTCTTATAGTCTTTGAAAAAGAGGAAGGCGTGATATCGGAAATGGCCCATTACATGTGCGTTCTCCTGAGTCCCTTTCGGAATGAGTGGAATACTATTCCAATGATTCGCTAAATCCTAAACCATGTATTCCCAAAGAATGAGCCCTACATTTGACCTTTGATTCAATCAAACCAGTGCATAGGGAGTGGAGGAGCTTTCTTCAATAGTGCAAAGACATCATTTTTATTGCAATGTTCCACTACACTGAGCTTTCATTATCTTGCCTCTTTTGGACAAAAATTAATGCCCTCACACACTGAATCCTTGACTACAGTTGTTTAAAATAGCAAGGGGAAAAAAATGCCTGGACACCTGAGGTGGGAACATAAGAGAAGGACCTTACCACTGTCTTCCACAAGCTTGAAGATTGAGGGGTCAGAGAAAGTGTATGTCACAGGAAGAGATCGACAGTCTGTAAATACACGCAACTCTTGACACGCTGAGAAAAAGATAACCAAAAATTCAAACAATCAAGCATTAACAAAGAATAAAATGGAGAAGATACTTTCTTTTTAGACAATAGGACCCCTCTATCTTGAACAAGGCTATTTAGAACTTATCGCTATCCTAAGCAGTTTTTATCTTGTTTAGCTTCCCTCGATACTGCACTCACGTATATTTAACCACAAGATATATAGAGCTCCTGCGTGCATATGTCAAACAATTTGTGGTTGGAAACAGCAGGGTCCCGCTGTATTCTTATTTTCATCACCTTTTGTGTTTGTAATTATATTATTATTTCATTTCGACACTGTTTTCATAACTTGCTCCCACACTTACTGCCAAATTTTGGAAGTCGTAAATTTATCGTCCCGCCCAAAGTCCCGTCCCGCCCGACTAAAGCGTTACATAATAACAAAATACTTTAACTGACCACTCCGCTTGTGAGGCTTTCCAGAGACAATGAAACAAATGATACAAATGGACATAACAGTTTTTAAAATTGTAAATCGTTTGAACCCAGGGACCCATTTCTCAAAAGACCCCTAAACTCCTTGGGCCCGAAAGGCCAAATGTAAAACTGTGATCCGCTTATTCCGAAAAGTTGGTCTTTTAACATGTTTTCAAGTTAGGAAAGAAAAAAAGAATGGTAAAGATTCATGTTTAGAAACGTTTTCGTTTAGATGAGAATTACGGCACCCGAAAAACGCCTAAAAAGTCTCGAGGCCTTTGAGAAACACACACAAGGTGTCACATCATTGGGCGGTTTACAAACGACAGTTGAAAGTAATTACGCGATTGTGATTGCTACGCTTAAAAATATCACACCAGTTTATCAACCAATGAGAACAAAGCCAATCGCGACTTACACCCGCGATTTTTCCCGCGCTTCGAGCAAGTTACATGGAATTGTTACGAATTCTGATTGGATCGTCGTGATCTTTGCACCTCCTGTGATTGGTCAGGGTAATTACTTTGGTATTGGTTTTACGACACTCGACTGAAAACCGCTCTAACTTGATAATGTAAGATCGTCCGAGTAAGTGTAGTGCTGAAAAGGACTGTTGTTGATGGATGGTCAACACTGACTGACGTTTCGGCAACCTGACTGGAAGTCACCTTCAGAACCAAGCCATGATGCTATTGGCATGTAAGACTGTCAGCAGTCTTCAGCCCAGTTAGCTATTTATAAGTGTAACCAAACAGTTAAACCAAGGATTACCCACAACAACTCCAGCAAGTAGTCTGTATGTAATTTAAGCCCTAGACATCCCGATTTCAAGTCCGGCGGCCTAAACCTCTCTACCACCCTGACAATTCAAAACAACACACTCTCCAGATGACCGTCTTTTCTATGCACAAACATTGGTCAAGAGCAAGTTCACATGGGAATTGACTCACTGCTTAGAAGGCAAAGGCAATAAGGTAATGATGACACAGTATCACTGACTCAACAGTTGTTACCTACCTGTGGAAATGCAAGAGGCCACAACCAAACCTCTCTACCAGCCTGACAATTCAAAACAACACACTCTCCAGATAACCGTCTTTTCTATGCACAAACATTGGTCAAGAGCAAGTTCACATGGGAATTGACTCACTGCTTAGAAGGCAAAGGCAATAAGGTAATGATGATACAGTATCACTGACTCAACAGTTGTTACCTACCTGTGGAAATGCAAGAGGCCACAACCAGGGGCAGTGACAGACGATTGCCGACTTGTGCTTCAACGACAGAAGGAATGAATTCCATCTTCCTCGGTTCAAGAACGTAAACCTGGAGAGAAAAAGTGTTTAAAATCATACACTGACAAGATAACCAGAAAAGGTGCATCGACTACAAATTGAGAAGATAGAGAAAAAAACAGGGTGAGTAGCGCCAATAGTATTTACCTCAGATGAGCCAAAATTTGCCGGGTTCCTCATGTCTGCAGCCCGCACCTGAGAGTGTCCAGTAGCACTGGTTGTCATGACCATTCCCTTGGTACTCACTGTAGCTACAGAGGTGTTAGATGATGTCCAAATGTACATACCACTACCCCCTGATGGCTGTAAGGAACAAAGTTTAAAGAGCATCACATCAAGGATTCGGCAGCCATGAGGACCTTCTCTATTCTAATAATGGCATAACCTGGATAACCCAGGCATTAAAGTTTGAACTGTAAATTTAATGCCCAAACTGTGACTTTTGGTAGTTGAGTTTTTTTCATTGTGTCAAAATTGTGGCAAAGTTCCGAGCAATGAATTCCTCACAGTTCTGCAAAGAGCTGCCCCAAGTAGTAAGCAAATTATGAGGACAATAGGCAACATGTGACACACACTCACAGCATCCGAATGGTCATTTTGTGGCCTACTACCATAATTATTTGGAAAACAATACATTTGTGTAATAAACTTATTAACAATAATAGAACAATTTGATTAGTTTATTATTATTTGCTTCAATATTCACACAATTTGGCAAAAGAAAACATAACCCAATTTAACCCTTACAAGTAAATTATGAAGAAACTACAATCAATGTTAGAAATTATTAACATTTAAAACCACTTAATGATAATTATTGTGTACTAACAAGAAGAAAAACATGAAATGGTGAATTTATCGATAGGCAATGATGCAGGGAAAAAAAGTGCGAGGTCAAATCGATGACCCTCTGATTCAAAGTTCAGCAGCTCCTCCAACAAAATTTAATGTCTAAACTTCAAGAATGTACATATTTATGTACACTTATGTCCAGAAATGACGCAATCGCAAAAATAACAAATATTATAATAACAACCATGCGAAAACAACAATTATAGCAAAAATAACAAAAATAACAAATTACGGGAGTGACACTGGCAAATAATTATAACAAATCATTGAAAGAGCAGGGAAAGGGATGTTATATTTGCCAGTGTCGCTCCCTCGATTTGTTATTTTCGTTATTTTTGCTATAATTGTTATTTTAGGTATGTTTTTTCACACGGTTGTTATTTTGTTATTT
>BLFK01000386.1:1238789-1251289 GCA_014634185.1 Astreopora myriophthalma | reverse complement strand
TCATGACACAAGTGGGAACAAGCTTTCTGTTTTCAAGGGATTCATACTCTCGAGAGCAAAGTTTGAAACTAGACAAAATTAGTCCCCTTCAAAGCCATTTCTTGGCAAGGGGAGTGTGGCATGACATCCCATGCAGTGGTAGAGTGATTGGAAGCAGGATTAGTGGTTATCCCATGTGAAGTGTGACCAAAACCTATCCATGGGTTACCACAGTATTTAATCCATTTCAGTGCTAGTCTTGCTTCGAACCACTCAGCCTTGATTAAAATTCCAGCTTTCCAAAAGACAATAAATTATTATTAGCTGGAGTCATACAGTAAGTGAACCTTTGAAGTATAACTGACCTGTTGCCCTGGCTTGTCGCAATCTGATGACATTGTATGTGACAGATGTATTGATAACAATATACACATCATATCCGGGTTTGAGCATCACATTATCCAGTACCATGACCTTAACATGTGCTGGAGCTACATTCTAAAATTTTGAAAGAGAATTATAGTGTAACAATTAATAGACCTTTTTACCAATACGGCGGCCATCGTGGATTCTGTTGTTCTGAAAAATATATTATGCGGTGCCCAGGGAGCAAATTCATACAAGTTGTGGGTACAAGTTTGGTATTCCTTTAAAAATGTTCAAGCCACTTTGACTTATACATGCTTTATTTCACACTATAATTAATCTCAGGCAAAGGGAAATAATACAAAATTTCTGGTTTGAAAAATTTTGGACCAAAACTAAATTTACACAATTTATTACGTACAATATGTGCAGATTTGCCCCCTAAGCATCCCATAATAATTATCTTTTTTCAGAACAACAGAATTCAAGATGCCCACCATATCGGTTAAAAGGTCTATTGATTTTGTCTGCCCCACTTAAACATTAAATTTACATCAGCTTTTTGTTTGTGATAATTCTGTCACACTTTCCTTTTACAGTCAACTCCTTCAAAGGTCAACACCCTTGTACAGTACTACATGCTAAAGTCTGTGCACTGTACTTGCAAGCTAAGGGCCCCCGGGTTGGCAGCACTTGCCTTCCACAAAAATGGCCCGGGGTTCAAGTCCTGGAATCAGCATCATAATGAGGGTTACCGGGTACCTTGCTTTGTTTTTGTTTTGATTCTCGTTCCCTTTCATTTTTCCATGTACTCCAGTTTTCCATTCTCGTAGTTGTTATTCAGGGTTCTTATCAAGAGCCAGTAACCGGTTATTTTTATGGGCTTTTCAAATACATTTTACCAGCTATGTTGATGAAAGTCAAGTGATGACAAACATTTACTGTGATGAACACCAGACTTTACTACTTCGTTACCTGGTATTGTTGTCCTTTATCCTCTTCAAAATCTTAACAAGAATTCCTCTTCAAAATCTTAACAAGAATCCTGGTTATTACTGCTACTGTAATGATACCACATTGTGACAGTGTGTGACATTCTTATAATAGTGTAATCGACTCTTGTTATGATTTGACATGAATAATTGTATCTCGTGATTATCAGAAGACAAATCAGAAATATTTGAAATTCGATCTCGTGGCACTGCTCGACGTAGAGGCTATCCAAATTAAAAGGTATTATAAGACTAGCATTCGTCTCTCTCTCTCTCTCTCTCTCTCTCTCTCTCTCTCTCTCTCTCTCTCTCTCTCTTCTCAACATTTAAAATAAGGCATAAAACGTTACAGCTACTTCTTGATTTTGTTCTCCTTGTTTAATTATTACTGTTATTGTTCATTATCATCATCATCACAGATTTATTTACCCTCTCATTTAAGAGTAGTATGAACTACACACCAACTGCATAAAATTTACACACAAAAAGGCTAGGCTGCAACACCAGGAACAACATCCCTAAACTCTTTGTCAACAGCATATCACAGAGTTATTTACTGCACAGGAATTATAAGGGTTGTGAGATGGGCTGCAACATCAGGAACAACATCCCTAAACTCTTTGTCAACAGCATACCACAGAGTTATTTACTGTACATAAATTATAAGCATTTTGAGATGGGGCCTAGGGTATACAGTATCCAGAAGACCAGAAAGTCTTAACTGTCAGCAGTTGTCTAAGCAAAGACAGAGCCTTCTCCTCAGTTACTCTAAGACCCTGAATGTATGTCCAGCCAGAGTTTGAACTCTAGACTTCCAAAACTTAAGTCCACTGCTTTTCCAACAAAGCCAATGGGTGGGTGGTTACTGCAGTACTTCTTCTATTATTTTAACATTAATAGACTATGAGTTGGAGTCCTCTGTCAGTGAGTCAACAGATAGCCAATGAGGTGTGTAGCACCCAGTTGACTATTATTAATTTTCTGCTCACAGAAAATGAGAATGAGTAGTCTTACTCTACTAATTCTTGTTTTAGTACAAATCTACTCACATAATACCTTTGAAATCATCAGAATTTTTATTGATTTTAAGATTTGGAGAAGCTGCCACTGGTTTGTTTTGTCCAAAATGAGGGCTTTTTTGCTATTCACTACACGTCTATCACTCAATAGATAGATGTAGCGAGTAGAGAGCTGATCAGATTACAGAATAACATCTGTGATAGTGTGTGAGTGGATTTCTCCTAATGCAATGTACAGGGGTTTCGACAGAAGCCGGTTACCGGCAGTATACCGCCATCTACTTTGCCTCTCATTGCCAGTTAGTTTCTCTTCATCTTCACTAAAAATGCCATCATGAACTTGTCAAACTGCCACCTACATGTACAATGGGCTATCATGGATGGCTATTTCAAAAGTTATTGAAACCCCTGAATGTATGAATAATTATGTAAGTATTCTAGCAAAACGACTTCAATCAATTTGCCCAAAGGCAGGTAAATTGCATTTATTAAAAAACTCAAGGTCCCCTATTGGGTAAATTACCCAAAGATTGAGGAGTTCTGATCAAGTCAAACCAGGGTTTTGAGCCCTACACCTTTAGAAATGAAACCAACAGGCTGAGTCCCACATCACCTGTATCAACACATATTTTTTTCTTTTTTTTAATGGACAACAAAATACTCTTCATGTTGGTCAAATACGAAATATACATGGAAATAAAGAGACATGTACATGTACATGACTGTGCAGGACAACTGCACCTTTTTATAAGTTTGAGTAAGGCTCATTGCAAAAATATTATTAATTAATACTAACAGGGTATATTTGCAACCTGCACTTACAGCAAAGGCTTTGTCCTTTAGTTTTGCTTTGACAATCGCTGTTCCTGTATTAATTGGTTCAAGGACAACGCTGCTTCCACGTAGGCCCTATAGATAAATCAGTTTACAAACACACATGACATGCATCTAGAGCAGGAAATCATCTATAAAAATTATTGTAAAACCCACAGTTCCTCAATACAATGTAGAATGTATTCAATAAATATTACCACCTACAGTATTGGTGGTAACTACATGTAACAAAAGCACTACGTCATACATACTAAATAGTTCTGATGCAAGTGCATTTTGGAAATGAGTTTTGAAATGCACTCGCGTTAACTCATTTCTAACCAATGCATTTGAAGCACCTTGACGTGGACGCTTATTTCTGACCTGTACTGTACATGTACATGCTTGAAGTAAGAGCAATATTTTCAAGGTATTACAAAATTACTGTACAATGTACATGCATATTTCACTATGCACAAGGCATTAGATGCAGAATGTACTGTAGCTTTAACAATATTTAATATCACTGTCAGGAAAAAATACCAGATAACTTGTGCACTGTGTAGGCACCTTAAACTGCTTTTACACGCAGGTTAATTTCATTAAATTGATGGACTGAGGGGAACTGTACATTCCTAAAAATGCCAGTTTCAACATCCCCTCCCAATGTCCTTCTACTTCTTTATTGCATCAAATTTGTTCCAGAGTATATTCTTTAACATAAAGGAAGTACATGTGCAGTGTACATTGTAATCCATTTTTCCTGTTGTCAGCTCAGGCACCACCAATAGATTGTAAAATTCCTAACTCCAGACAACCACCAATGTCAATAATGCCATGCAGGTGACCTACATGCCCCCCCCCCCCTAAAACAACAACAACAACAACAACAACAACAACAACAACAACAAAACTGTCCCCCTAGCTCCAACCCAAGGAACCATCAACAAAAAATACAAAAAGATGCAAATGCAAATAACTCACCTTGCTTTCCAAGGAATAAATCTCGGGTGAAGTTTCATAGCTTGAGATCTCAAACTGCATAAACCTGTTGTGATGGTTAAACAACACAAACTAAGACACTGGCATATACACATACATGTGCATGTACACTGCATTTACACATTTTTGTCAAGCTTTTGACAACTAGCGCTTGGCAGATTTCTCTCTTTTGCACAGCTTCGCCTGGTTCACGCATGTGGAATAACAATGCACATGTTGCAAATCCTGGTAAGCATAATACATACATGTACACCTGTATGTAATGGTTTAAGTTTTTTACTGGTTCAAAATATTTTAAACCAGTTTAACTTTCAGGAGTAAAAATAATCTCTCCTTCCCATTGGAGACACTATGATTCCTTCTCCACAAATTCTAGAGTCATTTTTTTAAAAATAATGGGAAGTCAAGCTTGTGGGGAATTTTTTTAAAAAATGCTGTACCGGCAGGTATACACTGTAAGGAATTCAAGAAAGAAAACTTTTCGTTAATGAGAAGCAAGTGTTAATAGTAAGTGTTAATATTGCCACTTACAGGTTTTACTCGGTCTAACACAAGACAATTTTACTCGTCGCTGGGGGACCTCTCAGGGATTAACATGGATTAATGAATGAATGAATGAATTAATCCATTAATTAAGCCCTCCTAAGGTACGATAATTTATTTCCTAAGCACTGTCTCATAATGTTCAAAGGTCACCTAAGGGATACTATAAAACAATACTTAAGAAATATCTTTGCTCAGGAGGGCTGTGTGATTTTAGCCCAAGAGATTTATTGCCATTTTGCACAGATGAAAGCTGAGGCACTGTACTCCTTACCCCACTGTATGAAGTACTGGTGTCTGGGCAAAGGAGAACAGCTGACCAGAAAGACAAATTTTACTATCAAATTAATATGGCCGGTAAGAACGAGCAGCCCATAGATCAACAAAAAGCAATGATGGACAAATTTCAATTTAACTAAGAATTAATGTTCAGTTATAGGACTGCCTGGCAGTACTTTCGACTTTGTATATGTTTCTTTAGGAATCTAACAATTTTTAAAAGTAATTTTGGCTGGCAGAAAAATAATAATCTGGACTCTGTATTCAGGAGACAAAATTACTGAATATGCTGTAGGGATTTTTTTGAGTCTCGAATAAATTTTTGGCATAAAATACACCAAATCTGGCATATTTGTAACCCTTGACTGTTACTTTAAACTATCTTACTGTAGATACATTACCATAGTCTGGAAGAATGGAATAAAAGAAAAATAAGCTGGTTTCAAAAAAATTAAGCTACTGTAAGGATAAAAATTTAATCAAAGGGCTCTGAGCAAAACGATGTACACTGTAAGTGAGATTTGTGTGGTTTTAGGTCATTTTGCAAAATCACGGCCAATTTCCACCTAATCAATTGCACTAAAATTATGGGGTGAACTTCCCCATGCTACAGTATAAGCAAAAATTAGGGCAATGTGATGAAAAGAAGCCCAAAAAATTTTCCCTGTAAGAAATACTGGTCACTTGGTTGGTGTAGTGGATGGTGGCACAAGAAGAATATTGTATGAAAATACAATATTCTTCTTGTGCCACCATCCACTACACCAACCAAGTGACCAGTATTTTTTCTTTTCCCTTTTTTTTTTTGCATTATTTTCTTCACATCCCTTAGCATAGGTAATTCCATTACTGAATCACCATGTACTGCCTGGAATTTGGCCACAATTTCTAAAAATGACCGAACACACTAAGAAGTCACTTACTGTACAATGTTCTTGCTATAAGCCTGTCAATTAAACCATAACATAATTATACATCATATATCATTCCTGCAAACAAAAATAAGCAAGTCATTTGCCAGCTCCGAAATTTCCAGTCAGAATGTCTGGCCTACGCAAACTGATGCCAAGGTGAAAATCACAAATTTACTGGACATTGCTTTGTCCGATGAATGGCTGTGGTTTGTAAGCTGGGCTGGCTCGCACAATAAAGAAATTCGGATTGAAGACCAGTTTTATTTTTTTCAAATCCACATCATTGGGTCAGCCACGTACAGTTTGCATGTTGCATTGCACATTAAGACTCACCTCAAAACTGACTGTGCATTTACAGATGCCGCTCCTTCCACAGTTTTAAGCTCCCAAATAAATTCAATACCTTCTAAACTGGAAAACACATTACCTGACAAAAAAGGTCAATGTTCCAGCATTAATTAATTTAAGCAATAATATTATGCATTTCCACCTAATACCATGGTTAAGATCTGGTGTAAAACAACCACCAACTAGGGTCAATTCAATAACACTTTTACGAGTATTATTACAAGGATTAGTGTAGTTACCAGTATTGTTCTCAGCGAAGGAAATGGTACAACACTTTACTCTACACGCAAAGAACAGGTATAAAAGTTGATTGACTCAGTCCTTGGAAATTAAATGGGCCAATTTCCATAACTATTAAAACTCACTCTTAGACAAAAGGCACGATCTCTAGGCTTTGGGAAAAACTCATACATACATTCCCCACAGCCTCAAAGCCATGTTTATTGTTTAAAGATGAATTTGGTCTGTTGACCACATGCCATGCAAAAAATTAATGTTGACACAGACACTAAATGTTTTGAAGTTTCATACATTACTGTAACTAATGCTTTCCTTTGTTGACAATTAATTTTGACAGCTGTCAATTTACATAGTAATAGTATAATTGTTGTTCGTCTGAGGTTGAATTATATTTTGTTGAAGTTGAAGTCTATTAGAAGGAACTCTTAGTTGAAAATGTCTATTGTTGCTAAAGACAGGGGCTCCCTTTAAGCTCGAAGAACCCAAATCCTTCAAAGCAACTCAGGGTTGATCTTACCTTCGGTATCAAATGCCTGGATGTGGCAAACCTCTGGTGGTTCTCCAAGCAATAATTCTCTCGTGGTCGTCATTATTTCAATCTTATGTATGGTGTCCACAAAAACATCACTTCGCAGAATCATACCAGTCACTAAACAAAGACATACATCTGTAATCAGATAGGTATACTTGAGAGGATTAATTATTTTTCACCGATTAACAGCTGCAGTCATAAGGCACAGGGCTTCCAATTAAAAAATTGCTTAGTCACCTTTTGGCGCCTGTGTAGTGAAAGAATTTATAGTCGCCAGCAGTAAATGTTTAGTTGCCAGTTTAAATTGGATTTACTATAACATGTAATATATGAATTACCTACTCAAAATTCTGTGCCTGTGGTAAAAAGGAGAAAGGGTAACGTCAAAAGACCAAACAGAAAGACTTTGTTTATATACAGTAAGTTTGCTCTTTTTTTTTTAATGCAAAAGTAAAACTAGACAAGGTAATGTACTTTTGGACTTGACCTGTTTACTTTTCAATCTAAATCATACAAAAATCTAGTCGCCACCATGGCGACTAGACCAGAAGTTTTGGTTGCCAACAAGGAAATGTGCACTGGCGCCCATATCGCCCAAAATGTCGAGCCCTGGGGCAGTTTACTAATCCTAGAAAAGAGGATGCTGCACACTGTAATCTGATTAATTTTTACAGGGATAATCATGAGGGCTTCTGACAGAAGTGCAGCCCTTATCTAAAATTCAGCTCTGTTTTAGTCCTATTTTGTCCACCAAGCTCATTTGTGAGCAGGTGCTAATGATTATTATCTCAAGTCTTGGCTGATTTCCCCCCAGTCATCTCTATAACACACTGTCGAGACCATGTCAGAGCACAAGGTGTACATGTACATGTACACCACTTATTCCCCCTTTCTTACTAAGGGTGTTAGAGACAAGTGGGGAGGAATCAGGAATCTTTGCACATGGCTCATGAAATTTGCAAAATTTTTAGTATAAACTATTAACTCAGATATTTCCTCTAAATAATTATAATTACTGTAAATGTAGCTTTGTATGTACACGGTATTAAAGCTAGATTAGAATGCAAATCAACAAAGTTCTGCATTTCTTAGTGGAGGTTTGGTGCCTGGAATATCCAGGGGCTTCCACTTTTGGCAGCCAGCCCCTGGATTGAATAACACCCCCATGGGTGGTCCGTGGAACAAATGTGTAATCAAGCTGAGCCCCCATGCAAGAAAGCAGGAACCCATCCCACTGAAAAACCAGTGAAAAAGAAACCCAGGAGAACTGGAAGGGGAAGATGCCAAAATAAAAGACTCAGCAAACCACCCCAGATGAAAGAACCCCTCACACTGTCTGAAACAACTCTTTGTTGTTACATTGTAACTCCTTTTAATAATATATACATGAAAAAATTACTCGATTCTGACTGGCTGAGAGCAGTGCAGTTCAAGTGTAACACCAGTGCAAAAAGTGTAACACCAGTGCAGATTACACATCAAAATTCTGGATTATGATTGACTGAAAGACAATAGGAAATTTTCTAAGCCAATGATATCATGCAAAGTGATGATGAAAATTTTGTGCAGAAACTTTGAAAAAAGTTCAGTGAGAAAAAATGGCTTCATTAAATAAGATCTTCCGGCACTTCCTCCGCATGAATTTTTTCATGTTTATGTTATTAATAAGTAATCATGCGGCTTTTCTCATTCAATTCGGAATTACCTTGCACTTGTGAGTTTTTCAAAAGCTGAAATTGCACTCGCCGAAGGGGCTCCTGCAATTTCAGCTTTTTTAAAAACTCACTCGTGCAAATTAATTCCAAATTGAACTCGAAACCATGATTACCTATACAAATTGCACATGTATTAATTTTAAAATAATACATTGTTCGTGAAAACATTGGGAAAACAATGAATTATTGCAAGCTGATGTATTTTTGAGGTCAGCCAGTTATACATGTACTTGAATAACATTAACTTTTTCGGCAGCAAGAGAGGGGGGGGGGGGGGGGGCAACAACAAAACAATCACACATAGCTTCTCCCCCAACCATAAAAATTCATGTTGTATCCTCCACTTGTAAAGTTCCACTGAACTGCACAAGTATTTTTTTTACCTTCTTCTTCTGCTAAAATCTCTGTCATTTGCCTTTCAGGAAGTCTTGCCTGTGCTGTTACCATTGCTTCCCTTGCGCATTTCCTACCAAGCTGTTTAGCTGCAATGATAATAACCAACTTTCTACAGTATCAAGCAACTTGTGCTTAGTGTCAATCGTATGAGGCTTGCACTCTAAAGTGAATTTAATCTACATGTACAGCTGCAGACTCAAGTTATCTTAATAATAATTGTCAAAAGCTTACATGTACAGTACCGCTCAAAAGTAAGTTACCACCGTCGCGCGCTACGCGAATCGCGTCGCGCGCTACAGGAATCGCGTCGCGCGCTACAGGAATCGCGTAGCGCGCGACGAAGAAGAAACTGCAAGTTCACTAAGTTGGGCTCTTGTGCGATCTTAATTGGCCTTTTGTTATTACTTTTAAAACGTGAACACAACTTATAGAGCACCCACTACGTAGCGAGCTGCTTTCAATATTTTCAGCTTTTGTGTATTTAGACTTCATCTTTCACACCACGCTTCGATCGATGCACAAAAATTGGCACACATACACAAAACGTTTCTATCAAGAAGTCGTGTCTTAGATTTGACAATTAATTGTGAATTCTGAAGAACGGTTACATCTCCCAAAACATTTTGCTGGCCAGTATCTGTGCTGAACTTTGCTTGCATAGAACGTTTAAATTTGACGAGTCACGTCGCATTTGTTTGTTAAAGCGACGCAAATAACCATACCTTCCGGCTCACGTTGGAAAATGAAAGATTCGCCAACACTAATCGTAGTAAAAGGAAAATGGCTTTCAGCTGGTGAGAGTTCAAAAGCATTTACCTTTGCTAGAAAATCTCATCGAAACGAAATCAAAATTTTGCGTACGTAGCTCGCGATGTTCAAACTGTCATTTCTCGGCTGTTAATCTTTTAAGCGTTTTGGGTTTTACTGTATGATGTTCTGTTGGCTTGTATATTGTGCGAGTTATTTCCATCGCAATTTAATCTTTTTAGGCCGTGAAACGCTTTAAAAAAGTGTACGCATACAAAGTAGACTGAAAGAGTAAGGATTTGATAGCTGATATTGTTGGTTGTCATTTTCGCTTAATTTGTGGCTCCTAAAGGAGCCGTTGTGACCTGTTGTGACCTTTCGATTGTGACGGCAGATAAGAATGATATATGCTGTATCGAGGTTTTTAAGCACACAAACATTCTAACACACATTTTTGTGCACTGAAAAGAAACCATGAATCTTATGCATTTATAAACGGACATCTCGCACTCAGAGTTGAATGGGTTTGTTTTAAATCTCAAATTACGCGTGCCGTCGGTATGTGCTTATGCAAATTTTTACCAATCAGGGAAAGGATCATAATAAATACGCGAATACGTGTAACAACATCGTTTGTGGTGAATAAATACTTGATAAACATTTACAGTATACATATCGTCCCGCCAAATTAAGAAAAGAGTTAAGATTTTCAGCTGTTTAGCCGACAAACAGCAATTTTGTAAATCGTGACAAACGCTCGAGCATCACAATGCATAATCGGGTTCTGATTTGTTTACAAAAGGAATTTGTGCAGGCTCCCATCACACTAGGCTGGTAATCACTTAAACTGGACGTTTCAAATGCATTGTAAATCGCTACGCGAAGCGAATTAAGCTTAATTTGTATGCCAGACATTTCCGCTTCGGTAGCGTAGCGCGCGACGCGAATCGCGTAGCGCGCGACGCGAATCGCGTAGCGCGCTACGCGAATCGCGTAGCGCCTGAAACGCGACGCGACTGGTAACTTTTGAGCGGTGCTGTATGTTGTTAATAGATGATTTAAATATTATTACCGGTATACTTTCATAATTAATTTTGATGCTTAACAGTTAGTTGTAGCTAGTTCATAAATAATTTATTTAATTCAGGCTGCGAACCAATCAAACAGAAAATGAAGCTGTTGTTGGGAATGATATTCTTCTCAAGAGTGACAATCAATCATTCTGCCTACTGCTAGGATTTGAATGTTAACGTGTGATATGGTTGAAAGAGAGATGTTGATGTTCAACCTGGGCCGAGTACAGTGCAGGCCAGAATTAAGCGAACTACGCATATGCGTTTCGTACGCAGCAAAAACGCGTATGCGTTTTTTTGGACGCATCTAAATGTGTGCGTCTTTGCCATTGTTATTCATTGTCGTAAGTTCTCTGTGTGGTATTGTCAAATAAAACAAAAGAATTCAACAGGTTAACGACAAAATTTGCATTGTATGAAACCAGCCAGCGACAGCTATCATGTTTGGAATCTTATCCACTTCGTAAATACAGGCTCCTAACCGGTATTGAATATTCCGTGCATGCAGTAGACAACATAAAGCTCATTAATCGAAAACAACTCATTCGAAAAAAGGAACTTCTGTTTCTAACTTGAATAGCAGTTGAAACCTCCTAGTATCTCAGTCATCACAAAATTTCATGTTATCAAAACGTCAGCAAAAGCTATCGTATTTCAAAACACTGTCGCTCACTTCGCAGATGGTGCAGCTAAGAAGTCATGAATCTTTGACACCTGGGTTAACGAAAAGGAATTCAAGCTGACAAATCGAATATATTTCTCGGTCAGAAGAGAGAGAGAAAGCTGTTGTGAAACACTTTGCTCTTTTTGCATGAAACTGTCACCATTACTCGTCACATCTCTGGTTGAATTTTTGCACGTATGTGAAAAAATGAAACGAGCAGCGTGTGTTAAGCCTGGTTTCCTTATGATCGTCCAGATCGTCCCAGTCGTCTGAAAAAGTGTTCAGACGATCCGGATGATCATATGGAAACCAGGCTTAAGGATCTACATACGTAAACAAAATAAGAAGTGAGGCATCAATGGCTTGCATGAATGTAAAAAGTTGAGCGCTGTTTAACTTGTTACGTTTACGCACACGGCTCATACATTGCCCTTATTTTAGCAAAAGTTATGATCCAGATTATTACGACACACTTATTTATTTGCGAGTGAAAACTGCGTGAGTTGAAACAAGAGCCAGCAAGTGTTATGACACATTCTTTTGTTTAAAGTTTAGCATCCTGGCATGAAAATATCATATCTCTGGTTCTATTTGGGCTACAAAGACGCTTAAAATGTGAAAATACTCCATCTTTGATAGCAAAAGTTATGATCCAAATTATTGTGGCAATGATATTTCTTTGTGAGTGAAACCTGCGTGAGTTGAAACAAGAGCCGGCAAGCGTTATGATGACACATTCTTTCGTTTAGTTTAGCATCCCGGCTGGCCGTTGAGACAAAAATGAAAATATGATATCTCCGGTTCTATTTGGACTACACTCTACCTTTGAAGGCAAAATTTATTATCTGAATTATCACAACACGCCGAGTATGGCAAGA
>BLFK01000386.1:1223789-1233789 GCA_014634185.1 Astreopora myriophthalma | reverse complement strand
GCGCCATGACGTCATGTGTTCAGGGAGACCGCACCTGTCCCTATTAAAAAGCAGCACGTGCGATCGATATGGGCGTGGTGTGACACGTCTCCTTCTACTTCTGCGTTGGTACACATGCGTCATGATGCAATCCGACCGACCGACCCAACATCAGGAAACGCATTCGACGCTAAAGGAAAAAAAAGGGGGAGGGGGGAGGGGGATGGCCTTACAGAAAACGGCAAACGGCAGGCTGAAATTTGCCGTTCGCCATAAATCAATAAACCTTATTTGATTTAAGCTTATTTCTTAGCTGTCAGTCACACTGCTACCGAGCAAGCACTGAAAAGAGAAAAAAATTATTCAAAATAAGAGAATCTTCATCGTTTTCTGACAAGCAACAGCCCGGTTCCGTTTGCCGTTTGCCGCTGGCCGCAAACGCGAATCTTAATCTCTCTAATCAGTGGAATTAACGTTAGTTTAAAAAAAGAAAGAGTTAACCAGGAGTGAGCGTTGGCGAGAAAACACTGAGTTAATCGTGTGGATAGAACAAAAGTAGGCCGGTAGGGAGTTAGGTTACTTGAAGAGAAGTGTAAGCAGTGTAAACGGTGTCAAAGACTTTTTTTAGAGAAAAGAAAATGACGGCATTGCCATAGTTTTTGTGCTCATGACAACTGCAACAGTGGTAACTAGGCATTCTTAAAACTTTGTCTGTAGCTATGGCTGGAGAACAACGGTCGAATATTTGCCCAAGTAACGACAACGGGAGACAGACATTTTGAGAACGGTCGATTATTTTGTACCACAGGGTCAGGAACATTTTTGACTCGAGAGTCATAAATTTCGCTTCAACGTGGGGAAGCGAAGTCTCTTTTACGAAAGATTTGTTTTCCACTTCACCTTTGACAAATGTCTGACAAGCAAGCTGAACGTTGTAATCTGCTCGGCCGACTAACTGGAAACACCCGGCCACTTCTGTCTTCTTGTGGTGCCATCGTTTCAAGAAGGAAATGGATAACAATGTTCTCTGTTCACATGTAAATATGTGGCCGGATATTCGTCAGTTAGGAATTGCTCAAAGGACAAGTCTTCATTTCGTTCATCTGGTAATTTCCTTCCAAATCCACAAAGCAAGACGCGATCAGTTTCTTCTCATCTCCATGTCCAATCGCCGGCATTGTAATCTGGACAAATCTTGAAAACCTTTTGTCGTCCTCGACATTCATCACTTAATTAAACTGATCGTGGCATTGTAGAACATACTTGCTCGGGGCTTTAGAAACATGTAAGCAGTCAAAACAAGCAGTAAGATCAACTGCGAGTGTGTGAATATGATATCGCGGACAGCAAATAAAAGCGACGCCACATAAAGATCAAAGCCAGTGCGCACCCTCTGAACCTGACATCCAAATTATGGAGATTTTTCTCGGCTTATACGTTATGGAACTCCAGAACAGTCTCAAATAGTGTGCTGCAGGGGTGTGCCGGCTCGCCGAGACTCGCCAACTCCACTGATTACAATAATTACGAAAAAAAAAGCAGTGAAAAGTGAAAGCGGAAGCGAAAGTGTTGTTTATCAACACACGGCATCATTAGTATCCCCCGGGTCTTGCGTATACGTTATCAAAGACTTCGTGAGTAGGCTTTTAAACGGTTGTCAGTGTAATCACTCAGTTAATGATGGAAACGGTGGTATTGCAAAATCGAGTGTCATTGTTTGAATAAGAGCCCACGCCAAACACTGGCTAGAATCAGCAGTACTCTCCCCAAGTTACCAGAAAGATGTTGAACACTAAACAATTTATGCCAGTGGAGTTTGCGTACAGCTGTTTACACAAATGCCTGGTTTCCATATGATCGCTACAATCGCTGCAATCGCGCAAAAAAAGGGACGAACAATCGCTGTGATTCAACTCAAATCACAATTTCTCCTGGTTTCCATGCACTGAAAAAACCCGCGTACAACCTTTTAAGCTTCATTTAAAATACGTAGTGTGCCTTTAAAGTTCACAAAAGCTTTGTACTGATTTGCTTATATTACGGTCATTTGGACCAAACTTATGCCTCATTTATAAGGTGGTAGACCACACTAACCAGCAACGGCTAGCTTTTTTGTTACGAGGGTCATTGCAGACATAACGTCGCATTGCATGTCCACAAAGTTGATATTGGTTAGAAAATCAAGTTCATATACAACCTTTTGAACTGTGCTTTTACGTTATACACGCCATTAATTTTATAATTAACGACGCATGCCACATTACTCCGCATCGTCCATCTCGCAAGCTCTTCATTAATATTTCCAAATATCAAGAAGAAAAACTAAAAATCAGTGGAAAACGACATATCGAGAAAATATTGACTTCTCTGTCGATAAATACTAAAAATATAAGATTTTTGTTCCAATACTAAGCCCCTCTTTTGTAGTAAATACACTTTCCTCAACTCCCAATAAAGACATTTCATTTGTGCTTATTTCGACAATCTGTTTGGTTGGTAACCATTACTTAGTCAGTGTCACATAAGAAAACTGACCACTTCGGGAGGCACAGTTGCATATTCCGCCGTCAAATAAACAGTTGTTCTTTCACTTGCGGAGTATTCTTCAGTCCAGGGCATTATAACTATCCCGTATGCCTCCAACACAGTCTCTACGTAGTCCAGCCTGTCTGTTTCCCTCTGTTCCTTAGCTGTGCGGTGACTGGGCAAACGTTCTTGCGTCGCGTATATCACTTCTCCTTGCTTGCTGTTATGGCTATGTTCTCTGTTCCTGTGCCATTTGCCTGTTTTCACCATACAACCGACGTTGTCTTGACCCTGCTGGCTTGCCATGGGGGTGCAATTTTTGTTAAGGATCTCAACAACAACAGTAATTGCAAAAAAAACACCCTGTCTGCTGTTATACAAATAGTGCAAATCCTAACTTCGTCTCTCGGTTGGGATCTCGCATAACTTGTCATATAATTTGAAATGCATCATGAATATAATTCCTACTAATTTCATTACATGCACTAATGAAATATTGCTTTCCTTTCATTAGTTGTCATGTCAACGGGGCAAACACCGTAGCAAGTGAGGTTTCATGCACAAGGAGACCGGACGAAAATTACAGCAAAGCTCTCGCGCGCAGCACCATGGGTAATACTGTAACCCATGTAACTTTTTAATTTACATGACAAAGAAAAATGAAAACATCATTCTTTCTTATTTTGGAAGGCCTTTCCAGCCTATTTAATAACTTACCGTGGGGACTGGGTGGAATGCGGGAAAGGTCTTACACTGTACCTTCAGAGGTATCTTTAGCATAAGTCTACCTTCCACGATATCCTCACTTCACGCTGACATGATAAAGGTAAGAATTTATGACACAAATTCTGTTGATACGGAGAAAAAAAAAGTTGCTTGAGAAAAAGAACTGCTGTCTTGCCTGTCACTCCAGCGATTGTGCACTAAAGACACACTGGTATAATTAACTAAATTCTACACACGTTTTGATTGGTTCTCACTTGTGATGACGGACTCATAGATGACGTCATCATTCTGTCTCTTTGTTATGGTGTGAGACAAATAGATTCCATGTTGCCTTGGATCTGTTCAGTAACAAATCACAGCAGGACGTCAAAATGTGGTGAGAACAAAAAAGTGGCACACGAAACGAACGCCGAGTGCGTCACTGATCTTCTTACCACATTTCCACGTCATCTATGATTTATTACATAATAACCCAAGTTATTTTCGCACTTTGATTGGTTCTTGCCTATGATCTATTAGAGGACAGATGCACGACTGACGTCATCATTACAATAAACCAGCTTTTACGCGTACGAAGTTTAATTCTTTATTATATAAAACAAATAGATTCCATGTTGCCGTGCGTCTGTTCAGTAATAGATCACAGAAGACGTCAAAATGTGGTAAGAACATCAGTGACACTCGGCGGCGCCTCGTGTGCCACTTTTTTGTTCTTACCACATTTTGACGTCATCTGTGATCCATTACTGAACAGACGCACGGCAACATGGAATCTATTTGTTAATTACTGAACGAAACAGACGCACGGCAACAAAACATGGAATCTATTTGTTAGTTACCATTATAATTAACTGATCATAAAAAAGAAAAGCGATAGTAATTTAATAATTAGTGTTCTTTTGTTTACATTCAAATTAATCCTCGTTGCGTCATCCAAGTGAAAAAATTTTTTTGAATGTTCAGCCCAAGCTCAAAAACAGGCAAGCCTGAGGGGATAATTTCAATGCTAAACTGAAGAATATTAAAATGAAGGCCATTTTAATTGGATTAATATTAGACTGCGGCCATTTGGGAATAAGGTGTATTTGATTTTCAGATTTATCTTGGTCCTGTAATATATGACCGGACTATGACGTCATCCGTTCCCAAATTTGCGTACTATATCCATATTCCGTTTAAGTCTTCAATTTTTTTCCCCAGGGTTTCTCCAAATTACACAAATTGCGCCCATAACTGCAACGATTACGTCTTCATTTGATTCATCCTACACAGTTCAACAATGCTGACAATGATAGAGATGATCAGAATAAGTATGGGTAATCAAATGGTGACGAGTGAAATTACGGAATAATTTCACGCGCGTTTTGTCCAAAATCAAATAATTTCCCGAGCTTTTAGGCAAGGAAAATTATTTGATTTTGGACAAAACGCAAGTGAAGTTATTCCCCAATTTCACGAGTATACCATTTGATTACTGATTAATATTATGGGTGACAAATTACGCTCACAAGATGCCATTTTGGCACGGTAGGAAAATTTGCCATGGCAACATTGTAATTTCACATGTGAAATTATAAATTAACGCTTAAATTTCGTGCCAAAATTAACGAGTAATTTGCCACCCATGATATTATAGTTGTAATAATAGTAACGCTTGTATGTCGCATTTGAATACCTGGTGGGTGTGGCTATGTTCAAAATCGAGGGGCCTTCTAAATTTTCATCCATATGGGCTTGAAGATTACCTAGAAACATATATAAACGGAAGTTTCTAGTTCTGTAACGTCTTTCATTTCAAAAATACAGCATTTTGAATTTCCGAAGTGTCAACTTCCGTGACACCACGATACAAGGGTGTTTGCTTGGAAAAATGTATCTCTCTTTGATTTTTAGCAGTTTGAATGCTACAAGTACATTAGGGGTCGTGTTCATACACATGTATTTTATTTCATGAAAGAAAGTAAGCGCTTTCATCGCAAAGCGAACTCCAGATGTTTTCGTTGATTACCAGCCGCCATGTTGGTGGACCAACGTCATCCATGGATACTATATTCGTTACAGGGCGTACGCTTGTGTGGGAGCTATAAGGCACGTTTTACTCAATTCTTAGCTCAAATGTGGGCGTGGTTTAAACTTATGATTTTCACTAGTGTCAAGAACGTCATCGAAATATAGCATAAAACGGCCTTAAAAACACCGAGGAAGCAGAAGTTATTTGCAAATTATAAACCAACCAATCGAACTGAGAGCCTTTTAGTAGTAACCACCTGATTTCAAATGTTGAAGATTAGTTATCCAGTTCATGGCAACATGAGAACGTGTAGTGACTTATTTTCATCCAATACTGAAAACGAGAAGTCCGAACACAAGGAAAATAACACAAGGAACCAAGAAACGCAGAATCATACTTTATCAACTTCAAAAAAACTACGCAAGACAGATGTTCTAAAGGCCTTTGGGATTGTTCCCATGGGGACAGAGAGGAACGGCAGCTTTACCAATTTTAGGACCGACAAAAACAGAAAGGACTTACTAGAAAACAACGCTAACGTGGCCATGGATCGTGCGGATTACAAGTTTGAAATGGAGCACTGTTCACACGAGTTTCACACAGCCAAGATACAAGACGTTCTGGAGGGCAGGCCATTTGAAATAACGGTTTTAAGAGCCTACGGAATTATACCTGTTCAGCAATATTATACATCACTCAACGACACAGACTGCTGACTTGTCAAAAGAAGAATAAAGGAACTTTCCATCTCAAGGAAGACATAAAATGACAACTCTTTCAAATTATTTCTCGTGCTTAAAAAAACAACAAAACGAAACAAAAACGGCAAACTTAATCACCCATTCGTCAAATATTTACTTTTATTAAATTGTCAACGTCGGATACTGCGTTTCTAGCGTTGTGATTGGTGCACTCAATCTCGGTTATCAGCTCATATACGTACCACCTTATATGGAAGCTGATTGCGTCTAGTAATGCCAAGCTGAAAAAATTGTACGGGAAGCGTAACTTCCCTTGGGAAAAACTAATTTAATAATGAAATTTAATAAAACAGTTATTCCAATCGCCCTTGTTGGATATGACAATGGTTATAGCCACGCAACTCGGCGCTTCACGCGCCTCGTTGGCTATTTACCATCTCATATCTAAGCAAGCGCGAATGGGATAATTGGTAATTAGCAGTGCTTGTAGTCAACTTCCATCTACGTGTAGATAAAATAATGATGTCACATAACTTAATTAAAAACATTTCCAGGTGTTTTTCTCATAATTGCCGGGATGTTACTAAAGGTGAGAAAGGGAACGGGCAACGTGGAACGGGGAACCGGAAGGGGGGGGGGGGGGGGGGGGTCAGGGAACCAGTGTACAGCGGTAATCCGCAAAATAATTCAAAATGGTGGACGAAGGAAAGGAAAACGGTCTGGGAACAAGTTTTGAGATTCCATAGCATAGGGGAGAAAGCGCAGGTGTTATTCAAGGATTTTCCCAGGAATGTTGAGTTCGTACGTTTAGTTCTTCTCTGAATATATTGCAGATTCGATAGAAGTCCGATCTTCGGAGAGGTAAGTATCTCAGAATTAATCGAAGGCTGCACAACATTTGAATGTTCAATAGACCTTTTCGCGGATAACGGCCGAATTCATATTAGAAGACGGGAAACTCGTCAAAGGCGGAATTCCGTCAGACAAAATACCGTCCGATATGAATTTAAGGACGGTAAACCGTTCTATGTAGTGGCCGAATTCATATCAGAGACGGAAAACCGTCTTGGACGGGAAACTCGTCTATAGACGAACAACTCGTCTAATATGAATCCGGTTAAGGACGAGTTTGCCGTCTTAAATCTATCCGTCTATTTTTCCCTCTAAGCCGACAGGAAACTAAGACGGGAAATTCGTCTGAGACCGAAAACCGTGTTAAATTCACATTAGACGCGAAAATCAAGATGTGACGTTTTTGCCCTTGCACCCACGAAAAGACTGGAACTAGAAAGCCAGCAACGTTTTGTGGGTAAAAAATGGCGCCTCTTCGCAGCCTGGCCTGATGGCCCTAAGCTCCTTGGTTGGAGGCAGACACGGCTAAAATGACAGTGAATGTATGGGATTTTGGCCGAGTTCAAACCTCTGTAACTTCACTACGGAAGCTACCCTGCAAGCAGTGGATTCTCGTCTCTTACCCGCTTTGGTAGCAAAACGAGAGAGAAACCACTGCGAGCAAGCGACCCGTTCTCTGTCGAGCATGCGCGGCTGACGACACCCACACATCATTAAATCACGTCATATTATCGCGCACGTTATGCTCAAAATACTGGTTTGGAAACTAGTTTTCCAGTTCTACTTTAATTTATTCATCCCTGAATTAGGACGGAGTGGATCGCTTGCTTGCAGTAGTTTCTCTCTCGTTTCGATACTCGTTTCAATACCAAAGCGAAAAAGAAAAGAGAACCCACTGCTCGCAGGGTATACGGAAGCAGTATTTTGAGAACAAAAATGTCTTTTAGCAGTCATTTGTACTGGCATCATTTTCATGAAATATGAAGAACACTTTCAGGCTACAATGACCATAAACATATTTTGAAGATTTCAAACAAATCCTTTTAATCAAAATTATGTAAATTTCTGGGAAATTGGAAGTGTCATGAGAAGACTTATAATTCCAATTTACGAACGTCATACCTCCTTTACTGGCCTAATCTTCTGTTTGATGAATGATATCAATAATATTAATAAAAACAGTGGAAAATGTTGGAAATCGGCTTTTTCATGGTAGCGTCCCAGTGGTTGAAAGTCACTCAAAATCCCATACATTCACTGTGATTTTAGCGGTGTTTGCCCCCATCCAATATGACATCATTAACTGTGAAAAGGTCTATTCACTGAACTGCAAGCTCACGGCATTTATTACAACAAGTACGACAAATTAGGAATGGGTTGAGTACTGTTGAAGTTTGAATTTATTTTATCACCAAACAGATAAAGAATAATTCAAACTTTGCAGAACGTCTTGGGTAGAAGCACTTATTTAACTCATTAATAATTCATGAAGGAAAAAACAATGATAATAATTCATGGCTGTTTATGTGATAGTAAATTTTCCTAATTTCCATAAACTTTTCGTTTGATTTTCTTCGTTAAAATTACTAGTACAACAAATATAGTAATGGATCAATCAACATCAACATCAAATGTCAGCATCAATACCAAATCAATACTAAGTGTGAATACTAAGTGTTGCCTCGAGTTTGTAAACAGTGATGCTAACTCTGCCACTCATACTGTAAACATTACTTGGCTCATGGATGAAATGATATATGAAATGAATCATATATTGAACTTTGGATATGAAATCAAGTGAAGCTATGATCCTCGCTTAACTGTGAGGATCATAGCTTCACTTGATTACTTGGCACATCAAATATTGACCAAGAAAGTGTTTACTTACATTAAGTAAAATGCAAGAGATCATTTGCATCAATTAGAAAAGGATTCACACCATTTGCATAACATAAATTATTGTTGAAATGATGACATTGTAGAATGTGGCATTTTACTACTAACAAGAATATGTTATATCCCTTACAGCCTTGATTAAGTTTTCTTTGACAAACAACTCTAATTCAAAATGTTTTCTCTAGAACATTAGTGTATATTGCATGCTAACTGTTTAACTTACATATTGCTGTTGGTCAGAAGCTACTATATACAGTTCCTTTTGTTACTTCATTCACTTAATTCTATTTTCACTTAGAGTTTGAAAATAATGTACTGTTCACTATCTCTTCTGGTTGCCCCCAATATCTGAATTTAAGGCACATAATGGAAGTAATGTCAGGGTCTAATTCTAGAATCTAATACTGCCAACCTTGGTGGAAGAAAGATAGAAAGAAGTAGACATTTTTTTTTTAACCTGGGTTATTAAACCCTACAGTATATCTTTTGTATTTTAAGGGATGTGTAATGGTTACCATACAGGGGGTTGCAAAATTAGGCCATTAAAGAATGTAGATTACCATAAATCAAAACTGGAAAATGTCTCATGTCACCTCTAATTATTTGATGATAATTATGTGTATAATTTGGATTGGAAGGGTCTGTATAAAGTTTTGAAAATTTGACTTGTGCTCACTGTAGTCTGAACCTACATCTTTGCCAAATAACCTCAGCTTGGTGTAAATGCATCTTTAAACTGACAAGCATTTAATTTCAGCAGGTAACAATTCCAAAAAGTCCCATTCATTTACTGTCATTTGAGTTCAACTTAAAATGCATTCGTAGTTTTCTTTTCTTTCTGCTTCTAAAGGTGGTTAGCTCTCATAAATGATGATGGTCTCAGAAGAGATGAAGAGATGGATAGTTGTTGGCATTGGGGTGAACAAAGTCACAGCTCCAGTTTTGCGGGATTTTGTGAAACAAGGAATGAACAGCCATTATGCAAACCTGGATGCATACTGCAGTGGTCTTGCCGTACCCAGTAAGCTGCATACTCTGGCTTATGGTCACGTCATTGGTGATCATAATCTGTCAAACCTGAAATATCAAAATATTAACAACAATCTTCAGGTTCATGGCAGAAACAAAAAATGCTACAACTTCAATGTCATCAGTGCAGTAGAGTTGGCCAAGTTATATCTACCAGACTACCTTGCCAATTTCTCAGGATTTGATGATTCCCTGGACATGACTGCAACGCTGCGCTTATTGGGCGTCAAAAACTACCATCCAGCATCTGTGTTCCCAGCTCCTGCAGCAACATGTGCAG
>BLFK01000386.1:1216289-1218789 GCA_014634185.1 Astreopora myriophthalma | reverse complement strand
AACTAGTGGACCAATAAGTTATTAATTTTTATTTACTGATCTTCCGAAATTTTAAAAAGGCACCACCTTGTTTCTCTTTTGCTGCTCGGTGGTGAATAGTATTTGGCATCACCTCCGAGGTAGCCAATCAGCAGGCGCCAAAAGCAATTTGATATATCAGCTCAGAATTTAAAGTTATTTTGAAGCCATAAAAACTACATTCCTTGTGAACTTTTTCTTTTTTGTTTCTCCTTAACAGTGGCTTCTTTTAGTGTGGAAACTTGTCGATTAAAGCTTAGGGAACATTACAAGAAAACAGCCAAAGTGTGTACCTATGTTTGGTCCAGATCGTCTCTCGTGGACATTCATCTGCTGTACACGCGGCTGTCTGTAATAGAACGAGAAAACACCTTTGCTGGGTCAAAAGAGTCCGAACTGACTTACTGCAGTGACCTCTTCACTCCAGTTGGGAAGGCCAGTCAGCCAAAGAGGATTCTCGTACAAGGAGAGACGGGTATTGGCAAGAGTACTTTTGCTAAGAAGCTTGCTGTAGACTGGGCCGGACTTGACGACGCGCAGACTGAAGACAAACAAACAGCTGTACTCAAGAAGTTCAAACTCCTTGTTTTTATTGACCTCAAGAACGTGTCCAAATATCATAGCTTTAAAGATGTCATACATCACTCAAGCATTTTTGCCAAGGAAGACAAATGGCTTGTGGAAGGTCTCCTGGACTACATCACCAACCATCAAGATGAAGTTCTTCTGTTGCTGGACGGCTATGATGAGTATCATAGTGGTCAAGAGTCTGAAATTTTTGAGATATTTAGAAGAAACGAACTGAGAGACTGCTGTGTGTTGATAACAAGTCGAATTTCCAAAGGTGAGGAGCTCAAAGAATTTAACGACCTGCTTGCTGAGATAAGAGGGTTCAGTGCAGAGGACAAACTGGCGTATATGAGGAGACAACTTGGCGGCGAAAGGCATGCCATAGATCTGTATGATCATTTAGAAGAAAACAAACTGCTGGAACTTGCTAAAGTGCCCTTGCTTTTGCTATTCTTTTGCACACTGTGGAAAATGGGACAGTTGGAAAGCTTTTCGAAAACCAAAACAAAATTGTATTCGGCGATTGTCCAGTACGTTTTACACCACAACCAAGCAAAGCACACACCAACTCGCTTTAGTAAAGTAGAAGAAAACTCAGAGATCCTCAATCAAATCGGCAAGGTGGCTTTAGAGTGCCTTCTAAGGAATGACCGTGTCTTCACATATGGTGAGCTTAATTCTTCAGGTGTCCTTTGTGAAGAAAGCGTTGTCATTGGCTTACTTCAAGTAACTGAGTATGCAGAAAGCTTGCATCCAACTGAAATGGTTTCCTTCATCCATAAAAGCATACAAGAATTCTTAGCGGCGTGGTATGTGACCCACAAATGTATCCCAGAAGGAAATCTTGGTTCGATTGAAGAGCACACTCTAACATTGGCGGATTGTCGAGCATTTGAGACTGTTTTCCAGTTCATATGTGGACTAAGTGATGAAGGAGCGGTGAAGGTATTTAACCATTTGAAGTCAGTGAGAGTGAACGATCCTTCGCTTGATTTATCAGAGGCGGTGCCTGTCGAAGACCACACATACAAGCCACTAAATGATGTTGTGGGGAGACACCGCAGTTTCAGTGACTTGATTTTTGATTGCTTTGAAGAGGTTGGTTCAAAACGAGAGCTTGCAAAACTGTGCCTTGATTGCTTTGATGGGATTACTGTAGTCACAAGACCACTCAATGACCTTGCAGAAGAGTTGTCGGGTCTGTATTCTTGGACTTTTCTTTTTGATCGTAAAGATCATGATTTGCATTTCGATGCGATGAACACGGTTTCACGTTTTTATGAGGCAGTTGACTTGCTGAATTGCTTCGATGTCCCAATAAGGATAACTGAGAATTCTGAAAACCTTCCTGTTGGGGTGTTTGTAAGAAAGTTCCTCACCAATGAATGTGGCTTATGTGGATTTACTTCAACACTTCGTATCCACGATGGTGAGGTCAATGTTTATATCAGAGACTTACATCTGCTGTGCGATTCCCATGTCAGACTATTCACGGAGAGTGCTTATACTGCTGCTTTTCCGTCTAAGCCGGCAAATCTGGGTTCAGGACAGTCGTGCCTTAAATTCTTGGGTAGTTTGGCTTGTTTCAAAATTAACGCACTGAAAGATCTTGGTGCTGTTGTCAGGAGTTGTAAGCATATCATGAGTGTAAGGCTTGTGGCTATGGAAGGCTGTGTTTGCGATTTCTTGGAACAGGTACCGAACCCCAGCACGTGCGCTTTAGAGTTGAGGTGTAGTTTGACGTCAACAGGAGCTGAAAAACTCGCTGGGTTATTGCCAAGGTTCAATAATGTCACTAGGCTTGAGATTTCCTTTGAAGAGTGTCGTACTGAGGAAGCGACATCAGCGTTGGTTACCAATCTCACGCACAAATCCCTCAGAACCCTGGAGCTTTTTAAAACCTGCATAACTC
>BLFK01000386.1:1213496-1216222 GCA_014634185.1 Astreopora myriophthalma | reverse complement strand
TTAGAGTGCCTTCTAAGGAATGACCGTGTCTTCACATATGGTGAGCTTAATTCTTCAGGTGTCCTTTGTGAAGAAAGCGTTGTCATTGGCTTACTTCAAGTAACTGAGTATGCAGAAAGCTTGCAACCAACTGAAATGGTTTCCTTCATCCATAAAAGCATACAAGAATTCTTAGTGGCGTGGTATGTGACCCACAAATGTATCCCAGAAGGAAATCTTGGTTCGATTGAAGAGCACACTCTAACATTGGCGGATTGTCGAGCATTTGAGACTGTTTTCCAGTTCATATGTGGACTAAGTGATGAAGGAGCGGTGAAGGTATTTAACCATTTGAAGTCAGTGAGAGTGAACGATCCTTCGCTTGATTTATCAGAGGCGGTGCCTGTCGAAGACCACACATACAAGCCACTAAATGATGTTGTGGGGAGACACCGCAGTTTCAGTGACTTGATTTTTGATTGCTTTGAAGAGGTTGATTCAAAACGAGAGCTTGCAAAACTGTGCCTTGATTGCTTTGATGGGACTACTGTAGTCACAAGACCACTCAATGACCTTGCAGAAGAGTTGTCGGGTCTGTATTCTTGGACTTTTCTTTTTGATCGTAAAGATCATGATTTGCATTTCGATGCGATGAACACGGTTTCACGTTTTTATGAGGCAGTTGACTTGCTGAATTGCTTCGATGTCCCAATAAGGATAACTGAGAATTCTGAAAACCTTCCTGTTGGGGTGTTTGTAAGAAAGTTCCTCACCAATGAATGTCGCTTATGTGGATTTACTTCAACACTTCGTATCCACGATGGTGAGGTCAATGTTTATATCAGAGACTTACATCTGCTTTGCGATTCCCATGTCCGACTATTCACGGAGAGTGCTTATACTGCTGCTTTTCCGTCTAAGCCGGCAAATCTGGGTTCAGGAGAGTCGTGCCTTAAATTCTTGGGTAGTTTGGCTTGTTTCAAAATTAACGCACTGAAAGATCTTGGTGCTGTTGTCAGGAGTTGTAAGCATATCATGAGTGTAAGGCTTGTGGCTATGGAAGGCTGTGTTTGCGATTTCTTGGAACAGGTACCGAACCCCAGCACGTGCGCTTTAGAGTTGAGGTGTAGTTTGACGTCAACAGGAGCTGAAAAACTCGCTGGGTTATTGGCAAGGTTCAATAATGTCACTAGGCTTGAGATTTCCTTTGAAGAGTGTCGTACTGAGGAAGCGACATCAGCGTTGGTTACCAATCTCACGCACAAATCCCTCAGAACCCTGGAGCTTTTTAAAACCTGCATAACTCCAGCAGTTGCTGCGGCGCTCGGTCTGTCGCTGCCGAAATTGTCATCCTTACATCGACTACGTTTAATCGGCACAGGTGAAACCAGTTTAAAGGCTGTAGACATGGAGGCCCTTTTCGGCGGATTAAACAAAGAATTGCCTTTAGAGCACCTGAGTTTCAGTCACGTGCAGGTGATGGGCAGACTTAATCCACTCACCAGGCATCTTTGCTTTTTTCCCAGTTTAAGGTTTTTATATCTTGAATGGTTGGATATGGATGAATCCGACCTCCGTGATCTGGCAACGAGCCTCAGAGACATCCCTAACCTGGAAAAGCTGAGCCTGGAGGGTAATGCCTTGGGTCACTTGGAAACATCTATCGCCTCGGCCTTAATGAAACTTAACAAAGTTCGGTGTTTTTGTTATAGTGGTAGCAGCTTATCCGAAGAAACCTTGCAAATTCTTAAACAAGTACTTCCTCGGCTGAATATTGAACACGTAGTGTGCAAGCTGCGCGGTAACCCATCAAAGCATCAACGTCGTTTGAAGAAATGTACCGTGAGTTAATTACCGAACGAAGATGGTGAACATGTGATAGAAGTGAGAGAAACGTCGACTATCTTGCATTTCATGGTCCTCGTTCTACTCTACCAACACTTGCATTCCCAGGAAGTTAGCAGTTTTCAGAGTTTCAATCGAATAAACCAAGGCATTCCCGTTAAAAATGCAATTCTAACAATTAGTATACCCTTTGGATAGATGGCGCTAGTATTTAACTTAACCCTCGCGTTGATGCTTTTTGAACAAAGGACTTTCCTCGTCCTGTATATGTGAGGCTTAAGATGTATCAGTATCACGATTAAGAAAATGGTTTGAACCCAGGAGTAACATACCTCGATATCATGATTGTCATTCAAATACTAGCGCCATTTATGCAAAGCGTCTATTTATTTCTATCGGCTGGTGTTTTTTTGAAATGATTGTCTCGATAATTTAAATTGTTTTATTATTGTTGTTGTTGTTGTTTTTTTTAATTTTCGCCCTGTGACGAATGAATTTTTACTCGCCCAGTTTTGAATAGGCCATTTCCGAGTGCACTTCAGCCTCTTTCTCAAAGGGAGTCTAAGTGCGAAAGTTTTGAGATGGTAATTAGTTTACTTTGCGGATGAAGGTAAACTGATTTTCTAAATAGGAAAAAAAGACTACAGTGTTTTTTAATTTGCAAAACGTGCTTCGATTGGACTCACGCATCTTTGTCACTTGTTGGTCTCTCATTTGTCTTGTGTAAAGACGGGACCAACTATATAAGACAAATTGTCGCCGCGATACGCCGCGATTTGAAATGCACTGTCGCAATGCTTTGTCGCAGTCTCGAGCAAGTGGACCCTATCACGGTTTAAGCCGCCATCTTGACGGGAAGGCAAAGCGTAGAGAATTTAC
Source organism: Astreopora myriophthalma (assembly GCA_014634185.1). Lineage (NCBI taxonomy): Eukaryota > Metazoa > Cnidaria > Anthozoa > Scleractinia > Acroporidae > Astreopora > Astreopora myriophthalma. Next base: position 1,213,519 of record BLFK01000386.1, on the reverse strand, counting down.
AGTGTTTGTATGGGGATCCCATG
>BLFK01000386.1:1185996-1210996 GCA_014634185.1 Astreopora myriophthalma | reverse complement strand
GTTGTATACAGAGCTGTGTGTTGGGACTCGGAAGAACTAAAAGACGATTGCACGAGAGAAAAAAAACTGAACATTTTAAAGCATTAATTAATGGTAATACGTCGGCTCTTGCGGACAACGTTACAACTAGTCACAATTTAAAATGGAATCATTTTGAAATTTTAGCGAATGTAGTGTCGTAGCGTGAGTTATCGTTGGAATGTCGTTGTTGGTGTCAATGGTTACTAGGCGTAGCGGGGCCCTACGGGAGTATTGTATTGTTGTTAAAGTATAAAAGCTAGGGCAATTTATTCAAGTGGGAGTGTAATGTAACCGTGTGCGTTATATGTAATAAACGTTTTAAAATTCGCTGGCGGATTTGGTATCGGGGATCTACAGGACACTCAGTGTAAAATAAAGGAGACACTGTTAATCAAAGATTTAAAGCAGACCTTAAATGAATATGTTAGCAGCGAAAAGCTGCTTTATTAGTTTTTTGTTGTCTGTTTATTGTCTGTTTTTTTGTCTGTTTTTTTTTGTTGTCTGTTTTTTGTTGTCTTTTTTTTTGTTACCTCAAAGTTTTAACTATTAAGTAAGGTAACAAATTATTAAACTAAATTATTAAAATAATTTAGTGATCTTGCATATTTAAATTCAAATTTTGCATTAACCGTCACCTCTGAGGATGTATGTAGAAGCATACGAAACGTCAAGTAAAAAGAATTTCAAAGGATGCGTTAATAAATGTTTGTCGCCGCTGTTTGTGTAATTTTTCCTGATAAAACAGAGATGGCCAAAGAAAAGAGTATAAATCAACCAACTAACTAAAGAAACAATAATAACAAAACAAAGGGGGATCACCGATTTTCTTTTTTCTCGATCGATCTCTCTCATTTCGCCTTGGCCCATTAGTTTACGGTATGGACTTCTGGATCGTGTCTTGAGGGAAGATCTCATCGTGTTATGGTCCATGGATCACGACCTCAGAGCTTGCAAAAAGAAAAAAACACGCCAAATTTTGTTGGCGGTTGAACGCGATTCAAAGTGATGGAATAGCTACAGCAAATATCCGACGGTCAATTGAAAAAGTTGGGCCAACGTTTGCAAAGTTCTCATGAACTTGAGTAGGCGCCCCAGCTGACATAGTCCCCTTAAAGATAGGTTGAAAATAACTATTGGGGAACCTGGGGACATGTTCTTTCCCCTCATCCTCTCTTGCATAAATATCGCAGTCGCAAACAAAAGAAAAACCGAGAAACTCCCTGATCCCTGGAAACGATAAATCAGATGTCGATGCTCCTTATGACGACGCTTGCGATTACATTTTGGGATTCACACTCTTGGAGAAGTCAATGGAGTGTCGAAAAGGCTAAACCCAAACACATTACACAGCCAGTGACGTTCTTAAGGAAAGACGCCCTGCAGCCGAGCACAAATCGAAGTAATTCACGAGTTGCTTTCGACAATCTAGCCACTGAGAACGTAAACGAAGTAAGGCCGGTTACACACGAGCAAGTTTCCCTCGACAAGTTTTGACTTGTCAAGTTAGGTTAGCCGGTGTGTAAATAAGTTTTCCCTTGACAAGTGCACTTGTGCAAACTGAGCCAGCATGTTAGCTTTTGAACAAGTGCACTTGTCAAGGAAAAACTTAACAAGTTGCAGTACTTGCTGGTCTCTACAGGTCGCCATGGAAAACTTGTCAAGAAAATTGAGAAATTGCCCGCGCTTAGCGGTCTTCTCGTGCTCACTTTAATGTCGGATGAAGGAGCGGAAAAGCACTGTTTGTTGGACCGATTCAGCCACATCACTTCTGGAATCCTTAAGATTAAGAAAGACCTTATGGAATACAAAAGGTGATTCGAATAGGGATCGGAACAAGAAAAAAACTGAATACGGAGAAAAGATTCTTCACCTATTAATAGATGAAGTTCCTGGTTTAGATCTTGCCGTAGTAAAAGGTAAAAGTCTGTGTATCTTTATGAGTAAGCTTGAAATCATTGAAAGTGCACCTTATTGAACGAGAATTGATATTTCACGGTCCAAAAAAAGAAAAATGTGGTGATGTTCATCGCAATTGCCTTTAATTGCAAGTAATCATAAATGTTTGTGCGACACTTAGTATATTTCGTTTACGTTTTTGCGTTAAGGTAAAATCCAGAGTCTGCGAAGTACCTATAGGGAGGAAGTTAGAAAAGTAAAGAAGTCCGAAGGCACGATAGTGATATATATGCCCCTAAATGGAAGCATTTTGAAGAATGTTCTTTCTTAGAAGATGTCATTGTGTCACTCATCTAACCCTCTCCAATGTCAGGTGTCATGTGAATCTCCTAGTACACCGAGTAGCTGCTCTAGTGGTGATCTTGATGAAACAAACATAAAGAGGCTGCTGCAGACTGAGAGGTTTGCTGTTGCATTGCATGTTCCGTTGCTTAAAATATAGCTGTTTGGACAGCAAATTTTGTGCGACGTCGTAAGTCCTAATTTATATTGCACGTGTAGAATTGGCGACATCTCTTCCAAATATTTCCCATTCATCATATCCATAGGAAGAGTTGGTTGCTCCCTCAGTGCCGTAGCCTGGGGAGGGGCCGGGGGCGGCCCCCCTAAAAATTTGGCTAAAGCAAAATAAAAACGTTCAAAACACTGCCATGTTACTTGTCAATTTGTATAAACCTGTTCGATAAGGAATAAGGAGAGTACAACGTTCATGTAACATATCCGATCAATGATTTTAGTCAGTTAACAATTACTGCTTTGAAAATCTCCCGGTGGAGCAAGCGCCTGGATCCCCTTAGAAGCTTGCGCCTTCAGCGCTCTTGAGGTGCCTCCCCCCCCAATAAATGCTCGCTGCCTGGTGCAGTTTCTGGTCTGGTGTCGTTGTTTTTGCTTTCGGCAACCGGTTTTTGGGTTATCTGTTGTCCTCTGTGTACTTGTGTTGCTGGCTACAGTGAAAACTTGTCAAAGCAAACTTGTTAATTTGTTCACACGAGCAAATAAAACTTGTGAAGGCAAAACTCGTCAAAGAAAACTTGTCGTTCATACACACTACCTGATGAAAATTGTCAATGACACCTGTTAAGGAAAACTTGCTCGTGTGTAACCGGCTTAAGGGAACCGGCGATAAGAGCGGGAAAACGTGGGTGACTGGCCCGTATTTACGTTGATAGACAAACAATTCGTTCGAGACGCATTATGCATCAAGATTAGAACGGGAACCAGGCATATCATTCCTCTGACTTGTGCTTCGCTTAAACGAATAAAAGAGGCGCATTATTCGCGTCAGATCAAAGAGCACGCCAAAACATAACCAAAGAAATTGCGCAATTAGTTTTGACACCATCCCTTGAAAACAACTGTTCCACAGGCGATTGGTGTAAAGTAAGCTTTATTCATTGCTCAGATCTATAAAAAGACTTGAGGTGACTATACACGTACACCCACACAAAGAAAAACAGCAAAAACATGAGGCACAAACGTGACTTCACGAAGCAAATGGTGCTTTACACGGGCCCTTTCATTAAAGAAAAAATGGCAATTAATCCATTTATTGTTCCTCTATATCGACCCGTGTATAAATAGAGCAGGTGCTGTAAATAATTTTACCAGCTGTTTGTCATATCCTTGTCATTGAGCAGAAAGGAACAAAAAGATAAAGGCGGCCATTTCCGAGTTCACTTAGTCCTCTTTATCAAAGCGAGTCTACGTGCGACGTCATTCTCATGAAACTGAGTTTTCGTTCATATGAAAAGGCGAACAAATTACTCTCGCAAACAATGCCGCACTTGGACTCGCTTTGAAAAAGAGACGGGGGTTAACTCGAACATGGTGAATTGACTGGAAAGAAGGGTACTCGAAACTGTACCAAAATAATTTGGATGTGAAAATCATAAAACAAATAAAACGAACAACAACACCAAAAAAAGCGAAAAAAAACAAAAGAAACAAACAAAACAAAAACGAAAACCGCAACACTCTTTGCAGTGAGCGTGGATTTGAAACACCCGGTGTAACAATAAAAGTTGTTCAATTACAGGGAACGAGTATATAACACTTGACAGAAAAAATCAGCGGGAATTGCGGGAATTTTTCACTGAGTGGAACGTACCAATTGCCTTTTATCAGCAGAGCACGGTTCTAGCATCATAAGGGCCTGGCTAACTCGGAAACATTGTTGAGGACGCCAATGTTTGTCATGTTTCCCATCTTGGCTGCGCGGGAAACGTTGTGGCAAATCTTGCTTCCAAAGTTTGTTCGCGAAACAAATGTTTCCCAGTTTGGCCCCCTGGGCCACAATACTAAGGAAACAATGTTTCCTAGTTTAGCCAGGGCTTAAGACAAGTGATAATTTAGCTAATCTTTCATTTTTTAACCGAATACGCTGCCGATGGGAAGGAGTTTTTCACTGCTGTCCGACTGGAACCCCTGTTTTTTTCCAATCCAGCAAAAGGAATCAAAACGCTCATTATGTCTCACAATCTCAAGTCCTCGTATTACGTAGATTTTGAAATAGCTATTTGAAAACTTTTTCTAAATATATTACTGTACGAAACATTCATATTTTTTATGAAACAATAATAAAACAATGTTTGGTACTAACAGACAAATGTGGAACATTTTTGTGCATCAGTGTCCATGACGATTTCAGTACGCGTTTAAATCGGTCACTTCTACTTGTTTTGCATTTCAAAGAATTTTGTTTTCGAAACTGAAGCAGCTCTAAAATAAACTGCCCACACAGAGTCTCGGCTGTGTATGTATCTGTTTTATCACAACGCATTTTTTGTGTGGAATACGGCTATAAAACGCAGTGATTGACGTGAACACTTAGGCGGTGTTTTACTAGACAATGTTCAGATATAAACAACCGACGGTATTGAAATTCAGCCAATAAGTAACTTACTTTATAATGCTCTTGAAATAAAGCAGCAAGAACAGCTAGCTCCCTCAGTTTGAAAACACATTACCGCCGCGAAATTTCAGTAAACAACGTCTTTTTTTATCTGATAAGTTCAAGGACGTTATGCGGCACAATAGGAAAAGCGTTTGGTTACGTAACTGCAAGCTGGACGAAGAAAGGTGCGTTTTACAGAATTTTTTCCCGCGTTTGTTCATTCTTGTTTCTGTCCATGGGTTTAGACAGTCCTATGCTATATAGAATTCAGTATTTCGCGAAAACGATAGTTAATGAGACGCGAAATCCTGGCGACGTTTGCTGGATGAGCAAATTTGTGAATGTGCACTATTGATATACTGCACAACCGTGATTCATTTCATTCATTTTCATTTTATTTGCCATTAACCACATAAAAGAAAGAAAGAAAGAAAGAAAAAAAACACACAATACACTAGAAATTTATAATAAGTTAAAGACGATAGACTACAAATGTTTAAGGTGGTAATGACAAGGAAGCCTACATAGAAGCCGCGGGCTTATGAGCATAATGATGGCGTTTATCGGTATGCTACAAAGTGACACTCACTTCGCATTTTTAAATTTCAGCGAGGTTTTAGAGAAATAATCGATCTAACTTCGTGATTTTCTGTAGGGGAAAAAAAAAACCCTCCGAACTTAATTTGGAAGAATGGCAATATATATTTGACGCTGTAAGTACTGCACCTTTAGTATCTCAGTTACACATGCGTAAAATCTTCGTTCAAATTTAAGAGAAAGATAGCAAATGTCGTTTTGCAAGAGGATACATCCATAGTATGTTTTGGCCATTTACTACGTAGATGAGATGCGAGAATACGAAAAATCAGCCGATAGTAGTAAAACGGAAGGAGCGAGTTTGAGATCGACATTGTAAGTTAAGTTGGTGAAAACCGAAAAAAAAAAATCGTTTAGCCGCGTGTCTCAACATGCGTTTGATCTAGCTGAAACATTTTCATCCAACATTTTGTGTTGCAAAGAAATGTTTGATGGTTTACCTACCCTCGCCAACACAGCTCGAGCACGATGTTGGACGAAAATGTTTGATCGTTAAGGCAAGTGGGCGATAGTCTGAACTTTTAGGCTACTGCTGTAATATGAGCGGCATACTTTTCACCGTTTTCTGACAAATCGAGCTGTTTTCAGCATTGATCGAAGAAACGTCTTGCGGGGTGCTCAGCCTTATTTAGAGGAATTAGGATCAGAATAAGTACTGGCTATCGACTGATTAGACTTGGACTGCTACAAAATAATTAACTACACCACTGGCCATAGCGTTGCAAAATTGTTTGTAAGGTACCCACCATTCAGTCAGACACGGTTTCGTCTGATGTGGCAGGATCAAAAAGGTTATTAATTTAACCTATTTATTTCAACGAGGAAAAAGAAATAATACAAAGTGGAGGGTGATCCATTTTGCTTTAGAAAATATTTGCCCCCAGGCTATAGAAGAAGGCACTTCTAAAATATGGTTCTATTGCTGTTTTCGTTAAATGGTAATGGCAATCCGCGTTTTGATAAGGTACAGCAACTCTCGCTCATTGATTTACAGTGAGGTAATGGCAAAGGATGTCTTTCTGTGATAAAAAAAAAAAAAAAATTGAGCTCGACTCGACAATACAATGCAGGTGCGTAGTTTCAACAATTGTACCAGTTGGCCTATCAAACAAAACCTCACGCTGACTTCAATTATTGATATTTTTAGCCAGGCCTGTGTTGGATAGAAAAGAGTTGATAATCCGAACAAGTGTCCGTTAATATCTTGGCTATCGTCCGCTTTTTGGGAAGGGAAGTGTTTTCTTTCTTGTTAAATAACTGGTAACTGAACGCGTGTTTAGTAATATTGGACTCGGACGGAAGGAATACGTATCTGTCACATCAAGTAAGTTTTGATCAGAGCATCTAAGTAAACCATACTCTTTCAGTTTCGTTTTTCATTCAATTTTTTCTCATTTTAGGCCGAGACAAAACAGTCACAACACTGGCCAAATTCGCAAAATGCCATTGCATAATCGCTTCACATGGCATTCAGCGATTGAATTTGGTTTGCATTTGTTGCCGTTCTTTAATCTTTCAAAGCTTATACGCCTTTATAACAATGTGTACATTAGAAAGTATGCAAGGGGGAACGTTATCATCTGTTGGCGTTTAGGGCTAGCTGTTGCTCGGGACTGGATAAATGACTTTCGTAAGGTGAACTCGATAATTTTAGGATGCCAAGTAAGGAAGCGCTAGCCCACATTGTTTTGTAACTAAGCCTGATTTACTTCTCAGACGCAAAAAAATGGAAATAATAATAAAAAAAAGAGCTTAGCACTTTGCCCGAAATGCGCATAGATATCAATAAAAGTCTTCGTTTTGAAGATAAAAACGTTAGTCAAAAAATGAATTGATTTAAGTCATCACTGTTTTAAAAAAAATTTTTGTTGAAACCCTTTACCGTCGGGTTTGCGACAAATTAATAAATAATCTTTTCTTATGCAAATGTGAATTTAAATCCACTGGATGTTTTCTCAACAAACAGTTGCAACACTTGAAACTAAATTAAAGAGGAAATAGGACATTTACTCTTGCATTACACAGAAAACAACGAGCTTGAAGCAATTTCCTACTTTTCAAGATTTCCAGTCTTAAATTTTTGGGAGAAGTGAAAAACAAAAGATTTTCTTTAAACACATTTATGTCGCGTGATGTAGTACAATCAATAAGATCATCTCCAAAAGCTGCTGAAGGTGATTTTGTCCTTCATAATATTAATTTGCGGGGAAAAATGAGGTAACATTGATAATATACCGAGTCTTCCTTAACAGAGAGGAATACCAACTGCTGGGCTTTGTTAAATTTGAAACGAACAAAGTATCACTATTTCACTATGAAATTCCTTTTCAATAAAATATATAAGGGCCATGTTAACAGCAGCTCAGTCTTACTTTAAAAGTAGTCAGAACAGAAAAATCTGTCTTCATTGCAGCAGAACGCTGCCCTTTCTACCCGCTTCGGTTTGGAAGCGCTAGTAATATTTATAATAATATGTTTCATAACCTAGTGATTTAATTTAGTTCAGCGACAAAATAAGAATTATATTCGACGGAACACCAGAAAAATTAGGCACCCATTTCGTTTGTCGCTCACGGCTAATTGAATAATTTAATTCATGGTGAACCTTGTTTGTGTCTGCTATTTAACTGCAGATACTTTCTCCCAAGGTTTGGGTAACTTGAGGCTGTGACAATGAATACTTTCTGTTCTTCTCCCATGCCATCTTTAATCCTTGAAGATTCCACAATAGAGACTGAACAACTGAGTAATACTGATTTACAGCAATTGATGAAATATTTTGCTTCCTTTATTGGGATTGAGCGCGTACTTTGCCAAGGTTAGCTGCCTTTGTTTAAGTTACGCACTTCGATAAAAATAGGAACAGCACATCGCCTGGTAAACGCTGTGAAGTGAGTGGTGTCAGTTTGAGAGATTGAGACCATAAGTTATATCCACACTCGTAAGTAACAGATTAACGAAGGTTCCACTCCCTTCCTTCACTTCGTAATTATTGAACTGAAGTCACAAATTTTGGAACTTTGTTCGTGTCTAATTTGTCTAACCCGAAGAAAGCCTTTTATTATCAGGCAGATTTACGTCGGTACATAGTTTTGTCGAAATCTGAAAGTAAAATTACGTCCTGAAGAACTGATAAGACTCGACGTAATATTGACTGTTGTGGTCGATAACAACAAAGATACTTATTTTTTTTTTAGAAAACTTTCTCTTTTTTTAGCAAAAAGCCTCTTGAACCACTACTCTGGGATTGTTTTATCCATAAAGAACAAAAAACAAAAGAAAAACAACGAAACAAAACAAAAAGAGAGCAAAAGAAAAGACTATTTATTAGATGTATTTTTCATAAATGTAACATTACTGCAAAATTTCGGAGAAAAGCATTATATGCTTGCGTGTTATTAACCGACTGGGAGATCCGGCGTACAGGGAAGGACTGTGCCTGAGGCCTTCAGTGCGTACTTAACCCACAATTTGTCTCTATGCAGGACAACTGAGTCGAAGAGTCGCTTTTGTTTTTATTTTTCTCTTCTAAGAGTGACAGACCGCATATATCTTACAAAAACAGCTCATCACGCAAATAGGTTTAGTTTTCGTATGTTGCGAAGATCGATGTCTCAGACCATCGGGAATGTCCGCTGTTTCCCGAGCGTCCCAGATTTTGTCCACTAATTAATACTCGAAATCGTAGACATCCCAGATCGTGTGGGATGGTCGGCGACAAATCGGGAAAGTAGAGAGCGTTTGTTTATCCTTCCCCTCCTCTGTTAATCATAGCGGTAGTTAATTCGGAAGCTAGGGCACTGCCTTTGCCTGACCTCTGTTTATTGGGCAGAACGAGATAAAGAGAGCATGTTTGAACCATAATGGCTAAGGGCTGAAAACCCAAGGCCGCTTTAATAAATCTCTATCAACGATCTCCCTTACAGAATTGAATATTAATATTCAATATTGGCCCAGTAAAGGTGAAGGCCCTGTAACAGAAGGCCATTGCCACGTGTTTACCTATGTTATGTAATCAATAAGAATGCGCAAAAACTCCGCTTGGAAGGAACGCATAAAAGTCCTATTCGCGCGGAAATATTTTATATTTTCTCCACGCGTCCCAGACTTCTGCGAGTGCGCCGAACATTCCCGACACTCGAAAACTCGAATTTGTACTATCGGTGACGTCGACGATGGTTTCACCTGGGTACCTTCGAGTCTGCCGTCCATTTTGCCGTACCCTTTCTCGTAAATCAGGGACGTATGAAAACTAGTTAGTGCTAAACGAAACTCTGTTCACCTCCATTTCATCGAATAATTGTCGGCTAGGCCACTGTCATCTTTGCATAAAAGAAATGCATGATAAATGTGAAGTACAAATATGAATGCAGATGTCTTACGTCAAAACTGTTTTTCAGATGGTGCTTGATGAAAACTGCCTTGATTGCACCGATTTTCTTCCTTCCTGTGAGGCTATTTTAGGATAAAAAATAAGACATTGTCAGAAAAAATATTAATAATAATAATAAATTAATAAATTAATAAAATAAAAATTTTGGCATCATGTCTGTTCGCAGCTGCAATGTAAATGCTTCATCTGAACAACTCAAAGGGAAGAATCAACATTTCTTTAACAAAACCTTACAAAATCATGTTTACCGATAAGGAACGTGTTTAGCTAATAGCACTGATCAATGAGATTGAAAAAAGTAACACTTATGCAATACACGAGCAATGGACGATTTTATAAGAGACGCACAATTCGTCTGCAGTGTAAAAACGGCCTATAACTGACCCCCAGTAACGAACTGCAGCACAAATCAGATGCACATCAATGTTAAGATTTTTGCTATCATGCATGGTTTCCCTTTCACATTGTCAAAATCATCCCAGTGAACCGGGCAAAAAGACGAATTAGAGCAAGACACAACTGCTGAACTGTCTCTTCACAGGGAATTCGTCAAAAAAACAAAAAACAAAAAAAAAAACAGAAAAATAAAATTAAAAAATAAAGTAAGAAAAATTAATTGATGATTCTGATCACACTGTGATACGAGTGGGCGGGTAATAAGTCCGGAAAAAAGGCAAAGTGATTTCCAGTGCTAATTTATCGGTTCTTAGGTTGAAAGCCCAAAGTACTGTGAGCAGAAGTTTGCGTATTTCAGTGTTGCACGGAAAAGCCAACTGGAAGTGACCCAGCAAACCTTGGTGAGATAGTTTTCCATGATATTTCATAGTTCTCGACTGAGAATCAAGAGAGAGGGAAGGAATCAAATACGTCTTTTTCAGCGTCAAAAATACGCTTAATTCTTAAACAAGCACCAGTCTCTAGTTGTTAGGGTAAGTCATTATCTACAAATTTAAAAATATGTGGCAGGTAAAACATAACCTTACAAGGCTGAGCAGACTGAATGTATATTCAGGGCGTCAAGTTGCCATACGAAAATCGTTGCCGGCACATTTTCAAACATATCAACCGGATAATGTTATCCAGGCTTTGACAAAATGGAGTCTGCAAAACAACACAATATAACATGGAAGTTAAACTGAAAAAAAAAATAATAATAATAATGATAGTAACGAAATAAATAAATGTGGATCAATCTTTATTGCAATGTGACACGAGAGTGCGGCGGGTAATCAGTCGAAAAAAGGAAAAAAACAAAACTTAAACACAAAGTGATGTCCAGTGTTAATTTATTAGCTCTTGGGGACAAAAGGAGGGGGTAGAGGCCAAACGTACTACGAGCAGAAGTTTGTGTAATTTTTGATGCACGAAGCAGACTTCATATAGTTAAAACTGGTCGGATACATCTTTTGTCCGTGTATGTGATATTCAGTTAAGTTTCTCGGGAAAATGCCAGAAAAATCAAGCCAGGCATCAAATGTGCCTTTTGCAAGGTGTTCTGAGTCAAAAATGATTAAGCATGGTAGACATCTGGAAAATGAAATGTGGACAATTACCTGACCATGGCAAGAGCGTTTCAGTGCGAGCGGATTACGGTAAATTGTCAAAAACGCAGAAAGATGTACAATGCTGTTTCATTAGTTTTAATTTGACATCTGCTGACAAATAGCTAAATAAAAGAATTAAACGTCATTGTATATATGGTGTCCTCTAGATGAAAATGCATTTAATTTCATGAAAGCAGTATACTCCTTCTCAAATGATTTTTTATATGAATAGTTCGATCTTAGGATTCACAGACGACAGAGTAGCAAAAGGAAAAGCAAGTTGCCATCGTAACAACACGACCTGTGCAGCAGGCTGATATGTCAAAAGTATAACTGTCAGGTTTTTGCAAAAGCTAGCAATAAGCGTATACTATTTCGCCAAGAATTCATCCATTGCAAATCTTTTTATAATTAAAGAAGAAGCCTCAGTAGTTCAAGACAATGAACACTTTGTTGGACAAATTAGTATGGTGGATTATTGAACGGTTTTTAATTGGTTGTCGTAAAAACAAAAACACAAAGAAAGTACAGAGCCAATCACGTTCTGAGGCAAATACACCATTTAGCCAATCATAAAACGAAATAATTCACGAACTGGTTTTACTAGCCAATCAAAACGCAAAGTAAGTCAAGGCAGCCGGCGCCAAGCGCGGGAAAACGAAAGCGACGAGGTCGCAATTGGTCTTACTTCTGTATCGGATTGGTTGAAAAGTTCGGGCAAGTTTTTCAGTGCGAGCGGATCAGTGATCTAGTCACAGAGAAAATCAAAACCAAAGCAATCGAGTAATTACTTTCAACAGTCAGTTGAAGTTATTAACACCGATGAGGCACCAGCTTTGCAAAGCCTCAGTAGCAAGAGACAACTTCTTGCTTTTATGGGCTGCCCGGCCATACCAGCGGTTTCCAACGGTTTTGTTATTGTACTCATTGAAAATACAAAATAATGGGGGGAAAACAGAGTAAACTTTCTCGACTTTAAAAGAAACGACACGACCAGGACTCGTGACGTCCTGCGATAGATTACCCTTCTTTTTTTAAGTGTGAGTTGTTGGTAGTAGTTAGTACAGTATCTTACGAACTTAGCGGAGTCCCAGTCAATTTGGTGATTAGTTTGTATGTGGTGTTCTACGCAATTGCTAAAGTTGCGTCCATAAATGCGAGGATCATAGCTTCATTTGATTTCACATCCACAGTTCAATATATGATTCATTTCCTATATCATTTCATCCGTTCATTCATCACGGGAACATTTGAACCCACAAATGACCAGCTCCTAACATCAGTGGCTTCATAGCTCAGTTGGTTAGAGCGTCGCACCGGCATCGCGAGGTCACGGGTTCAAACCCCGTTGAATTCCCAAATTTTTTCAGGCTTCTACGCAATTGCTAAAATTGCTTCCATAACTGCGAAGATCGTAGCTTCATTTGAATGTTGTTGAGGTCGCCGTTTTTAGTCGCCCGCTTGTACAAATTCCCGCCAGTCTCACGGATGTAAGTGGCTTGCAGTCGCAGCATGAGATCTTATAAACTGCTCCTGGTCTGTCATTAGGTTTGTCTTTGTCTTTTACGTTCGTAAGTAGCTGTCGTAAAGTGGTTATAGGTCTGTGAGCAACGCGGATGTTGTAAGGTTGTAGAATACGTGCAATAGTAGTTTCAGAGGTCCCTCGAATGCAAGGTATTGTCTCAGTGGTAATAGGTGTCTGGTTTTGTTTAGAAACATTATGTTCGTTTTATTTCTCGTAAATGTTTCGTGCGGTAAATTCCTCGTTGTAGTTGTTCTTCCTGAAGACGTTGCCCACGTAGTTACTTGTTTTCTCGGAGAGGCTGTCGGGCGAGTCACAAACGAGTTGTGCTCGCTTTGTCAGGTCCGTATAGTCGTACCTTTGTGAGAAATGGGGTTGTAGAACGAGAGGTTGAGTAGTCTGTCTGTATGCGTCGGTTTTCTGTAAACAGTCGTGCGAAGTCTGTAAGTGTTGTGGCGAGAAACCAAGCAGTCTAGGAATGGCAATTTGCCATTTTCCTCCACGTCCTTGGTGAACTGGATGTTAGTGTTCTGTCTGTTGGGTGTTCGCGGAAATCGTCAATGTCGACTTTGTGTACTGCTGTGATAGTGTCATCGACGTAACTTAACCATAGAGGGAGTGTCTGTTTGTAGGTGGCTAGGGCTCGTTCTTTGACGTCTTGCACGACAATGCAACCGATGACTCACACTAGAAAGCTGGTTTACTAACTTAGAACAAACTCTACTTAACCGTTGTCAACTATACTACACACACCTTACAAACGATTTATTGACGAAACCAACAGAACAGATCAACAACGACAGATCTTCACACTGAAACGGATCGAAACGCACCAATTACAGTCTTGTCAGGCTACAACATGACGGCCCACTTGCCAGACCAATAACATCACGTTTGCACCGACCAATCAGGTAAGACCAGAGTTCCTATATAAGGTTCACTGACACGACTCGCATCACTTGACTCTGAAGATGACTTCCGCTCAGGTTGTCGAAACGTCAGTCACTACCATCAACGACAGTCCTTCTCATGATCAGGACTACACTTACACGGGCGATCGTACTTTAGTCAGTTTTGATATAACTCCCGGGTTCAAACCATTTACTACTTTTTTTCTGTTTTATAAGAACGTCTAATTCTGGATCTTTGGCTGAACGTTCTTATTTCTTTTGTGATTTGAGTCTGGAAACGTTCTTATGGTGTTTTTAAAGTCACGTAGAGTACTCAGTGCAGACGTGACCAGGTAACCTATCAAAGTGCATTGTTTGCTGTGATGTGATATCAAGTTGATGCTCCCTAAGTATTTGGGTTACTTGTCCTGTTAGGCTCCAGTTTCACTCTTATTTTACCTTTATTTATACTACTCATTAAACAAAAATTAACATATGACAACAGACTTGCAGCCTGGGGTATGTTGCTGGAATGTTCTTAAAATGTTGGTTAATCTTAGCCTCAACGTTCTTCTAAAACGGCTCCTATTAAAAAAAAAGTATGCGTGATTTGAGGCACGCGAGTTTGTAGTCTCTTAAGCAACTGCCATAGAAAGCATGTGTTGAGTTTAAGTTGAAGTCATTTTTAACGGCTTAGAACAACACAAGGCAAAAAACATCCTGAAATTCAGCCTGACGTCGAGGCTTAGAAAGGAAGCTAACAGCCATCTTATTCAAACTTTAAAACTTTAAATTTCGCAAGTACCTAAATAGCTGACGTCATTGTCACAAAAAAGCTAGCTGTTGCCGATTTCCACAACAAGACAACGCGCACAGCTGTGAGTAATATATTTCTCCACTGGCATTTGAACGTGTCTTACTTGAGATGTCGGGCAGTATTGTTAACCGTGACATTGATTCGCCGGCAATGGAAAGGAATAAAATAGCAAATACAGGATTTTTGTTTTGGAACCATGGCAAAGTTACCGGGCTACTATGGACCACTTCGTCTTGACAGACGGTCAAAGCAGCTTGAAAGCATGATCTTACTTAAGGTGGTATGTTATCTAGATTAGACAGACTTCTTACAGCAGATCCTTTCCTGGCTGATCCTACCAAAACTTGATGCACACACACGAGCGCAAAACCTGCAGGCGAGGAAGGTGGGTTGATCTTTCCTTCCTTCGTTTACCCCTGATATCGAGAGTTGATGTGATTTCCTTCCGCAACCGTACAACTCCTTTGTTCACTTCTGTTTCGTCACATGATCTGTCATTTGCTGTGGTCTCCCAGGTCTTGAAACTGTGCCACTCTTGGTCAAACTGCTCTTGCATGTGTCTTTCTTTTTACCCCAGCTTCGGTCTTCCTCTTGTTCTGCTTCCCTGCGCCAGTTCGCCAAACAGGAGCTGTTTCGGAATTCTACAGTCGTCCAAGCGCCTCACGTGTCCGAGCCATCTTAGTCTCCTCTTACAGAGTATTGCAGTCATATTTGGAAGATGCGCTCGCGCAAGACTTCGGTATTGGTGACTTTGTCTTGCTCGCTGATTCCCAGAATTTTACGCAGACAGCCCAGGTGGAACACATTCAATCTTTTCTCCTGTCCTGAATACAGAGTCCAGGTCTCTGAGCCGTGGAGGAGGGTACTAAATATGCATGCTTCATATATTCTGATCTTGGTCTTAATTGCGAGCATTTTGTTGCTGCATGCCCTCTCGCTGAGTCTACCAAAGGATGTTGCTGCTTTTCTTATCCTGATGGCTATCTCCTCATCCAGTGATGTTGTTGAGGTGATGGTGGATCCTAGGTAGCAGAATTTCCTGACTGTTTCCAGTGGCTTGTCATCCAAAGTGATGGTACCTTCAGATGTGCCTTCCTGTGTTAGTTAATGCTGATAACAAGAGAAAATTATTTGCATGCCACTAAAAAATGGTTCATCATGGTCTGTAATGTAGTTTCGTTGTGAGCTACCAAAGCGGCATCATCGGCAAAGACATCTCTGATCAAACTTGACTTGGTCTTGGTTTTAGCCTTGAGTCTAGCGATGTTGACAAGTGACCCATCAGTTCTCCAGTGAAGAGAAACATCTCCCTGTGACTCCTTGAAAGCACATTGTAACAGCACCGCAAAGTAGATGCCAGAGAGTGTTCCCAGTAGAACGCAACCCTGCTTCACTCCGTTTCTGATACAAAAGCTGTCTGATGTTGATCTATTGACCTGGACTGCGGCCTTCATATCATCATGGAGAAAAACGATTAACTGGAGAAGGGTTCGTAGACATCCAATTTTGTGGAGAACCATGTGCAGACCTGCCTATTGACTGCGTGTATCAAAAGCTTTAGTCAGATCTACATTTCCTGCAGCTGACGTAGTGAGAATATCATGTCCATAGTAGAGCGACCAGATATGAAGCCACATTGGCTTTCTGGAAGAACACGGTTTGCTAACCTCTGAAGGCGCTTTACTGGCTTTCGGATGATTCGCCATGCGAAGGCTTTTCCAGTGATGCTCAGGAGTGATATTCCTTTGTAGTTACAGTCTCCCTTGTCTCCCTTATTCTTGTAGAGGATCACTATTTTGGCGTCTCTCGTGTCATGGTGTATTTCTCCTTGTTAATGGGGTGTTTCTCCTTGTCATGGGGGTATTTCTCCTTTTAAAAAAGTAAACACATTTTATGCATTTGCACTGCACTCTGATCAATAGTAGTATCACGCAATAGTTTGCGTGACTCTGTTTCGACGGGGAGACTGCGGAGAAAAGCTGTTGTTGTTGTTGTTGTAAGTAATGGTTCTGTAGCTCGCTCGAGAATAGGCTAAGGTAACAGTAGAATACAAATAATTTGAAGAAGTTTTTATTATTATTATTATTTTTAATTCAGTTCTTCTGTCTTGTAGCCTGCTCCGCAGTCGTTTCTGGGGTAGTTATATTTCTTTCCTCCCAATATATACGACTCCATAAAAACGACTGCGGGGGAGGCTAGACTAACTTTCCCGGCTTACCGAGTCATATTTTTCACCAATTGCCTTTCACTTTGAGAGTCAACATTGCTATTTGAATGCGTTTGTGACTTGAAGCAATGGATTTCCTTTGTAAGCGCTAAAACAATTTACTCATCGTGAATTTTCATACACAATGAGCCACTGAAAAAATTGTCCATTGTGCTAATTGCACTGAAAAAAGGCTGTTGACGTAAACATGATCTCCAGACGAGAACTGTTTACATGCGCACTTTCAAGTTCATAATAGCATTGGTCAACAACATTAATCATTTGATGAATTAAAAGGGCACCCCTTTGTGCTTTATAATACTGTTGGCACTACTTCGCGGTACGGTGCGTTACTCCCGAGGGCAACACGGGGATTGTTTTGGTAGAATTTTCCAGCATTAGCATTCGTATTCGGACCATGTATACGTGGCCATATGTGGATATAAATACAGCAATTCATTCGGTAAATTTGGTAAAATTTTATCTCGAACTTTTACGCACTGGCAAAAATTACATCTGCCTTCTTTCGAAGAGAAGATGGGTAAGAGCAAGTCCTTGTTAAATCTTGGTGAAATTTCTAAAGCACGATTTCTCCGGTTTTACAGAACTTTCATACATGATGTTCCATTTCGAGTTTCCGTCGAATTCACTCAGCTTACGTGGAAGAAAACACGGTCACAATAGCAACAGCTTTCTTTGGCCGGTAACACTTGAGGTGCTCTTCAAGAATAAGCATTTGAGCAGGTTCGCCCAGCATACATCATATAGTCATGTAGTTTGTATGACTGGGGGTATACGCCATTCCCACAGTCACACAAACGTCTGCAAATTTTTCAGTTTCAACTTAGGTCTTCTCAGCCGAATAAACACCTGATGTGCTGAGTCTTTGTTGGACTGCTAAACTAAAGGTGCCCTTTCTAATGCTGTTATACGTGTTTAATTTTAACATATTTCAACTTGCGGCCGCCATTTTGTAGAAAGGTGTATTCGTCAGCTTTCCTCGAGAAAATTAACCTTTTCATATTAATTTTTGCACCATTTTTACTACTGTTATTAAGCTTTGGAGGGTTGCCAAAGTCATTTTTTTTAACTTTTGAAACCCAAGTTGGTGGTGAATCCGAGATTGTTGCCTTTTGGGATTATTCCTTCCAGTTGTGCGGCATATCAGATGCAACAATTTTGGACGTACTATCGAGTCTCATATAGCCTAGTACTCTCAGAGTTATGGAAGGGATGGGAATGCAAAAGAGGATGATACCGAGAAATCATAATTCAAACCTCTGTCATTCGCCAAATACTTGAACGTCCTAGAAATTAATATCCGAGGTTCAAGGAAAACATTTTAGTAATTTCAGTAGTTAATATTTGCTTAGCTTTTTGTTTGAGGCCAATGCCGTTTGAGGGCAATACTTGCTAGTATTAACCGAATCTTGGAGTGTTGAGGGAACAGTGTTTAAAATACAAAATATACCTACAGTCAAATGAGTAAATTTGTGTTTGAGTTCTGGTTAATTGCCTTTAGAACATCAAAAACTAGTTGTGTATGTTTATGTTCTTGCCAATTACTCTGTTAGCAGGAAAGGACAATAAACAAACAGACCTCACTTGGCTCATCCGGCCCATTTTCTGAAAAAAACAAAAAACAAAACAAAACAAAACAAAGAAAAAAGGAAGCAAAACAAAACAAAAATAAAAACAAAACAGGGCATAAGCATGCAAAAGTAAAAACTAAAACATAATTTTTTGCCCACGTCGGTATTTAATTTTCCGCACGGAAATGATAGAATGATATCGCCGTGAATCTTTAAAAGAAATAGATTAGGTACTTACGTGATTCACTTTCCGAAAAAAACAATTAGATCAGCCTTCAATTTTCGGGAATTTCGCAAACAGGGTTATAGGCACGATGCTGTACTGATAGACCAGAATTGTTAAGATTTCTGATATGAGTTTCTAATATAATTGTGTTGTCTTGATATTAAATGTGTTTGCAAAGATGAATCATAGCCATTGGCAATAAAATATTGCGGAGGAGAAAGTAGGCAGCGGTTACTGTTCATATAAAATAATAAGGATTGCTTCCTCTTTAATGGATATGTTGTGTTTTAAACTTATTCTTGGTTTAGAAACATATTCCATTGCTCCAGATCGTATGGCAATGAGTTTAATGACATTGGCAAGTAAGAGTTGAACTGGTTTAAACATTAACAAAGTTAAAAAAAGGAATAATTTAAACTAGATCAGATATTATTGTTACAATAATCCGACATCTCGATTATCAGAAGCAGAAGTCCATATGGACTTCTGTCAGAAGTAAGTATGGATATACGATGGTAAGCTAATTCAGAACTTCGTATTTTTTCAATTGGTCCTTTAACTGATATAACTGAGAAACTGGACGAATAACGTAATCCATAGAAAAACAATTAGCGGTGAATAAAACCTAAATGAAGCATAAAAATAGTGATAAAACTTGAAAGAAACGTATACAGAAGCTATAAAATGAATCATGCAGTTAATTAATATTAATTCTCAGCGTCCTCAGAAAGAAACATTGATGCGAAGGCAAAGCTTTGCTACCCTGTTTTTTTTCCAATAATCTTACTGATAAACTGACAGTACTAAATATTTTAGGAGGAAGCGCTCGTCACATACACGGCATCATTCCCGATAGTTAAGAATGCAGGCGAGGAAATGACAACGCGTACCCTTCAAATAAGATGAAAGGAGACGGGGTGATTTACGCTAAAGGCAATTCAACTGATCGCAATGTTTTGTTCTACGCTTCAACACCCGATAGATTGATGATTGAAAAAACTCCGTTGGTTAACTTAAATTGTTAGAACAAACGCGTGTTTAAAAAGTCACGTACGCCGGTAAAGAATTCCGGTGAAACGGGCCTTGATCTGAAGAAATTTAATAGTTGATTTAAAACTTCGTGTGATGTCTTTCAATTTGTCAAACCAAAATACTCTGATCCAAGAAACATTTTGGGTCACTTACTTTTTAAAAAGATATCTCTGTTTGCAGTTATCCAATTCACTACACTATAGCATTTGTAGTTTTCGTTCAGAATAGTAACTTAATGTGTACTTTTTTTAAGGCTTAATTACTCTTATCGACATAGCCATGTCCCAGTGACTCCTTGCTCTTGCCTAGCGTTTCGAGGACAATAAATGACGAAAGGGTCAGCAAATCAGAAAACAAAATATCACCCTGGCTGTCGTTCCTCAGGCACACGCCAGCAAATTCACAGCGAAGAAATTGTTCTTATTTAATTGTTAGTAGCCTCAACCCAATAGTAATCAGCAATCTCACCGGGTCAGCAATCCATCTTTATTGGTTGTTATATTTGCCGATGGAAGATAACTTAGTGCTCACTTTTCAGTGTATTTTCCTTATAAAGGAGAAGTAAATAAATAACCAATGCTGGTGGACCGAGAAAACGGCAAAACAGAACAAAACAACAAAATAAAAACATTGCATATGGAAAACAAAAGGGATCGGATTTTAACACGACTTTGAAGAGAGAATATATTTGCTGGAAAAAACTGGAACCTCTTTTAAGACATGTAAATCTCGCAAAGTAGGGATTGATGGTTAAATTAAAGCCGACCGGAAAATGTCACTTCTCCACTGGAGGCAGATGCCTTTTTTAATTAAGTTGGATAAGTTAATATAAGGAAAGAAAACGATTGCAACCAGAAAAGATCTCACCGCTTTTGCCTTCGGGAGTACGCAACATTCTTAACTCATAGCGGTAGGCTAAGCCTTGCATGCAACCTTCGTCCAACCTCAGATAAGCAACCTTTATTTTGTGACTTTTAAGACGGACGGAGAACAATTATTTAAAAAAGAAGAGGTCGATCTCTACATTTTCACAGACATCCTCAAACACAAGTGTTCATGAGCGTTCATCATACGAAGTACTACTAACTCTTTAAGGTACGATGCATTGCTTCAAATAGGTCTTCATTCATGGAGAATGGGTTCGGGATGCCTGCCTTATCTGAAACAGTTCAGTTTACAAAATGTGTACACCAAGCTGGGGAAAAAAAACTTTTAAAAGGAGACAAATGCACATTGTTAAAAATTTATTCTTTGCTTTGGGGAAATGGGAAACACCAGCTGATTCTTATGCTATTGGAAGGCGTCAAATAGGCAAAGCTTGATGACCAGGATGAACACTGAGTTCGTAAATCAATCTCCTCAGGTTCAGTTCCCATTAAAAAAGACATGTTTGGTCGTCGGTTGAAAGGCAGAATTTAAAAGATCGCGTTCAAATATAGGTAGGAACATTAACTAACTTTGACAAGATACACACACACACACACACATTCAACCATCATTGTCCACTCAAATTCCCTCATTGACTAGCATTTCCCTAAGTCAAATCCACTGCCCCAATTTTTTTTCAGTACAAGCACTCAATGTCAGCTACTACACCTGCGTGAGCGTGAGCAACATCAAAAAGACAAATCCAAACAAAAAGATGGAAAGAAATTTAAGAACTGTAACTACAGGAAAGCAAACGTGTCCTATGGATGAAAATTGCAATGACGAAAACATCACATATCAAGCCGAAGTTAGCACAGCATCTACAAAAGACACATACATTGGTCTTTGTGACACCACATTCAAAACAAGATACAGAACTTATGTATGCTCATTCAAACACGAACACTACAGAAACGCTACTGAACTCAGCAAACACACATGAAACCTCAAGAATCAGAAAATTAAGTTTTAGGTGCATTGTTCCTCTTTTTCAAATATCTTTATAATAGATTGAGTTCGTTATTTTTGAACAGTCGTGTGATGGTTACTGTTTTCTGAGAAGCATGAAACTCTCAGTAGCGATCGATGTCTGTGTACGTGGAATAATAAATTCATAAAACCTAACTATATGGCTTTAGTTGAACAGTTACTACATGAGCACTTTAATAGCTGCACAATTACTGATTGTATTTTATTTTAGGTAAAAATTGAGCGATCCGTAGGAGAGAATTTGAGCATAAAAATTAGCATAATAGTAAAAATTTTGAGCATAAAGAATTAGCACAATAGTAGAAATTTTGAGCATAAAAAATTAGCATAATAGTAAAAAAATTTGAGCATAAAGATTTAGCATAACAGTAAAAATTTTGAGCATAATGTAGACACCCCTAGCCTCAAATTCTCCCCCCCCCATGCTGTGTTTAGAAGAGACTATGTAAACACTGAAAAAGCCATGTTTATATATACATGAAAACCGATTAAATTAACGATTCAGTAAACGTTCGTACGGTAAAAATAACGTGACTCTCTTAGTCACGAGGCTTTCGCGGAACGGCAAAATAATTATGGTTTGGGAATGCAATGGCTGGAGGCAGATTTGTAGAAATGAAACGTGTAATTGATATTTAATGAGATGGTATGTTAAATAATTTGGTCATATATACATACTCGAAAACTTCCTCAGAACAACCAGGACAACTTTAATCAGCGATTCTGTTTGAAGAAGTTGTAGATCCCAGCCCTTAGATAAGAATAAAATTCGTATAATTACATGACTCTATGTATTGCTCAAAGACGCTTATTCAAAATCTTATTTCTATTAAAACCCGAATTTATTCGCAGTAGATCTCAGATTTCAGGTGAGCTGATAAGTTAAAAACGCTAAGATCCACGAAGCGCCCTTTGCAGACTAACCATGGATCAATTTGCATATGAAGTAACCAGCGATTACCAAGCTAGCAAAACTGAATTTTAGGATTGTCCCCAGAACTAAATCAGATTTGATGTTATAGATATCTGATCATCAGATTAAAAACTGTTAGTAAGATAACTATGAAAATATCAGACGTCAAATTTAGGAAATAATTCCCAATAAGAAATGAACCATGCCTTATAGGCTTTCAGATTTGCATTAGAGATCCTGCTGCTGGGCAAACATGCGAAGATCCAAAAAAACATATCTTACAAGCTAAATACAGAATACGAAGTTCAAAGCAGGAAGTTCCTAGCAAAACTGAAGTTAAATTGTGTCTTCTGATTTGCATAAATTGTGTCTTCTGAGTTGCATAAAGTCCTTCACGTGCACAGATGGAATAGGTATAAAATTAGGCAATGTTCCATATTGAGGCTGCAGGATTAGTAAAGGCCATATAATCTTGAAATGCAGGAAGTCACTTCAAGTATACGCTTTTCACCAAGTAACGCTTCAAGGCTTTCAGTCTTGCTTATGGGCATGCAAATTACTTACGGGCAAATGTAAATGTATCAGAACGGCGGCTAGCATCAGATCTTTGGAAGTTATTGAGGTAAAAGGGAATACGATTCGATATATTTGAGTTATTTACCCGGTGGGAGGTATATAGCGGGAAAAAACAAAAACAAAAACAAAAAACAACAACAACAACAAGTGAACCAAAAAACTATGGGCGAGGACGGTCCGTAGTCAGGACAAAGGGCACAGTTCCTTCCAATACCTAACAGACTAGCTAAGTGAACGTCATATTTATTTTGTTATTTTTGTCGTAAGAAGAACTAGGCGACTGGCTTGATTCTACAGTAACTGATCGCATAATTTCGTTCATTTGGTCTTTCTACCTAAACTCGACGCAACCAAAAAAAGTAAACGTTTTTTTCTTCCAAAAGTTTTTTTTCCCCAAAAGACCAGCACTAAATGAGTACGAATATTTAAAATCGGTAGAAACCTAATCGTGTTTCTACCGATTTCGCCCAGGTTCGAGGGCAAGATCCTCCCCGCTCCCGTAGCCAATCAGATAGCAGATATTTCGCATTTTCGCTCCCTCGCGGACCTTGACCTCTTCTCTCGTCAGGTAATTTCTTTGACATATGGGAGGTGCTGAGAGGAATAGTAATTGTAAATAAATGAATAGTGCGTGTACCACAGAACAACAGCACTAACTACTTCTCAAGACAATTTATTTTCGTCTTTTCTCCTATCGTAAAAGTAACGTCTTTATGGCATTGCAGTGATATTTTCTGGCACCTACAGTCTAAGCGTTACCAGGTGAAGAACAAAATGACATTCTTTGGCCGCAATGAAAAGAGGAATTTAGGTTATCTTTTATTACAAAGACAATGGGTTCGTGAAGATTCAACACTTAAAGATTCCTTGATACAAATTTTAATCCTCGCCAATGATCTTCCATTCTTTTGTGGGAAATACCAACTTCCGTCATATCACTGATTACGCAAAGCTATGTTGAACTTTGTTATCTAATCTTTATGAGACTTACCAGAAACGTGACATTTAATGATAGAGATATCAATAGTTTGATGTAGATTCATTTTAATCATGCCGTTTTCAATAAATGGAAATGGAAACTCCGCCAACTTTTTTTAATTTAATATTTCTATTTTTGTCTCTCAAGAGATATCTGCTTCTGGATTTTAGAGTGGCAGTTTACAAAAAACGTTCGTAAGCATTAGTGTCGTTAAGTGAGTATTTCATATTCTACGCGGGGTAAATGTTGCTTTGGGCTACAGCAAGTCAACGAATAGGCAGGTGGCCCTATGAAACTAGCCCAGAAGAATAACTATATGAAATTCAACTCTGACATACACATGAAATGCAAATTTCCACTCATGCGAATTCGTTTTTTGGTATCACAAACATTAGGAAGTAGAATCTTGACAATATCACGTGCTAATGATAAAGACAATTGTTGCTATTCCTATAATTCTCCATGGCTGCATCCCGACCTTCTGCATTCATAATACTGTATATCACTTCTGATCGGTCAAGGGAAACGCTGACGTCCCAAGGATAATGTCTGGGGCGAAAGTCATGATCACTTGAGGTTTGGTTTTCAAGTTACTTAACAGTTTTCAATGAAGTGTACCTCTGTCTTGAGAGGTGTTATGACAAGAAGAAAATAGGGCCTACAATGATGGTCCTTAGTACGCTGCAGATTTATAGCACGGTCTGCGTTTCTTGCACAATGAAATCTTAATATGTTACATGGGGGAATGTTGTACTGGCAGTCAAAATTAAAGTTGAAATTTCCCGGTGGAAGAATTCTGGTTGTGGTGATTGGCAAACCGAATATAAAAGAAACCATTACTTGGTTTAGTTTGGTTCCTGTAAATTTAAAGTTGTCTCGCAGATAAACGTAAGCGAAACCTTTCACTGCATTACACGAAAGTAAAC
>BLFK01000386.1:1171784-1183151 GCA_014634185.1 Astreopora myriophthalma | reverse complement strand
CAGTGTATTTTCCTTATAAAGGAGAAGTAAATAAATAACCAATGCCGGTGGACCGAGAAAACGGCAAAACAGAACAAAACAACAAAATAAAAACATTGCATATGGAAAACAAAAGGGATCGGATTTTAACACGACTTTGAAGAGAGAATATATTTGCTGGAAAAAACTAGAACCTCTTTTAAGACATGTAAATCTCGCAAAGTAGGGATTGATGGTTAAATTAAAGCCGACCGGAAAATGTCACTTCTCCACTGGAGGCAGATGCCTTTTTTAATTAAGTTAAACAAGTTAATATAAGGAAAGAAAACGATTGCAACCAGAAAAGATCTCACCGCTTTTGCCTTCGGGAGTACGCAACATTCTTAACTCATAGCGGTAGACTAAGCCTTGCATTCAACCTTCGTCCAACCTCAGATAAGCAACCTTTATTTTGTGACTTTTAAGACGGACGGAGAACAATTATTTAAAAAAAAAGAGGTCGATCTCTACATTTTCACAGACATCCTCAAACACAAGTGTTCATGAGCGTTCATCATACGAAGTACCACTAACTATTTAAGGTACGATGCATTGCTTCAAATAGGTCTTCATTCATGGAGAATGGGTTCGGGATGCCTGCCTTATCTATAACAGTTCAGTTTACAAAATGTGTACACCAAGTTGGGGAAAAAACTTTTAAAAGGAGGCAAATGCACATTGTTAAAAATTTATTCTTTGCTTTGGGGAAATGGGAAACACCAGCTGATTCTTATGCTATTGGAAGGCGTCAAATAGGCAAAGCTTGATGACCAGGATGAACACTGAGTTCGTAAATCAATCTCCTCAGGTTCAGTTCCTATTAAAAAAGACATGTTTGGTCGTCGGTTGAAAGGCAAAATTTAAAAGATCGCGTTCAAATATAGGTAGGAACATTAACTAACTTTGACACGATACACACACACACACAGACATTGTACACACACATTCAACCATCACTGTCCACTCAAATTCCCTCATCGACTAGCACTTCCCTAAGTCAAATCCACTGCCCCAATTTCTTTTCAGTACGAGCACTCAATGTCAGCTACTACACCTGCGTGAGCGTGAGCAACATCAAAAAGACAAATCCAAACAAAAAGATGGAAAGAAATTTAAGAACTGTAACTACAGGAAACCAAACGTGTCCTATGGATGAAAATTGCAATGACGAAAACATAACATATCAAGCCGAAGTTAGCACAGCATCTACAAAAGACACGTACATTGGTCTTTGTGACACCACATTCAAAACAAGATACAGAACTTATGCATGCTCATTCAAACACGAACACTACAGAAACGCTACTGAACTCAGCAAACACACATGAAACCTCAAGAATCAGAAAATTAAGTTTTTGGTGCATTGTTCCTCTTTTTCGAATATCTTTATAATAGATTGAGTTCGTTATTTTTGAACAGTCGTCTGATGGTTACTGTTTTCTGAGAAGCATGAAACTCTCAGTAGCGATCGATGTCTGTGTACGTGGAATAGTAAATTCATAAAACCTAACTATATGGCTTTAGTTGAACAGTTACTATTGAGCACTTTAATAGCTGCACAATTACTGATTGTATTTTATTTTAGGTAAAAAATGAGCGATCCGTAGGAGAAAATTTGAGCATAAAAAGTTAGCATAATAGTAAAAATTTTGAGCATAAAGAATTAGCACAATAGTAGAAATTTATAATAGTAAAAAGATTTGAGCATAAAGATTTAGCATAACAGTAAAAAATTTGAGCATAATGTAGACACCCCTAGCCTCAAATTCTCCCCCCCATGCTGTGTTTAGAAGAGACTATGTAAACACTGAAAAAGCCATGTTTATATATACATGAAAACCGATTAAATTAACGATTCAGTAAACGTTCGTACGGTAAAGTTAACGTGACTCTCTTAGTCACGAGGCTTTCGCGGAACGGCAAAATAATTATGGTTTGGGAATGCAATGGCTGGAGGCAGATTTGTAGAAATGAAACGTGTAATTGATATTTAAGAGATGGTATGTTAAATAATTTGGTCATATATACATACTCGAAAACTTCCTCAGAACAACCAGGACAACTTTAATCAGCGATTCTTTTTGAAGAAGTTGTAGATCCCAGCCCTTAGATTAGAATAAATTCGTATAATTACATGACTCTATGCATTGCTCAAAGACGCTTATTCAAAATCTTATTTCCATTAAAACCCGAATTTATTCGCAGTAGATCTCAGATTTCAGGTGGGCTGATAAGTTAAAAACGCTAAGATCCAAGAAGCGCCCTTTGCAGACTAACCATGGATCAATTTGCATATGAAGTAACCAGCGATTACCAAGCTAGCAAAACTGAATTTTAGGATTGTCTCCAGAACTAAATCAGATTTGATGTTATAGATATCTGATCATCAGATTGAAAACTTTTAGTAAGATAACTATGAAAATATCAGACGTCAAATTTAGGAAATAATTCCCAATAAGAAATGAACCATGCCTTATAGGCTTTTAGATTTGCATTAGAGATCCTGCTGCTGGGCAAACATGCGAAGATCCAAAAAAACATATCTCACAAGCTAAATACAGAATACGAAGTTCAAAGCAGGAAGTTCCTAGCAAAACTGAATTTAAATTGTGTCTTCTGATTTGCATAAATTGTGTCTTCTGAGTTGCATAAAGTCCTTCACGTGCACTGATGGAATAGGTGTAAAATTAGGCAATGTTCCATATTGAGGCTGCAGGATTAGTAAAGGCCATATAATCTTGAAATGCAGGAAGTCACTTCAAATATACGCTTTTCACCAAGTAACGCTTCAAGGCTTTCAGTCTTGCTTATGGGCATGCAAATTACTTACGGGCAAATGTAAATGTATCAGAACGGCGGCTAGGATCAGATCTTTGGAAGTTATTGAGGTAAAAGGGAATACGATTCGATATATTTGAGTTATTTACCCGGTGGGAGGTATATAGCGGGAAAAAACAAAAACAAAAACAAAACAACAACAACAACAACAACAACAACCAAAAAACTATGGGCGAGGACGGTCCGTAGTCAGGACAAAGGGCACAGTTCCTTCCAATACCTACCAGAATAGCTAAGTGAACGTCATATTTATTTTGTTATTTTTGTCGTAAGAAGAACTAGGCGACTGGCTTGATTCTACAGTAACTGATCGCATAATTTTGTTCATTTGGTCTTTCTACCTAAACTCGACGCAACCAAAAAAAGTAAACGTTTTTTTCTTCCAAAGTTTTTTTTTCCCCAAAAGACCAGCACTAAATGAGTACGAATATTTAAAATCGGTAGAAACATGATTACATGTTTCTACCGATTTCGCCCAGGTTCGAGGGCAAGATCCTCCCCGCTCCCGTAGCCAATCAGATAGCAGATATTTCGCATTTTCGCTCCCTCGCGGACCTTGACCTCTTCTCTCGTCAGGTAA
Organism: Astreopora myriophthalma; assembly: GCA_014634185.1. Classification (NCBI taxonomy): domain Eukaryota; kingdom Metazoa; phylum Cnidaria; class Anthozoa; order Scleractinia; family Acroporidae; genus Astreopora; species Astreopora myriophthalma. The sequence continues at coordinate 1,179,715 of BLFK01000386.1, read as the reverse complement.
TTTCTTTGACATATGGAAGGTGCTGAGAGGAATAGTAATTGTAAATAAATGAATAGTGCGTGTACCACAGAACAACAGCACTAACTACTTCTCAAGACAATTTATTTTCGTCTTTTCTCCTATCGTAAAAGTAACGTCTTTATGGCATTGCAGTGATATTTTCTGGCACCTACAGTCTAAGCGTTACCGGGTGAAGAACAAAATGACATTCTTTGGCCGCAATGAAAAGAGGAATTTAGGTTATCTTTTATTACAAAGACAATGGGTTCGTGAAGATTCCTTGATACAAATTTTAATCCTCGCCAATGATATTCCATTCTTTTGTGGGAAATACCAATTTCCGTCATATCACTGATTACGCAAAGTTACGTTGAACTTTGTTATCTAATCTTTATGAGACTTACCAGAAACGTGACATTTAATGATAGAGATATCAATAGTTTGATGTAGATTCATTTTAATCATGCCGTTTTCAATAAATGGAAATGGAAAATCCGCCAACTTTTTTTAATTTAATATTTCTATTTTTGTCTCTCAAGAGATATCTGCTTCTGGATTTTAGAGTGGCAGTTTACAAAAAACGTTCGTAAGCATTAGTGTCGTTAAGTGAGTATTTCATATTCTACGCGGGGTAAATGTTGCTTTGGGCTACAGCAAGTCAACGAATAGGCAGGTGGCCCTATGTAACTAGCCCAGAAGAATAACTATATGAAATTCAACTCTGACATACACATGAAATGCAAATTTCCACTCATGCGAATTCGTTTTTTGGTATCACAAACATTAGGAAGTAGAATCTTGACAATATCACGTGCTAATGATAAAGACAATTGTTGCTATTCCTATAATTCTCCATGGCTGCATCCCGACCTTCTGCATTCATCATACTGTATATCACTTCTGATCGGTCAAGGGAAACGCTGACGTCCCAAGGATAATGTCTGGGGCGAAAGTCATGATCACTTGAGGTTTGGTTTTCAAGTTACTTAACAGTTTTCAATGAAGTGTACCTCTGTCTTGAGAGGTGTTATGACAAGAAGAAAATAGGGCCTAAAATGATGGTCCTTAGTACGCTGCAGATTTATAGCACGGTCTGCGTTTCTTGCACAATGAAATCTTAATATGTTACATGGGGGAATGTTGTACTGGCAGTCAAAATTAAAGTTGAAATTTCCCGGTGGAAGAATTCTGGTTGTGGTGATTGGCAAACCGAATATAAAAGAAACCATTACTTGGTTTAGTTTGGTTCCTGTAAATTTAAAGTTGTCTCGCAGATAAACGTAAGCGAAACCTTTCACTGCATTACACGAAAGTAAACCGCCATTTACTTTCTGTACGTGTTTATTTCTCCTCATAGATATGGCAGCAAATCCCAACAACACTTTCAGTGAAGACATTGGGACACTTGGTGATCCACTCGGAAGAGGAGTCTTTGAAATCTGGTTTGAGGTCATACTCGCCATCTTAATCTGCCTGACCAGTTTGTTGGGAAATTCGCTGGTTGTTTACGCCATTCACAAGGATGCTCGACTCAACACCATCACAAACGTACTGATTGAAAACCTGGCTTACAGCGACATCTTGATGGCAACCGTACGCATGCCTTTTTGGGTTGTCAGTCTCCGTTATGGGGAATGGGTGTTCACTCATGTGGTCTGCGAGGTGGCCGGCGTAACACAGCTTATCTTTGGTATCGTGTCGTTGTTGACAATGACAGCTATTGCCATCAATCGCTACCTCAAAATTTGCAAGCGTCATCTATACACCAGGTTCTTCTCCAACAGGAAGACCACATATGCGATAATTTGGTGCTGTTGGATTTTTTCCATCGCGGTGAATACACCGCAACTGTACGGCTGGGGAAACATAACGTTCCACATCTTTTTCACCGATTGCACTTGTGACTGGGCTCACCCTGACATCTCTTACATTCTGTTCTTGTGCACCACTACCATCTTCATTCCTGCTACTGTCATATTCAGCTGCTACTTTGTGATATACAGGACAGTCAGAGCAAGCACCCGGAGAGTTCAGGCTCATTCCGACCTGCCTAATCTAGGGAAAGGCGAAAACAAGTCCGACGCCAAGGTATTGAAAACCTCACTTGTCGTGGTGTGCGTTTACATGGCGTGCTGGATACCGCTGTCCGTCATCGGCTTCATAGAAGTTTTTGGATCTGAATCCCCTCGATTGGCGTATTTCATCTCATATGCTGGGGCATATGGCAGCAGTATGACCAATCCATTTATATACGGAATAATGAACCCACAGTTTAAGCGCGCGTTTGCTACTATCCTACGACTCAGGAAATCACGGGACGTTAGATTGTCTGGTTTGCCAAGGAATCAGGCATCCAATTCACCGGTAAATTTGATCTCGACGCAGGTCATAAACTAGTGACTTTTTTTTACAAGGAACCAAAAATTAGGTGATATATTAATAAACTGTCAATGATTGGGATGCCAGTAAGGGTGAAAAAACGTCATGGACGGGTCTGGTTTAATCCAAAGTACAAAATTAATGTTGTTGTCAGAAGGACACCTAAAAGAACCGCCACCGCCAGAATCAGCCACCAACCACCACCAGAATCAGAAGGCCTGTATTGCAATTAGGGAGCTTACGAAACGACGACGCCGACGACAACGAGAACGCCACAAACCAATGGGGTTAATGAGAAAAACAATGGTTTTGCACGCTCTGCACGTGCTTTTTACATTTTAGTACATTTCTTTGGCGTCATCTCCTAAACAAGGACGTGAAATGACCACACTGAAGTTGCTGTGGAGGACGTTGGCACAAGACGATGGATTTTCAGTTCTCTCTCTATGCTTCTAACCTGCTCTTGCCAGTTTAGTTCCTCGACGGTTACTACACATTTTAAATGCGGAACGACATGAAATAGTTTCGTAGTTATACCAAAAGAGCAAACTTGTATTTTGAAATGACGTCCTCGTAGCCGCCGTGGTTGTCATTTGGTAAGCTCCCTATTAGTTCAACTGGGACAACGCGATAGTTTAATCAAGAGCGTTTGCGTGAAAATCTGCCATCCTTTAAAGGGGCTGTGTCACGAAATTTAGCCAAATTCAGCGACGGGAACTCTGCCAAACAAATCAAGTGAAATATGAAAATAACTGGATAAAACATTGGAAGAAGGTTTTAATAAAACAGAAAATACAAAAGGAGAAAAGGATGGGCAAAATTGGAGAGGATTGAAATGGATTGCAATTTAGATTTTTGAAAACTGTTCAGCCCAACAGTTTTTCAAAGTTTATCTTTGTTGTTTGAAACTTTTCTTTATGTATGCTTGGGAGACATGTTTTTTTTGTCACGAAGCTTTATTTCGCTGTTTAATTGTAACTACTAGGGGCACGGTAAGTTGAATAGCGAGTAAGTAGGAGTAACTGGCGAAACTAAACAAAATGGACTACACTGCCGTAACACAGCCCCTTTAATTTTGGTATATTTTGAAACTTTTACCACAGCTCATAAGTGAGCTACTTGCCTCATGAATCGAAATCTGGGGTCCCGTGAGCGCTGGGAAGTTGTAAAAATAGTGTCGCAGTACAAATATATTACAAAAGAATCTAAGTACTTATACAATGAGGTAAAAATAACTGAAGACCATTTTGGAGTTTGCTTGAAAGCGAGCCTAAGTGCGAAGTCTTCCTTAGAAAAATGAGTTTTCATTCTCAAGAAAAGTAAAACTAATTACAATAAAGAAAAAAAAGGTTCCACATGGACATGGTTTCAAAAGGGGGCTGAAATGAACATAAAAAACTGCCAACTGAAAATCGACTTTCCAAAATAGGAGGATTTCAGCTGCCGACGTTTTTCAGTAGTGTTCAAGGGAAATACAACGCTGAAAAATGATAGGTAGAGCTGATTGACAATAGATTACTGCCCTATTCTGACAAAGAATTTTGCTATTTCAATAACATGTTCAAATGGTGGTTAAATTAACCTTGAAAATAAAATTTGAAATTTGGGTCGGAAGCAGAGATAATCTTAAATTTGGTATCTCACTTGCAACTTCCGCCAAATTTTTGTTAGAACATCAATGACACATTCTTCCAAACGCTCGTGCGCCACCTTTTTGCTGCTCTCCCGGAGTTTGTTCGTCCGGGTGAGTGTAGCCTTTAAAAAGACTGCTGGTGTTGTTTACTGCCGTTTCCACAACCTAAGCTTAATTCATTTTCAGAGACAAGTGATAAAAGTGTTGTCAGTGGATTGTATAAGTACTCTGGTCGTTTAACTGATTGGTCAGCACAGAAGTGATTTTAATGTTTGTCTCAAGTCAGGTGAGCCATGATATTATTTGTTGTGAAGACTGCGAACAATGCATATGACTGGTGCGTCACGATCCACTTAGAAATGTAGGTAGGTCTTTTGTCAGTAGACTTAGTTCTATCTATTGCCTTTTTGTTCTATTGGTGCTGTCAATCAGTAGTTTATAAGATGCAGGTGGTTGTTGGCAACCGTTCGCAGGAGTTTAAGTTAGTTATCAAGCTTTCCAGTGTGAGCCATTGGTAGTACTTAGTTCAATTGTGTGGTCCGTTTAGGTCACCATGCAATCTCGTTCCCAGAGTCGTCGTTCCCTTGACCGGCGGTCGGGAAACGAACGGCTCGTCTTTCGTTTCTTCAAGCATGCGCAGAAAGACTCTGGGAACGAGTCTAGTCACTCGTTTGTGTTAAGTGAGTCGTACGTTGAAATTCCCACAGGTTCCGCCAATGTAGTTGGCCAGGCAGTTGCAACATGTGATCTTGTAAGCTGCTTCCGGTCTGTTTTTAAGTTCGTCTTTTGTTGTTTACTTTCGTAACTGACTGTCGTAAGGTGGTGATAGGTCTGTGGACAACACGGAAATCGTAGGTTTGTAGAGCGCGTGCGATAGTTTCTGAGGTCCTCTTTTGTGAGGTATTGTCGCTTTAGTAACAGGTGTCCTGTAGGGACTGATGTCATTCGGTTGGTTGCTACCGTAAGTTTTGTGTCTGATCAGTAAAGCATCTGTTGTAGTTTTTCTTCCTGAAAACGTTGTTTAAGTATACTTAGTTTCGTCTTCTAAGCTGCCAGGGTCCCGTTTCCCGAAAGTCCCGAAAAGTTTATGGGCCCAAAAAGCAACTTGTAAAACTGCGATCCGCTTATTCTGAATAATATGACTTCATCACATGACTTCAAGATAACAGAGAGCAAACTACTTCCAAATTTCCTAGCTTAAAACGTCTTATGCCTCAATATATGGAGGACTTATGGCACCCGAAATACGCCGGAAATTTTTGGGACTTTCGAGAAACGGGTCCCAGGTGAGTTAAAAACTAGTTGTGCTCTCCAGGTCAGGGTCCGTACTGAGTACTGAGTTGGTTTTGCGAGAGGAAGGTAACCAAGCAATCTCAATTACGTCCTCCTTGATCTCCCTGGTAAACTGAATGTCGGGTTTTACGCTGTTGCCATTTTGACGACAATTAGATCTTTTTTGTTTTCACTCTTATTAGCTAGTTCGTTGTTGTTGTTGTTGTTGTTGTTGTTTTTTTTTTTTTGCTAGTAAAGAAAAAAATCCTCATTGAGAACCGAACTCTGGGCCGTTAGGCAAGAAACACGAGTCACTCACTACTACATTACCGAGTTGCTCTGAATGCTGCCAACAAAGCCTCGTTGATTTTGGGTATTCAAACATTCTATATAATATATGGTTTAAAAAAAAGCCGTATATAATAGCTAAAACTAATCCAAAACCTTTCTCCGTAACCGCTTAAAACCAGCTACTTCTTCTCGTAATACTTCTGGGGACGAGGACTCGGCAAATGGTTTTGCCGTCATCCCGTACATCCAGGGTGTTACAGAACCTATCAAGAGACTTTTGTGTAGCGATAATGTGAAAGTTGCCTAAAAACCTTTCCAGACGGTATGCCTTATTTTTGCCAAACCAAAGGATCCTGTTTCGAAGGAACGAATTAAGAACCGTCAGTTTTGTACAGGTTTGAAAGAGCACCAAAAAGCGGTTATTGTTTACAAAAAAGAAAACTCCGTTTTGTCGGAGCATGCTTTCCAAGCTAACCATTCAATTGCATGGGATAATTCTAAAATTATCACCACAAACCGGCGGTACCATCGACGCCTTTGTTTGGAAGCGTAGCACATCAACTCCGCCCACGCTGCCTTGAACCGTTATGATGGGGCCTTTCACCGTACCCGTTATCTTTTTACATCTTATTAAAAGAAAAGGATACTAATTAGTGAGCATATAAAAGGATCCTTGTCGCAACGACAGATCACCTCTGATGAAGGCACTAGGCAGGAGTTTCGACACGTTGGGTCGTGAATTGCAATTTTCCAAGTTACTAATTAAATTACTAATTGCAAGTTTCCAAGTTAAATTTTCAAACCAGGCCGGGTAGCATCCATCAATCAATCAATCAACCAATCAATCAATCAATCAATCAAAACTTTATTTCATCACGGAATCCATTTCACTAGGAGGTGCTCTCCCATGGAGCCGTGTATAACAAGTTTAGAATATATATTACACATATTTAGATATTTTTAGAAGCAACATTTATTTACAGTCTGTCCCCTTTGAATTACTAATAAAAATAGTGCGTTCCTTTTTCCTCATTTTGTTGACTATCGTTTTCTCAGGTTTCTTTTATTAATTCCTTGAGAGATCAAGAGTGGGGGTTCAACTAATTCTGCTTTTGCGAACAGGGGGGGAGGGTACTACATAATAATTTCCCCTTTGAAGCTCATTCTTCAGCCCCCACCCCTCCTGATAATCATTGCACAGTCCCTGCGGCAGTAGATCGTTCACTGTTTCAAACATTAGAGTTTTTGCTTGTTTGGTGCGTCTGTCAGCGAGACTCGTCCAGTTTACGTCCAAAAGAATCTGGGAGGATCTTTCATCCCAGTCAACAGCAGCACTGCGAGCGACTCCGGCGGGCAGTTTCTTTCCTTAAAGGAGAAGTTCACTCAAAAATAGGCACTTTTTTTATTTCCGCCAACGGAAAGCTAGTACAATAATTAGTCACTCATCAAAATTTCACCTTCCAAAGCGCTTTCAAACCGTATGAAATGCTCGTCTGATGGTGCACGAAAATCGAAAAACAACGCCGCCATCTTGGATTAACTTAGCAGCCAGGCGATGCATGGGTGACGTCAAAGAGCTCAGCGTGAAGTTTGGCGCGAAGTCGGCGAGAAGATTTGAATACACTTGTTGTTTCTGCTTGTTGTTTCTTTGTTTCTGCTTGTATTTTCCTGATCATGCCTTTTTGTGCAGCACCATTTTGGTCCAATAGGACTCCGGGAGACAGTAAAAGAGGAATATCATTTCATCGATTACCAATTTCGAAAAAGAAAATTGCCCAGGCATGGTTGGTAAAGCTGTGTCGAGAAGAATATTTCTTGCCAAAGCGGGCGCAAATTTTTGTCTGTTCGGAGCACTTCACGCACGACTGCTTTGAAGCTGAACATCGCTACAGTGGTCTGGGAGGAACAACACACAAAAGGAAAAAAAGCCTGACGCTGTTCCTACAATTTCAGTGCCCCAGGTAAAACGTAATGCAAGCGAAAGAAGACGCAAATATAGAGAAAGAAGAGAGGTTAGTCCTTTTGTTTACTCAAGCTTAACTATTTTATTCGACTTGTTATACTAATTTTCATAGGTAAATTAACTTGAAAACTAGTAACCTATAGGTCACGGGCATGAAAATTTGGGTAATTAGTTTTGCCTTACTATTTTTCGCTTCTCAATGCATAACCCGTAAATAATTTATTTTAGGTTGTTGAGAAAATTATGGAGAAGGCGATGATGGTCGAACAGGTTGCTGAAGAGGCAGAAAAGACAGAGGTGGAGGAAAATCTTCCTGAAGAAGTACTTGAGGCAGATACTGTGAAACAATTTGCTGATGTTGGTACAGAAACAGACTCCAGCATAGAAGCTCCT
>BLFK01000386.1:1152061-1167614 GCA_014634185.1 Astreopora myriophthalma | reverse complement strand
GCCAAAATGCAAAGGGTCCCCCCTTTGCATTTTGGCCGAAAATCGTCGATTTGACTGCCCTTGCGTTTATGGCCAGAACTTTTCTGCTAATGGCTGGAACGATGCGCTTTTTATCTCAAATTGTTCTAGAGACCTTAAGCATTTGGGAAAAGTGCCTTTTAGGGCGATTAGACCTCGTTTTCATTGAATTTCACACTCTTGAAGTTTGGTCATGTTTTTGGCCGATTTTGGCCAAAATGCAAAGGGTCCCCCCTTTGCATTTTGGCCGAAAATCGTCGATTTGACTGCCCTTGCGTTTATGGCCAGAACTTTTCTGCTAATGGCTGGAACGATGCGCTTTTTATCTCAAATTGTTCTAGAGACCTTAAGCATTTGGGAAAAGTGCCTTTTAGGGCGATTAGACCTCGTTTTGATTGAATTTCACACTCTTGAAGTTTGGTCATGTTTTTGGCCGATTTTGGCCAAAATGCAAAGGGTCCCCCCTTTGCATTTTGGCCGAAAATCGTCGATTTGACTGCCCTTGCGTTTATGGCCAGAACGTTTCTGCTAATGGCTGGAACGATTGGTTTTATATCTCAAATTGTTCTAAAGACATTAAGTGTTTGGGAAAAGTGCCTTTTAGGGCGATTAGACCTCGTTTTCATTGAATTTCACACTCTTGAAGTTTGGTCATGTTTTTGGCCGATTTTGGCCAAAATGCAAAGGGTCCCCCCTTTGCATTTTGGCCGAAAATCGTCGATTTGACTGCCCTTGCGTTTATGGCCAGAACTTTTCTGCTAATGGCTGGAACGATGCGCTTTTTATCTCAAATTGTTCTAGAGACCTTAAGCATTTGGGAAAAGTGCCTTTTAGGGCGATTAGTCCTCGTTTTCATTGAATTTCACACTCTTGAAGTTTGGTCATGTTTTTGGCCGAAAATCGTCGATTTGACTGCCCTTGCGTTTATGGCCAGAACTTTTCTGCTAATGGCTGGAACGATGCGCTTTTTATCTCAAATTGTTCTAGAGACCTTAAGCATTTGGGAAAAGTGCCTTTTAGGGCGATTAGACCTCGTTTTCATTTTCGTTTTCATTTATATAAATCACGAGCCCACGGCGAGTGATTTACAATCTTTTTGAGTGTTTTTCCAACATCCCAAGTATGTTATTACGCCCGTAAACCCATAGAAAGTGCGGTCTATTGCTGTTGGAAATAATGTTCTGAAGATAATTTTACATAATTACATGTATATGTTAACCATTTCTTCGCTTTGTTTAGTGCGCTGTGCTTCCAAATTGTACCATTTATTGCGACTTGTAAACTAAAATAAGTTGCATAAAATGTAATATGATTCTCCATCCATGTTAATGAACTCTTTATCCGAAGGAATACTACATTAAAGAGTAGGAAAACGTCACTGCCACTATGAAGAACCGAGAGACATTTAACCTGTCAACGTTTTACTTGATATCCAGGCATCTCCAAGTTGCCGCAGTGATAAGAGCGGAAAAGGTCCACATCAACCACAGATTCGATCCATGGCATTTGGCAAAGTCTGTGCACAAAGATCTTGCTGCTGCGTCCAAGAAACGCGAATGCGGTCATCTATTGCCATGGACCGCATCTGTAGTTAATCACTTGTGGTGGTGCGCGGCAACTTCTGATGGGGATCAACTGCTTTGCCAGGAGAAATGGAAATCAGTCGTTTACCACGTGGCCGACGTACACAAATGGCATGATTTCCAATTGTTTTCGGCTTGCGACCATGATGAGCTTGCTAATGAGCTTAGAAGAAACAAAGTCTTGTTTCCAATTGGATCTCCTGCGTACAACGCTCTAAAGGACGTGGCATAGAAACCTAAACTCCTGAAGAATATCCGTCTCCTGGCTGATTTTGTTCAAACCGGATGTTTAGAGGTCTTCCATGGCTCAATGGCAAAGAAATATGGGAATAAGTCGCAGCATTATTCTTACAACGGGATGGTTAGCAGAACGCAGCTTGCTGTTATTGACCACAACTGCAATGTGGGGGGAGGGGTGGCCACCACCACTTCTGGAGATGCGCGCTACAAGTGCGTATATCCAAAGCTCCAGAAACAGTGGGTGGCGAAGCCCATATACGAAGAGAAATCATATCAGTTTGTCCACGATCTTCTGAGTGATACCATTTTACCGAAGAAGGGGGAGATTGAAGTTCCCGACCTTGAAAGGCCACATCTTCCACAAAATATTGCACCAAATCCCCGTGGAAACAAAGAGGACATCATTGCAAGGCATGTGTCAAGATTTCAATAAACTTTTCTTTATTACAAGTGACAGGGTATTGCTATATGGTATCACATTGTAAACAGTCTTTATTGCGAATTTACTTTTGCGTTCAATTTGTTGCAGGGCTGCATGAACGAATTGTCGTTATTAAGAATATTTTTTTAAACAGTCAAACAAATGATAGAAACGTTAAGTCAGCCTCAGTTACTGAAGGATCCTTAAAGCCTGTGTAATTGCGATCAGCTTCTGGGAATTCTTTTCTTATAATAAATACAACACATGACGGAATAATTTTTCTGTGCCTCCTTCCCAGTCTTCCGTACATCCATACATACTGTCTGTATGCTGCATAACAGTAGTTTCTGCGATACACACCACAGTATACAGGTAGAATGGTTTATGCAATTAGAAAAATAGAAATGTGTCCTAATTTCTCCCAGTTATAAAAATTTACATCTTTCACATCTTCTAAGGTCTAAGGTGCTTGCAGCTATGTTACATCCAACTTTCAAAGGAATAATAACCTTTACTGTACTGTCTACCCGAGTTGAAAACATGATGTAGACTGTCAACAACTTCAACTGTTATAAGCAGAGCTTCAAGTGACCACTTTTTTGAAGGATAATACTGCTTCACATAATGAAATAAAGACTACAAGGCTGTGATGCATAATTTTTGTTTGCTGCATTCTTGATGATAAATATTAATAAATATTAATTTATACATATACATTTCTTACCGGTTCAGCATGGGTGAGGGTGCTGGCGATCTGTTTAAATAATGGAGCCCAGTAATTGCTGTTTTTAAAACAGCCCGATTTAGCCATTCGATAGAAATATCTTCGTGGTCTGTTATACAACACATCCCTGTTTCGCAAGTAAGGTGACACCAAATGTAATTAGTTTCTAACAAAAATCCCTGTTCATAGATTACGTTCTGTGGAATTTATGGCTAAAAAAGCCGTCTTCACTGTCTATTTACGATTGAAATACACACCATTTCCTCACATTGCTCACTCCTTGCGATAAAAAAATAACAATGTCTATTGACAAGCCAAGTAGGGGCTAATTAAAAACTTTATTAACTCAGGTACGAGTTAATGATAGCACATGTCAAGTTATGGCATTGCTCGTTTCCGAACGGGGCTTTTTAAACTAGGCTTAATCAGGGCAATTTGATGCTTGATTGACTGTACATTGAAAGGGCAGAAAAGTACAAAATTGATAATACACCTTCCGCAAACTTGTTTTTCGATTCGGGCTGTTCGAGACAACAGATACATTCTCTTGCAGTCTCTCTGATCTCACAACGACCGCAGGTGCACCAGTTCACATTGATGAGTCTTTCAGCCCCATCGTTATCATCCTCTCGATCATGTGCTTGGTTTTCTTCGGGAGCACGTTCTGGTTCGAAGCGATACGGCTCCACAGCAGCCATTTTGCTGAGCTCTTTGACGTCACGCATACATCGCCTGGCTGCTAAGTTACTCCAAGATGGCGGCGTTGTTTTTCCGATTTCCGTGCAAATTTAGACGAGGATTATATGTGGTTTGAAAGCGCTTTGGAAGCTGAAATTTTGGTGAGTGACTGATCATTGTACTAGCTTTCCGCTGGCGGAAAGAAAAAAAGTGCCTCTTTTTGAGTGAACTTCTCCTTTAATCGAACGGTAGAATGATGGTGGTCGACAACTGGAATCAACGACTGTTGTGGCCGTGGGAACATTTTAAATGAGAAGTAAACTCACACCCATATAATGTTTATCTCTGCCATTAAGACTTATATGGGTTATATTGGGACAGACATTTCCAATGTGATGAAATTTGCCTTCGAAATTGGCAAAAATTGCTTCATGTGCCGCCACTTGTTCAGATTGCTCAGCAACCTGGCCGCTTACTCGTGACGTAACGGGGTTTGCGAACTGAATCAAAACAGAGAACCCCGTTAAAGGCTCCGAATCTAAAGACGAAGGAAGGGAAAGACTTTGCGATCCGTTTGAGCAATTAGTCACAATCGATGAGTTTGGTTTTCTTGGCGCTTAACGAAGCCATGTTTTTCTCGTCCTTGAACGAAGTCCAAACTCCACATGGCATGCTAATTTATCACCTTATACCAGGGGGAAGTTTTTGTTTTCTCAAGTCCATATAATTCTTATTCGCGTTAAAACATTACTATTGTAGAGGCTGTTCCTACAGAGCAAAAGGAACTGTGTCAGCTAGAGTGCAATAAAAATAAAAGGAAAAGAAAAAAAGGAAAAAAAGCGAATTTTCCTGCTGGGAACGGTCTTTGTTCGTTTCAGAAGCTGTGTCACATTTTTTCTCCTGGAGCACTATTTCCGTCGATTTAGTCTCGTTAATTGGCAATGCGTTGCTTTGGGTAAGCTCTGTTTGCTGAGACACAAATAACGAACTATCTGTATGTAATACCCAGATAAACAAAATGTAATGCCAGAAAAGGCACATCCGCCACACAAAAACGACTCAAACAAGGGAGGGAGAGGGCCAAGGAGGGGAGACTGATCTTGACTTGCTTGGAGCAGCGAGCAAAAGAGACCTCGTGACTCGGCCCTAGTATTCCTCGTGAAAGACCCCATGAAATGAAGTCCCGGATGGCGAGAGTGGAATCTGGGAAATTAGTCGTTATGGTAAGATCCACCAAAACCAAGCGGGCTTTGAAAGACTGAGATTAGATACACAGTTACACTTTGGTTGGGGCATTCAAAAATCCTTCTGAGCCTCTCTCGACTATGGTAGTTTTGGGCAGTCTAACAGAACAGTCGTAGTCGTAGTCTAACAGAACAGAACAGAACAGTACAGAACAGAACAGAACAGAACACAGGCTTTATTTATCCAAGATCAGAAATTTTAAAGCTAGGTCGTGAGATGAAATTAACTTAGAAATGATAAAAATTGAAAAAAACGAACTACTTACAAGTTACAACTAATTAAAATTAACTAAGACAAGTGAGATAAAATACAGCATATATATAAAATCATTGTTCCTAAAATTAACCGTTGAGGCTAAATTCATATTGAATTTGAAATCCCTAAGACTCCCAATTTTACCCAACCTCTCTGCTGCTTCCCTGTATCCTATATACCTGAATCCTTTATCACGACTAAAAATGGCATTCCACGAAAGAGAACTCCTGTAAGCTACCGATTTCTTACCTACGTTTGCTTTAAAACGCTGCACCGTCAATTCTGAACTGGAGGAGTACCTATCATCTCTTCTAGTTAGTATGTTGTCAGATAATAATTGTCGAATTGTATTGCAAATTGCCTTGTGCATGATTCCAGTTAAAGCCACCTTCTAATAATGTAATAGTGTGCCACTTGGCATGTGCAAGCACTTGGATAGTTGCCTTGTCCTTGGGCAGGTTAAACATTATCCTGGCAGCTGTACAATGTAGGCTTTCATATGAATCGAGGGGGTCATTGTTCAGGCACGCGCCCCACATAACGATTAACCTTAAAATAAAATTGTAAAAGAACATTTTTCGGAAGGAAACTGAACTGCCGTTTAAATTAAGCAAGTTTAATTTCTTCGCGTAACTCTCCTTCAGTGCTGTAACTTGAGGTGTTCAGCTAACTGTATTGTCCACTGTCAAGCCTGGGAAGCTGGCCTCGTCAAACCAACTAAAGATGCATGAAGTTTCCATTAGAAACTGTCGCAATTGGTGGCCGTTACTAATAAGCATCGCCTCTCTTTTATGCCGGTGTGGGTTAAAACTTTTGTTTAGACATGGGCAGACACGGACAGAGTTCATGTAAGGCTTGATTAAGTTGTGTAACTGCCCCCATCAGCAGTGCGCCTGTGATGTTTTCTTCATCGCCCACAATTCTATTGTCTTTCGCGACATGTACTTGCAGTGCCCAGTTTTTCAACGGGCGGTATATCAATTTCCATATTCAGAACAACTCGGCTGTGATTGGTTGACAAACTTAGCTTAGGGAATACTCGACTCCCTACGCCCATTTCAACTCTTGTCAATCAAACTTTAGATGTGTGAAGTAACCAGAGGTGCGATAAAATTAAGTGGACCGCAAAATCAAGTACACCATTAAGAAGGAAAAAAACTCTCCAATCAAAATCGTATTTTCACTGTCCTTTTCCGATTGAGTTTAATTGAAATATGCTCCAATGCTTACACCGGTTTGTTCTTCGCGTCACTTTCGGAGACATTTTTCACACTTCGAGCGTTGGAAAATGTAAGATTTAGCCTCATTTCCGCTTCGCACTACCGCTCTCAATTTTTGAAAGACCCGCACTTTGTAGTCACGTTGTTTGACTCGAGTGCTCAATGCAGTCTTGTAGTCTGAAAACTGGCTGCGATCACAGAGATACATTTTTTGTATATCTACGATCGCAATCGGAACAATCGCAGTCGCAACGATCGCAGTCGCAACGATCGTAACAATCGCAGAATGTATTGTTTCCATGTGATCACAAGGATCGCAGTGATCCTTGCGCGCTGCGATCGCGTTGACCCTTGCGAAAATTGCGATCATATCGAAACCAAGATTTAATGGTCGGGCAGAGGTATCTTTAAGTAAGAGAGCAGAAGAAAAATCAACAAGTTGCTTGTGTTTAGTAGTCTTCCCTCTCAGGAAACACTATCGTTCAATAGTTATGCTAATTTCGATCCACTTTGAAAGTCAAACACTCATATAAATTGCCAGGTCGTTCAAGCACATTCATTAAGCTTACTTAACAAGCCTTTAGAAACATGCCGAAGCGTTCGAGACATCCCTCTGGTTTTCAAACAGCATTGTTCGATGATGTATGTGATCGTGCTTCGAAATACCGACCTAAGGCAAAGCCCACAGTTATGGGTCTTTACGAAGTCGAACGCATAGTCGCGAAACGATTTCGAGAGCGCACAGCAGAGTATTTCGTACAGTGGAAGAATTTCTCTCCAGTTGAGAACACGTGGGAACCAGCAGAACACCTACCCGAGCATCTTATCGCCGCCTTCGAAAGCAGATATGTGGACCCGGCACGCTTGGAGGAATGCAGAGAAAGACTCGCTCTTCTCTTCGAGAAAGGTCTGAAATCGCCTTTGGCATGTGCTGAGACTATCACCATGCGGCATGATGTTTTACGGTCGCTGTTTCCTGAAATGCCCTCAGAGCTCCGGGGAGCGCATTACCTCGCAAGTAAAGAGGAGCTTATGAAAGCTGGTCTTGGTTCTTTCTTAAAGAAATGTTTGACCGTAACCGGAGGTGGATGTTCCGTCGATACTCCTGTTAGCCTAAGAGTGTTCCTTGGCAAGTCGCCTGCCTTTCGTGATGAAAGAGGCCGCAAAACAGCGTCCCGTCCGGTGGAAAAAGTCCAAGTCAAGTTCACTAAAAGCTATTTTACTGGAAACGCCGCGCAGTGAACTTAAAGCTGTGACCCATAAAGAACGGCTCCTTTAGGAGCCACAAAACATTTGAAAGCTCATGACCAATTAAAGTTTCCGTCGTCCGTTTTGTTGGGGTGGGGAAAAAAAGACTATGTTCGAAAAACAAGGAGTTTATTAAAATTTCAACATATTATTCTGAAGTCTTTACACCCATAGAAGTCAATTTTTCTTCTCATCGTTTGTCACTCCAGACGTTGGGCTGCTTTGAATCTGTGAGCCTAACAGAAGAAACTCGATATGTCAAAACAGGAAGGGCTTAATTTTAAAAAGAAAGCAAAAACGTAGTCAGAAGTTTTGAGATAGTTCGTTTAAAATATTTTTTTCTTGATTTCTTGACAGACCCTTAAGCCGAACTTAAGGTGAAGCTTACCATTTTGTTTGAGCCATTCTTGTATGGCGGGCTGCTCTGCGATGAATCGGAGTGCGATTGCTACCATGCGGTCCCTGAAAAGGTGACAAATACCGCAAAATCAAAACAGAGCTTGCAATGAGCACATAACTCATAACTCAATGTTATGGGGAAAACACCAAAACTCATTACTCACCAACGAACGAGGTAATTAGCTGGCGGATTTGCCTGAAAGTAAGCGCGCAATAATGAAATTTTTAGAGGCGATTTCAGCGATTTCGATACCATCGAATCACACCTTAGCTTTGCTTTACGAGTCTTGCTTCTGGCAATATCGATAATTTACAGTTTTTATTTAAACACAGTGATTCGCAAATGAGTTGTATGCTATCTTCATGCTTTTACCTCAGAAGCGGATTTGAAAGGATTTCGAAAAAAAAAGTCCTCGTTTACTCTCACTCTACAAGAATAACATGCGTGAATATGTTCTTATTGACTGAGTGGGAGGGCCGGACGGGAAAATATTTGCCCGAGGTCATGGCGTACGGACCGAGCGCAGCGAGGTCCGTGCGCCATGACCTCGGGACAAATATTTTCCCATCCGGCCCGACCTAACTCAGTCAATAAGCATTTTATCATATGACCACCGCGCTTCAGTTCGCATCTCGCGAAGAGCCGTACGCGATCCTAGCAGGGCCGGACGGCTTTTTCCGGCCCTGCTCGCGCCATCACGTACGGCTTTCATACGGGGATTTTCTCAATAGTTTTGCAATGAAAGCGCGCGCGGGGCCGTACGGGTCATATGATAAAACTGATTTTTCAACTGCACCACGGCAGAGCGACTTTTTGCCACAAAATCTCATCGCTAAGCTTTCAAACCTCACAGCAGAAAGGCCGAATGATTCACACACTTGTTCTCGTACCTTTCGATCGAGAATCCGTCCAAACATCCTGGACCTACAATAGCCCTCGACTAAAAAAATCAAAGTCACTCTCTTTCCAAGCGGGCGGAATGCGAAGCGCCGTTAATTGCCACTTTCTGAATTGACGCCGTTGAACATTCACAGGTTCACACTACGTCGTTGTCACGTCGAATCGACGACTTCTGTTTTCGTTTTCGGCTTAGCACAGCAGTGTATTTAATTCAAATTGATGCGGAACTGCTTTAATAAACAGAGGAAAATCGAAAATTAATCATCTCAGATCGAAGAAATTGGCAACAGAGAGAAGCTGTATTCGGTTCGACTTTACAAAAAATGCGTCTGGTCCTCCTTCCCACCGTACGTATTTTGAATCGTGATTGTTTAACAGCGTCCAGTAAGGTAATTACGTTTATTATCACTAATCATAATAAGAATAATAATAATGATAATAACAATAAGTTAGATTTGTATAGCGCTAAAAATATAAAATATTCTAAAGCGCTTTACATTGTAACATTAAAATTAAAATCAATAAATTAAAGAATAAATGTAAATCAGAAATTAAACAATTCAAATACATATGGTATGAGATTACGACATCGTATGCTATTTAAAAAGTAAGTCTTTAACTTTGATTTAAAAACAGTCAGAGTTGGACTTGAACATATCTCATGAGGAAGATTGGTCCAAAGAAAAGGTCCCGAGTGGGCAAAGGCGCGATCACCAAGTGCCCTGCGAGTAGTTCCAGGAACAGCAAGAAGGCGAGTAGTTCTAGTAAGTAGTTCTAGGAACGGCAATGTATGTATCCACACATACATTTAGCAACCTAAGACGTCAAATAAGCTAAGACGTCTCTGTAGGACGAAATTTTCGGAAAATCTCCTCATTTTGTATAAAATTATCAACCGTTTCACAGACAGACCGTGTGAGTGCCCTGTTTTCTAGGCACGTGCACTGGGAAAGATTTCGGAAAGTCCGTGGTCCGTTTGGTTGTACTCGTTCGTCAACCTAAAATGAGGTCGCTCTTATAGCAATCACCAAATCCAGCTGGCAGAGAGAGACCTAGATTGACTTTTCCACGAACGATAAATACTTTAAATTTAGAAATCAATCTGACCCTCTCCCTAATAAGTTGTTTGCGGTGGATGTACGTGTAACTAGCGAACTTTGCATTAGTACAACAACGACTCCGATATCTAATTTCCTGCGCTAGGCACACGAAGTAGGTATGTTTAAGGTTCAGACTGCGCGTGCGTAGTGCGGAAAACTCGTAATCGTAGTCATAGCCCAATCTGAAGGTTCCTTAATTAAAATTTATTCCGAAATCGATCTCACCCTGTCTCATCCTCTGGTGGATGTTGATCATAGGGAGCTTAAAGTCTCATTTACAATATGAAGTTTTACTTGATAAGTTTACTAGGCAGTGTAAATGGCCGGGACAAATATGACAGTAATGATTTAATATATAGATTTAGCCAAGCCTAAAAGCGCCGCGGGGCTCCCGTTTAGTACTTTCACTTCCCTTTAAACTGTAAAAGCATTCTAAAATATTGCGAATGAATTCACAAACGTTTTTGACTATAGTTTAGTGTCGAGGTAGGTTAACAATTTTGTCTGTTTTCCACAGCACGGAGTCTTTCTGCTTGTCGGCGTTCTTCGCTATAATTTCGTCTCCTTTCTCTTTCCCGAGCGCGCCTTCTTTGGCGATCTTCTTCGCTCCAGTTCTTCCCCAGTTAATTCTTGCTCTCTGCCGCTCTCTTTCCCGTTGCTCTTCACCTGAACCTTGTGTTCTGCAAATTATATTTTCTCTGCTATTGTTTGTTGACATAGCATTAGAAATTGTTTCGTTTATCCTCTAGTAAAACTTTAACACTGTAGAGTAATAATATTGTGTCTCAAAAGGACAATGAGCCCACTATATGGTCATGTGATACTGGTCAGTGGCTATCCCGTTTTGACAACTGTCAATTGACCATGTGAATGTCCAATATAAAAGATGTGGATTTGCCAAGACACGCCTGAGATACCCCTTCCTTCCTTTTGATAGTCTCCCCTACCCTACCCGTACAATCTGTAGACGCGTACGTACCTACGTACGTACGTACGCTCGGTCAGTCACGTGACAACCAAACGAAAAGAGGTTGACCATATTCCATGAGTATGGGGCTCTGTCCCACGCGCGCTTTGCGCGCGTGGGAGCCCCGCTATTAAAAAGGACACTTGTCAAGGAATCGTCAAGGCCTTATGGAAATTCGCCTTAAAAAAAAAACAAAAAACAAAAAGGCAAAGAAACCCAATGAGTCCATAAGGAAAAAGAAAAGTCATATGTCTTTCAAACAAGAAGAGATAGAGCTAACCGGAAGAAATTCTTGAAGCTTTCGGTGGCCCTTAGATCGCCTACAAGGTTGTTTTACATTCCTTATGCTTCCCCTTGTCTCTCGGAAGCCCACGGACTAACCCACCACTTCCGCTTTTTTTTTTCTTTTTCTTCTTCTTCTTCTTCCTCTTCTTCTTCTTCTTCTTCTTCTTCTTCTTTTTTTTCATCTCTTGACGAAAGCTGCTGCGGCCCCCGGGAAAACACACACACACACACACACACACACACACCAAAAAAAAAAACTCTTTTGCTGTTCCCTTGATAAAAACGGCGCCATGTTTTCAACAGTCTTACTTGGCAGTATAAATGGACAAATACGAGAAGTTTTTCCTTGTTTTGAACAAGGGCACCTGCCAAGTAAAACATTTACACTGCCAAGTAAAACATTTACACTGCCAAGTAAAACATTTACACTGCCAAGTAAAACTCATCAATTAAAACTTACCTAAACTACCTAGGCAGCGGAAGACTGGAGTTGAATCTTCCGTCCTCCGGTCACCATTTATAATTTAATCAGAAATCGTTCTCAGTCTGTTAAGAGCATGCTGGTCTTGGTGGATGTTCATAGTCTGGCCGGAAGCGTACAGCCACTCTTGTTGTTACTTTAGGGGCAGCAACTATGAAAGAACTATCATATGACGCCATTAACTAGAGATAGCAGAATTGCAAATCTGCCAAGTTTTAGTCCCCACCAAGTGTAGGTTTTCCTGGAAATAGATTTGTTCGCAAGTTTTAAGCTAATTATGGTGCTCTTTTAGACAAACAAACAAACAAAAACAACAGCAGCAAAAACAGGGAACTTTGATTTTCCGAGCTTTAACCGTACTTTAACCGGCCGCGCCACCAGTCAGTGAACTTTGAACCGCAAATCGGCCAGAGTATAGGCTACCTGTAGCCTCTGAAAAAGGTAGTCTGTTATTACTATACAAGAGCTCTTTGTGTTAAAACAATAGGCCAACCTTAACACGTCACAAAAGTACGTGGGAATTCAAAATACGTGATTCTAAAAGCGTGTTTTGAACGTCTTTCAAGAGAGATATCATTCTGAAATTTATTTCCATCAATTGAACATCATACTCTCGTCGGGTTGTGCGGTTCCCTTTACTGCAAATTGCAATAATTTGAACAGATAATGATTATAACTAATCGCAGCTTTGTTCAGAATACCAAACGTAGAAACAAAAATTATATAATTTCGCAATGACCCGGTAATGAATTTTCTATGAAATGAGGTCGCGGATTGTGAGAGTACCCTAGCTGGAAGCCGGGAAATTACGTTGAATAAGTCACACTCAGCGTAAAGCACTTTATTTTCTTTTGGGTGCAATACATCTCATTTCTTTGGCGTACATTGACAAAAACCTGGAATAGCCAAACTCAGCTGTTTGGGTTTGGATTCATGCCACTTCATTCTCAGATAAAAAACACGCATTTGAGATATTAAAAGGGTTGAAAAAATCCCGAAGTGATTACAATAAATTTATATTTTGAAATAACGTCCTCCTTCCCGTTGCTGTCCTCCTTGCTAAATGAATGAGCTTCCTTCCATACAGTGGTATGTTCTGAGTCATCAGTTACGAGGTGAAACTTCACGTCATCTCAGCTGACGGCACCAATACTCAGTATCACAAGAGCCGACGAAATTCTGCGTTTCTTGAATCCCATTCTCACGTGCAGTTTACGTTCTGTCACGCCACAGCAACCCATTTTCTCGCCGATCCAGTCGAAAATTAACCCTCGATATACACCTTTAAAAGCTAGTTCGCTACAATACTTCTTTTATTACTGCTTATCTCACTCTAATAGGCCTTATTCACGATAGCGGCTATGATTGTTTTAAAATTGACATGCCATGATTGTTTTCAAATTGTCAAATTAACCATGTGTTCTGCCAGGGGGCAAACAGTAGAAAAATGGAAAATTCTGGAAAATCAACTTGTCACAATGTTAAACCAACATTGCCAAAACCACACTTAAACAATTAAAATTAAATACCTATCATCAAAATTTAATGACATTGAGTTCCTTTCACTAGTTTCACTTCTTCACTGCTTGATCTGATTTTTCTTGTTCAAAAACATCAAACTAACTCGTGTAATAGTTCTACTTTACTACCAAGGTTGTAAACGTGGAACGACCGTGAAAAAAGTTCATCTGAATATATAAAAAATCCCTTAAAATCTCTCGACCTTAAGTTGTTTGCCCCCTGAGAAATGTGTAGTTAATTTCAATTTTGCATGATAATACCATTGCCAACACAAATTTATCGTGAATAAGGTCTATCAAGAAACTTACTAGTGAGGTATCAGGCACAGGGGAATCACATACAGTGAATGTCGCCTCTTAAGTCATCAAAGTTGATATGACCCCATGCACCAGAACTGATGTCAACCAATTTGACACGTCCTCTCAGACCAATAAAGGCTTCAACGTCCCAGGATTTCCTGATCATTGTCTCGCTGCACGCTCCAGTAGCATTCTTGACAACCTATAAAACGACACAATATGTCGGGGAAGGTTAAAGTCGTACAAGAGCTAACTGGCCTACGTAGCCGCTACTTGCCAGTGTAGGGGATGCTGATATATTGTAAGATTTTCCCCCAAAACTATATCGTAAGATTTTCCCTTAACAAAACCTTAAATGAATTTTACCAAAAATGGGCGATATCGTTTACTGTATAATATTAATTTCTATATGTATTTGCAACATATATACTTTTCCATACGTTAGCTAGCTTTTATTTCTATTTCTAAATAAGTTAAAATTAGGGAAATCGCGTTAATAAGTCCAGCCTATAATGTTATTCATTTTCAAGTATTTCAATTTTCTATTGCCTTGTGTTAAGTCTGTAAGGTGTCATTATTGTAATGCACTTATCTCTTCAGTAGTCAATTTAGTTTACTGTGTTAGTAGTGTTAATTTTACGTTTTTCTTTCTTCTTTTTTTCTTTTTGTTAGTATCTGTAATATTTTAAGTATTGTTTTTAGCTTTGTTTACCTTTTACACGCTTTGTTTTGTACTGTAAAGTACTTTAATAATAAAAATAATAATAATAAAAAGATTTTTCCCCATCTGTATAGTCACCTGGGTGAAGAGATAACTCAACGGGGACTGTACAAGAGCTAACTGGCCTACGCAGCAGCTACTTGCCAGTGGAGGGGATGCTGATATATCGTAAGATTTCCCCCCAACTGTATAGTCACCTGGGTGAAGAGATAACTCAACGGGGAGCAATAATTTTTGTGGCCTCGAGCCTCTGATCTTCAGATCGAAAGTCCTCGCGATGCAAATGCTTGAATGAATGATCCGCAAACAAACGAGCAGCCGAAGGAATGAAATACCGGCGGACCGACGAGCGAACGAACGAATGAAAAGTGAGAATGTAACCCACCCACAAGAGTAGCAAACGTCATTCCCTGCTTATGGTCTGATCTACTTAAAAACAACTCCACAAGAGACTAAAGTGAGACTTGAACCTAACAGTCTCCCTTTGTACGTTTAAAAAGTAAGACTTCAAGGCATTTGTAGGTACTTGCTGTAAACAATGCGATGTGGAGTATAAACAAGTTTTACGTACAAGCCTCACCCCTTACCTTGTGGCCAATGATTAACTCGGCTCTAATTACGTCAATGTCACAACCTCCTCCAATTAGGAAGGAAATATTACGTCCGGCAATGTAGAAGTGCGGAGAAGCGAGATTTCCCGTAGGAACGTCACCTTGACTTCCACCTGCAGGGGATACTTCTGAAGATCTGTTCTCCATAGTTCCAATCCACCAGTCTCCCTGTTGATTGGCCGGTTGGCCTATTTTGCGAGCCGTTGGGTTGTCGCCAAAGGTAGGCTGGTTGTTAAACGCCGTACCAGTCTTTTCCCAGTCACCAATGCCACTCTCAAAGTCAAATTTGCAAGCTCCTACAGTTGACGAAATTAGTAAGTCACAGAGGAAGCACCTGAAATTAATATTTTTTTGCTTGGCTTGGTATCAGTGATATTCCATTGCACTCCATTGTCCTTGGACTGCAATTAATTGTACTATTAGTCGCCTAAGTGAATACAGTCCCAACCTTCGAAATGAGTCTATCTTCCGTGCTCAGCCTAATGATATTCGAGTGAATCTAGGTTCAATCTAGAAATTTCGTATCGTGGTCTTCCTCTATTCCCTAGAGGTTCAATAGGGGCTGGATAACCGAATCGTTCATAATTTCTTCCCACTGGCAAAGAAATCCTATGGCATTACTTATGATGGACAAAA
>BLFK01000386.1:1128345-1152051 GCA_014634185.1 Astreopora myriophthalma | reverse complement strand
CCCCGAGCGCACATGATCATCATGCGTTTTCCCCCCCCCCCCCCCCCACGAAGTGAACTTTGAACTGTCGGTTTTTTACTCTTTTAAAAAAGGTGGAACGTTGTCTTGAAATGGTGAAGAAGAATGTTGTCCTATCTCTGATTTTCTCGAATTGTATCTCTGAATTACAGTCTAAAACGTTCGAAGTTGTCGTGTTGTGCATGGTTTACACATTGCGTTTAAGTGAATAAGTTGAAACACCTCACTCCACATTTGATCAAGGCGGCGCTGACCAAGATCAGCATCTTCCAAAGTGAATTAATCTCTCGCTGCCCTCAAGAATAATGAGTATTTCACCAATTTGTCTCTCAATTTCCCAATTCACAGAACATTGAGTATGACTATCTGACTGCATGTTGTCCGCCATGTTGAGATTAGCAACAAGTCCTACTCCGTGGCGGGTAACCATAGCGACTATCTGCTTGCCAGGTACTATGAAATGTTTACGGAAGTGAAAAGTCTACCAGAATAAAGAGTCTGACCAAAAATTTAAAGTCTACTTGATAATGAAATTTCCATCTGAATAAGAAGTCTACGCAAACAGAACAAAAAAGAAAGTTCACATGACCATTCGACAAAGTCATGTCAAAAAGAAAATTGTAATTTTGGCACGCCATACACAGTGACATACAAAAATGCTTGCCCGCAATGAGCATAGCTAGTAGAGGGGCAAGGAAAATTAGCTGAAACAGAAGGAAAAAGCGAAAAATGCTGCTGAAAATTTGCCTTTAAGTATCTAATATCTACGAGATATTTCAACTGGAGTAGCTACGTGAACACAAGCATCCCCTTCAACTAATAGAATATATGCAACAGCTCCTCCTGTAGCTAGGGTATCCCCTATTCTGTCTTTAGATAGAGTCCGATTTCTCAAATGCATGATTTTTGATGGCCCCAGTGAAGCAGAGGGAAAAGAGTCTAGTCAAAAGTACCCGCCAGGAAAGGGCTAGTTCTGTTCGCCGCCCGCTCTTGAACCCGCTGATACGATACAAGGAATACAGCTCAGATGGTTCTAGGATCAGACGTAAGTCTATCCTATCATATACATACAAAACGAAGCCGCTCGGCTCCTGCGTACCGAACACAAGTTTTGCCTCCTGGTAAGCGCGGCTGGACAACTTCTGCGGCAGAGCCGCTAAAAGCACCGGAGAATAGTGGATATTTGCATAATCATGGCGTGCGGTCAGATAATTCTCTTTCCGCCAAAATTCTTGCAGAACAGGAGGTAAATCCGGACTTTGAGCCCCTTTTGCTCGAGAAACTTGACTATAATCCGAAGAAGTCTACGTTTACGTGGTCAGGATCATTCGAGGAGCCTCAGTCTTTCAGTTTCAAGTATTTGAATATCGACCCGGCTGTATGCTCGCTTACCATGAAAGAGAGAGCAAAGACGATTAAGACGAGCTCTTTGATTCTGAAATTCTACAAGACTAGTACACGAGTCCAGGGATCTGATTGTGAAAATGTAAAGACTCAACTGCAGTCTATTTTAAAGGCTACTAAAGCTAACGATGTGTTTAATGGCGAAGCGGGCGACTTCACTGCTAATGACAAAGAACCTCCGATTTCCTTCCCGGACTCTAAACAGAGCGAAGGTTCTGTTTGGGAAATATCTCCCGGCGATCAAGCGGTCTCGGCACCTGATTTTAAAGGAGAAATTGGCAAAATATGGTCGCAGATTACATTGATCCATGAGAAAATTGGCTCCTTCGAGAAACCACGAGAAGCTGATTTAAATAATGTCCAGCTCATCAACACCCTCCAACAAAGAAATCAGAATCTCTGCAATGAAATTAGGATATTGAAAGAGTGACTATTTAAAGAAACAACGAAGCTTAAGAGAATTACCGAGGAACGCGACTCATATATAACTGCCCTTCAAGTATTGACAAAGGAACTACGTGTGGATGGTTCCGTTGCTCTAAGCTCCAGTGCTGATCAAACCGAGATAAATTCTGTCGAAACCATTAAGCGTCCAAGACTAAATTCACGGCCAACGGGTCAGAAGATCCCAGTCATCGCAACTCAAAATCGCTTCGAGCCTCTTCAAGATCAGATTTCTGTACACTCTGATCAAACATCCCAAAACAACAGATGCGACGTACTACCGAAATCTACTGCATCCTCTAACAGCGAGAGAAATAAATCTACTACTGTGGTTATTGGCGACTCTATGATCAAACAAATTCATGGTTGGAAACTTGGCAACAAAGTTGGCCACCAGGTTGTAGTTAAATCATTCTCGGGAGCCACCTGTGGGGATATGAATCACTATCTTCAACCAATCATAGACAAAGATCCCGCTAAAATCATCCTTCACATAGAAGCGAACGATCTGAAGGATCGAGATCCCAATATATATTTATTTGATCACATCGTAGACTTAGCGGGGAAAATTGAGAATGAATCAAGCGCTGAAGTCATTCTATCTGAAGTGGTGTCTAGATCGGACGATGTTTCGAACGAGTCCGTAAAAGCTACCAACAAGAAGCTTCGCAAGTTTTGTACTCAAAACGGCTGGCAACTTGTACAGCACAATAACATTACCAGTAATGGTCTAAATAGGAGTGGGCTACACCTTAACGAGACACGTAATAATATCATGTTCAATAATTTTGTTAAATGTCTTGGCCCTAGCGCTCACAGGTCAGCTTGATCCTCACGCCTACCTATAGCCCCTGATCAACCCAGCTGGGGTCATCCTGTGTCTACCATTCCAGTTCCAACTATTTCTCAATCTCTATTGCCTACCGAGTCTCTCACAGTCAACAATAGTTGTAAATTATCACAAACTGTTGTAACCGAGCCTGCGACGAAGAATGTCACCTTTGGGATACCAAACGCTAGAGGTTTCAAGATGGCAGCGCTCAATATTGCCAGTCTACCGAAATATATTGACGAACTAAGAACCTATATGACCTCTAAATTGGTTGATATTTTAGCTGTAAATGAAACTCGTTTAGACTCCTCGTTCTCAAATACTGCCATAAGTATGCCCGGTTATTCTCTTGAAAGAATGGACCGTAAAAAAAATGGCGGAGGAGTAGCGCTTTATATTAGGAACTCTATTAACTATGAATACATTCAAACGTTGGATGAGAAATTAGAATTACTTTCTGCTAAAGTGATTAAGCCTAAGGCAAAACCCTTTATTGTTGGAACGTGGTATAGACCCCCTGGGTCATCAAACGAGATAATGCATTCTTTCGAGTCTGCCCTTGAGAGATTAGAACAGTATGCCTTGGAAACGAATTTACTTGGGGATTTTAACTGTGATATCGCAGCTAGTCCTCTGGATCATCAAACTGTAAAGTTTCTCGATATCTGTAATCTGTACCAATTTCATCAGCTAATCCACAGTCCCACGCGAATAACTGCTTCCACTGCTACTACGATTGACTTGTTTATAACTAATAGTCCTAATGAATTTTCTCACGCTGGTGTCTCCCATATAGGCATTAGTGATCACTCACTCGTTTACGCCATTAGCAAATTATGCATTCCAACTTGTTCTTCGAATATTATTTTCAGCGGGCAATTTAAAAATTTTGAACCCACTTGTTTTAGGCGGGAGCTGGGCCTGGCTCCATGGCACACTGTAACTTACCACAATGATCCAAATTCTGCTTGGACTGTCTGGAGAGACCTGTTTCTCCATGTCTCAAATATTCATGCACCTTATCGACATAAAGTTAAAAATACTCCTGCCCCATGGCTTAGCCCTGACTTAAGGAGGGTGATGTTCGCGAGAGACAAGCTAAAAAAAGTTGCCTGCAGACTAAAAACAGAGGAAAGCTGGTCAAGATATAAATCAGTTAGAAATCAAGTGAATGAAGCGATAAAACTGGCTAAATCATCTTATTATAATACATATTTCGCAGCAAATCAAGGAAATATTGAGAATTCGTGGAAAGGAATAAATCTTATTATGGCAAAAACAAGAGAGACAACTAGAATCAATGCTCTCAAAATTGGAAATGTTGGTTATACTTCCCTTCGAGAAATAAGTGATGTTTTAAATAATCATTTTGCAAATGTTGGACCATTCAGTTGCCGGCGAAATTCCTCCGTCTAATAGTGCCTTTAGCGACTATGTCCACCCTGTAGCACATACCTTTATGTTGAAAGAAACGACCAATGGTACTGTTCTAAAACTAATTAACTCACTTCCGTTAAATAAGGCTAGTGGTCTTGATGAGATATCCCGTCGCTTACTTAAAGAGGCAGCACCTATAGTTGTGCCCTCCTTAACCTATATAATCAATTTGTCTATCACCACTGGTATATTCCCAGATGAATGGAAATTGGCCAGAGTCTCGCCCATATACAAAGAAGGGGCGAAAAGTGACCCTAACAACTACAGACCAATCTCTGCTTTGCCTGTGATTAGCAAATTGATAGAAAAAGATAGTTTTCGACCAGTTTTATGAGTGTCTTATAATGTATGACCTCTTAGCTGACACTTAGTCTGGTTTCCACTCAAACTGCCCTTCTAGAAGCTACTAACGAGTGGTAGACAATGTATGATAAATGGTGTACTTTTTCTCGACCTCAAAAAAGCTTTCGATACTGTAGATCACCGGTTCCTACTACAGAAACTTCAACTTTATGGAGTGGATTTCCATACTTTGAAGTGGTGTGAATCTTACCTAACAGATCGTAAGCAGAAAACCTTTGTAAATGGCCATTTATCGGACTATTGCCCCATTATTTGCGGTGTCCCACAGCGATCGATCCTGGGACCGCTTTTGTTCTTAGTCTATATAAACGACCCCCCCTGGGTGCCCCCTATACTCGGTGCCAAGAATGTACGCTGACGACAGAAGTCTTACTTTAAGTTCAAATAGTCCAGCTGACTTAGAATACAAATTGAATAGTGACTTAGCCGAAATTAAGACCTGGCTACGTGCTAATAAACTTAGTTTAAATGTCAAAAAAAAAAGATATATATATATATATATATATATATATATATATATATGTAACTAACTGCAGACAGTACTGTTTCGGCCTTCTGGGCCTCATCAGTGCAGTGCTGATGCTAGGATGGAGGCAAGACTAGGTAGTCGCCCCGAATGATCCCACACATGTGGTATCACCTAAGTCATGCCAGAGTGCTCAAACTAGAAAACTAGTGAGCTATGCGCAGTGCTAACGGCAATGACTCATCCTAGTAGAGTGCTCAATTTGGACATAAAGCAAAGCTTTGTAATGCCAAAGAGCTATATCTAACTGCAGACAGTACTGTTTCGGCCTTCTGGGCCTCATCAGTGCAGTGCTATATCAGTGCAATGCTATATATATATATATATATATATATATATATATATTATTGATAGCCATGACAAATTGGCTGACTTAAACTATCAGTTTGATCTGAAAATTGATTACCATTTCTTAGAAAGAGCTAAAACCTACAAGTATCTTGGTATTGATTTGGATGAGAACTTAACCTGGGATTCCCATATTGACAACATTGTCAAAAAAGTATCCGCTGGCCTCGGGGCTATCCGACGTGTCAGAAGCGAAGTTTCCAATATCGTAGTTCTGTTCTCTGGAACAGCCTGCCTTTGAGCGCTAAGATACAGCCAACTCTTCGTTCCTTTAAGTCATGTATTTAATTAATATTGATAAGTAGCGATAAGTATTGAAATCGTTTTTATAGTCTTAGTATAACTTTGTACAGATAATAAATTTAGTTAGATATATTATTGGTTAATCAATTAATTTGTATTTAAAACACGGCTCGATGGAAGAGCATGTAATGTGAATTAATACCATATGTAAGTAAAGTTTTACCTACCTATACTGGTTCGTTGCATACACACATTAACTATTACAACCGAAGCACTTTAAAACACAAACTTTAAAAGACTAACTTTAAAATCAATGTTCCAAATTTGCCTCAAAAACTCTTTTTTTCCCTTTTCCATAGGTAATTTTTAGATCGACTCCCACGCTGTATAGATAACAAGGGGATTGGGCAACAGCCTCTCTTATGGCGGGAATGTCTTCCGCGTGGATAGCCCACGCTCAGAGAACACATTCCCGCTGTGTGATTGGCTGTTGCCTAATCGCCTTGGGATCTGTACAGCGTGGGAGTCGGTCTAAAAATAACTTGAGACGTATTACCTATGGAAAAAGGCATATACGGGGTATGGCCTCCCTTGCCCCTTTATTTTCTCTTGCACGATTGTATCGTAAGAAAATGAGTTCCAATACTTTGTTGCCGCAGTGCCGGTAACGCCAAGGCTTTTTCGCTTATTGGTCGACAGTGAGATCTCAAATAAATCACTACCTCTACATACCAAGAGTCTTCTGTGTTCGGTTGCAATGTTTCTTACCGTATTCACAGTTCACACACATGCCATTATTCTTACAAGGCCATCTGGTACACGGTGGCTGCAAGCAAACCAAAAATAACCATTTAATCCTATGATTTCTGAGGCAGGGAGATGCGACATGGGAATTACGCCGTAAATGCCAGAAAAAAAGCGGTCATAGATCCGTCATTTCGGAAAACAATTGAAAATAGTCTACATTGTCTCAGATCCCCTAGAGCAACTGAACAATAATCAGAATATCATGGGTGAAAAATTACTCCTCAATTTTGGCGCAAAATTTAAACGTTAATTTGTAATTTCACACGTGAAATTACAATATTGCCATGGCAACTTTTCCTATGGTGCCAAAATGGCGTCTTGTGAGCGTTATTTGTCACCAATAATATTAATCAGTAATCATGGGTGGTATACTATTGAAATTAGGGAGTAATTTAACTCAAATCATTTTCATCGCCTTTTATGACAAAACGTGCGTGAAATTATTTCCTAATTTCACTCGTCATCACTTCATTCCCCATACTAATCTCATTATCGAAGAAGAAGAAGAAGAAGAAGAAGAAGAAGAAATGGGGTCTTTCTCCAAATGCGGGAAAGCATTGTATTTTGTTCACTGGGGATTAGGCTTCATCTGGAGTTGTTTTATTTTGCGACTTTTGTTTCCTTTGTTTCACGTGATCTGGTGGTGGTAGTCTAATAGAGTTTCCTATGGTACGAAACTATCATTTGGTAAATTTTGTTACTGTATCACGTGACAACGATGAATGACTTAGATCGACGTTTTCTAATTTTACAACGTACATTTTCTTGGAAATCCATGTTTAGGTCGCAACGAATAGACAATTAATTCAGCATATGGAACATGTGCATCACTGGAATCGTTAACTGATACATCGAGTTCGGTTTTAATGATTAAAAGGGCATCTATCGTTAGTATTGTTAACACGAACCATGAGTTCATTCACATGTTCCAAAATCCGTTGTTGGTAAAAATATATTCTGACGGATTTTGCAGTCGGAGTTCAAGAGTAGCCATGGCACTGGACGAGCAATTTTAGTTTTAGATGTTGTTATTGTAATTTATAAAAATCCCAACAGTGGTAATTCCCTTGACTGTGTCATTTTTCATTGATACGAAGAAAAGACTTGACACAGTGGATGAATTGCTACACTGACAATATGACATATTTGGTCGAAACGAGTGCGTTTCGCTTCAAGCCGCAAAACCTACATGCGCTTCGCCACTTAGTAAATGTGTATTCCTTCGCCACTTAGTAAATGTGTATTCCTTGGAAATCGCGCCTCAAGTGTTTCTACTAGGTGTCGGAATTTTCTTTAAAAAGATGTATGGATTGAGTTGGAAAATAATTAAACCTGGCCGTGACAACTAGCGCGTGTTTATTCAGAGTACTACAGTAAACTTCTTCAAACCCCAAGAGGTCTGGGTTTTTTTTGTGCACGTGCTTTCTGGCAAGGAATCAACTTCTTAACCGTCGTAGATCTTCTTCCTTAACCATAGATGATTGGGAATTTACAAATTTCTCTTTTTTTGTGTGTTTCTTCAAGAAAACGGCGCAAACATTGTGAAGGCTTCTCGATTTGGTTGGCTGCTTACATCGAAAGATTGTTTGATTCTCACTTTTTATTGGTCGATTTCAGCGGGAAATGTACTTCAATCCATTTTAGCTTAAAATGTACCACAATGTCCGACAAAGTGGTAATAACGAACATTCTAAGCTTGAGAAAGAGTGAAAAATGCATTTCTGCGAATTGGGTTATTAGTATGGAACTCATTACAATACGGTCGCCACTCGCCAGAACCCAACTGTTGCCGAAAGTTATCCCTCCTTCACTCCCTCACCCCCCCGCCACCCCCTTCCAGTCATGGTGCAAAAACGTGGGCGTGGTTGACTAGGATCGTGTCAACAAGTGAGGTATCAAGTAGATAAAAAATGGCATATCTTCCATTACAAAATAAATTATGCTTCCCTGTTCATGAGTAAGCACGAGGTTTCCTGTCAAAGACATCTGTTATCTGTCTGGTGCTATGGTTACTTCTTACCACGATGTTGAAGTGGTGAAAGCTCTTGCTGGTAGCGTATTTATCTGAGTGCTTGTACTTGTCGGAAGCGAGAAGTTCACAAGAAAGCTTTCCATCGATGCCTGGGAAGGCAGCCAGGTTGAACGAAAAGCACGACGGGGTTTTCAAACAGGCGAACGCACACTGGGGACCTCGTCCAACACGACGCTCACCACAAGCGGTGATATTCAAATGGAAGAATTTGTCTTCGTTGAAGTTTGCATAAGCGACATCACTAGTGGGGCATGCGCATCTGGGATGGATGCCTTTCTCAACTATAACCTCTGAAGACAATAATTTATCACATAGTTAGCTCCGCACATTGAAATTCAGTACGCATGCGTAATGTTTTCAAGTTTAAGTATGCTGGTGACGTAAACAAAATCGACATCTTTCTCGCATAACGTAAACTGCACCGGCAATCTGTCAAAAGAATAGCTCACGATGCATTTAGCTTTGCGCATTGCCAACGAAGCCTAGTAGGCTTATAATCGTTGTACGACTTGCAATGTTGGAATCCTTGGGGAAAGAAGTTTACTCTGACGGAACGAGATGGAACGGAAGGGAACTTGAGTTGACATTTTTAACTTGAACTGAGATCTCTTGAACAAGGTTTATTGCTGATGTTACCTTTTTGTATAAGGTCTTAAATGGTTATCTTAACTTGGATATTAGTACTTATTCATTTATTTTTTATTCTCTAGAGGATTAGTAAACTCTCAAAGGTTTTGACTCCCTGGAGGTGAGGAGAAACTATCCCGGAAACACTAGTTTTCGAATTTCACTTTTTAAAATAGAATTGTGGATAGTTGGAATAGTTTACAGAGCCAAGTTCGTTTTGGCGGTAGTTTATCTTCATTCAAGTGAAATGTACTGAAATTCCTCGGTTGACTTGCTAAATATTTAGTTATTTTAATCCCTTATATATATCGCTATTCTTCCACGTATATACTTGGCACTTACGTGGATATGTTTCTTTTAGTGGTGGCTCGCCACGCATGCGGTCTTTGTCTCTTTTGCGTACCTCGAATGGCTTTTAATTATTACTTTTTTTTCCTTAACTACTATTTTTCACCTTTTCACAGTATGTTTTTCTCGTTTTGTTTTGTTCTGTTTTTGTGCAATGATTAAGAAATAAAGAAGCCTCGACTGTGCTCAGTTCTGTTCTAAAGCACGCAGGAAGCGGTAGAGCATGAAAGAAGTGTAGGGGAAAACACGAGACGTAAAGAAACCAGTAATTTTCCCCCACGAATTCGCGTAACGTTCAAAAACACTTTTATTTCCAATTGGAGAGCGATGGTGTGAACGTGTACTAATCTCTGATACAGCACGCTAAAATAAGCCAATCGCAGTCCTTGTTAGAGTGGTTCAAATTATCTGATTGGTTGATTAAGGTCAAAGCTGTCAAAATGGTCAGCCATTTTACAGATGGGTCGATGGCGTGACACCATCTACCCGTTCTCTATTCTCTGATAAAACACGCTGTTTCAGCCAATCAGAGCGCGCGTTATATAGTAACTTTATTATAAATTGTAATAAATAAATAAATGGAGACCATATAATATACAAGAAGATTTGACACAGCCTTGCCGGGGTTTACACGAGTATTTAAGCAACGACGTTCCTGTAATTTCCTGATAATAATATTGAGAAGGTATGGACATTTGATGGTGTTATCTGCCTGCGTCCCGATCGACATACTTGAACCGTTGAACGATGGACAACACTAGCTAAATGTAAGGAAATCATACGAAAATACTCTGATAATCGCTGACGCTGTGACCTATATTACGATCAGTTAAGTAGCTATTACTGTATTTATAGTTTTCATTATTTTTAGTTGTAGTTTATGCCCATAAAGTCCTAATTTACTGTATGTAATTTTAATGTTCGTAATAGCCACAAACCAATCTTATGTGATATCTGCGACAACTGGACACATCTCAGGACTAGAACACTCCTTTTACTAATGAAGAATATTCTGCACCTTCTGATACGAATGTTGACTGGTATTGCTCATCGTGCCTTGATGCTATTTTTTCATTTAACCATTTTGATAATAATACTGATTTATTCTTTGATCCTGAATCACTTAAAATTACTTACTGAAAAAAAAAAAAAACAAACAAATCATTCTCTTGGCGATCCAGAGACATCTCATCTGTTAATGAACTCTGATCTTAAAGTAACAAATGCTAGGATTTGCTGTATCAAGAACTTTTAGCATCACATTGTGTGGCTACCGTTGGAACGTCCGGGCACGCGATGCCCCTCTGGGAATTGAACGTGGGTTGAGTTCGCGGGGTTTTTTTTTGTGTGTAGTTCGCCTTTGGTGAAACAGTTCTCGTGCGTCGCGTACGTTGTATTTCTGTTATGTTCGGAAACAAGGATTTAACCGAGTTCAGTTTGTTGGTGGAACTCACACATTGTCGTTGTTTCCATGAATTACTTACCCTCTCGTGCTTCATGTCATTCCACTTAACAATTTCTTGTTATGTCTATGCATATAGTCATTTTCGTTGAGCTGCTCGGATCTTGTCATCCAAATAAGCAAATTTTGTAATTTTCGTCAAAACCGTTGCTTTCGTCATTTTCGTTGGGGTCCTTGTACCCTGTCATGCTTCATGTCATTGCACCTAGCGATTTTTGTTATAATTTTTGTCAAAATAGTTGTTTTCATCGTTTTCGTAGTTTTCATTAGGGTCCTTGCACCTTGTCAATCCTCGTGTTACTTTACTCAGCGATGTTTGTAATTTTCGTCAAAACAGTTATTTTCGTCCTTTCGTTGACCACTTGCGATTATTTGGAATTTTTTGTAACATTTTCGTAATTGTGTGCAATCCTGGACATATTTCCTTTATAATTAAAGTTATTCTAGCCGTATCTTACATATATTTGGGTAAAAACGACAGGTGTCCAATCTACATTGAGTTCTCGCAGAATTAAATTTAAATGAAAATGTAAACTGAGCTCTCGCTGCTTAGCAACGGCAGCATAATCTTTCGTGCAATCCTCGGTCTTTTTTCATCGAGAAATTTCATCGAAATTTGTTGATAATTCGAAATGTGATCAATTTCTGAAAAAAAAAATCCGTCTCGTAAAGCTAAGTGAAAATTATGCTTAAAACTAATTGTGCGGTACTTCCGTAAATTGCTGTTTACGGCCGTTTTCAGAACACGCTATATCGGCTGGAAGAAAAGTAATTTGGCCGAACGAAATGCCATTAAAAACGTGGACTGTACTGAGGGATGTCAAGGTAACACTAACTAAAATGTATGCAAAACGCTGCTTAAGTGTTACGTATTTCAAAAAAAAAAGTTTTAAATACGTAATGAGCACGGAAGTATGAAGCGAATAATGGAAAATGAAACGCTTACGCAATTACGGAAAAATAAGCGATAATGAATGAAAGAGGTGCAAAACGAAACAAAAAGAATCTAATGTCTTTTGTTCATAATGTTAAAAAATTAAACTGAGTATTATAAAGAGAATTTTGAGTTTTTATTCGAGCTAGTATTGGGAGTTTCCGAATTTAGAACTTAAATTCCGGATCTTTGGATTCCGAGTCCACGCAATTTTCATTAACGAATTCTGCGGTGAGATCCGTTTTTGGATTTTAATTTGTCTTCGATTGGAAATCAGAAGATACGATTTATTTTTATTTTCATCAGTTTTTTTTTTATTATTTCAAAAACTTTTCACGATACAGTGCTCTAACTACAAAGGATACAGAACAATATACAATAAAACGCAATACAATAAAATATGATGCAGTGAAACAAGGTAATAAATCCTGAAGGGTCACATCGGTTACTTAACTTTACATGAGTTTACATGAATTTTACGTTGCCGGCTTGACATCACCCCGGTCCAGAAGGACTACAAACGTTTTCGAGAGAGATTGTATTTAAGGCAAGACCATTTGTGTAAAAATGGCTTTGAATAATTGTTATCAAGTGCAATTTGATTTTCAATTTTCATTGAAATCATAACTAGCTCTATATAAACCTGAAACCCAGGCAACATGTTTTAGTAGAGTCTGCAGGTGTATTCCAGTTAATTTCTATGCAGGAGTTACAAAATTCCTCTCTCTCCTCCAACAATTTCCCCCGGCTATTTAAGGTATAAGAGCTTTTCTGATTATTAGAATTTCCTATAATTTTTTTACCAATTTTGGTGTGAGACCGAAGACTGGCAGTCAGATTCTCTAGGTTTGCGTTCCTGTCCACTGTTACATATACTTTCTTGTAATTTTTTAGCGCTGATACAACTTGATAACATTTGAGATAACTAGGGTTAATGTCGTACATATCTGTAAAGGTTTGATAGCTTAAAAATTTCTGATCGTCAACTAGTACATCTCTGATCTCCTTTATGCCCGCAATACTTGAATTGTAAAATACTGATACAAGTAGAAGGAGAGTCCAGGTGTTTGGCTTCCTAATTTAAGCTGGCCCAGTATTGTATGATGATAATTTCCTCAAGGAAAGGGAAGATTCGGCAGTGGTATATCCTGTTCTTTTAAATTACTGCAGAACGCCGGTCTACCCTCATATCTTCTTAAATAGGGGTCAAAGACGAGTTTCCATTTCCCTTTGTTTTCTTCGTCCAAATATTTTTTAATCCATTTCATTTTCAGAGATTCACTGGAACTCTAAATGTCTAGCATCTTGAGTCATCCATTCTTGTAACTATTTATCATTACCATCCTCTTTATTTTATCATGATCTCCCCAACCATCCCAAAGGCAATCATACAATAAAGGATTGATTTCTCTAAGTATGCTAGGATGAGTTGTAAGAGATGATAATACGTAGACTATTTGGGACGCCACCAGACTTTTTATAATTGTATTCCTCCCTCTGAGGGTCAACCTTCTGAACCAGCAGTTGTCTAAGATGTTCTTGATTTTCTCAACTTTTTTCAATAAAGTTAGCTTTACGAGAGTTAACTTCTAACGTCAAAAGCCAAACTCCCAAGGCGTAAACCTTGTTGTCAGCCCATTTTATTGGTTTACCGAAAGGGAGGTTAGCATAAGAATTTTTACAGGCGCCGATCCAGAGGCTTCAGACTTTCCATAGCCTTGAAAAGGCAGAAGGAGAAGATCAGGATTTTGAGATCTAAATGGTAAGCCAGATTTCCACCTGGAAGGCACCCTAGTTATCCGTGGAATGTTAAGCATTCCTGTCTTCTTTCTTTGAAAACGTTGAAGGATTTTTTTGACTAGTCACAGGGATTACGAAACACTATTGTCGTTGGTTCAAACTCATTAAATAACACTTCAAAGAAGAATGGCACTGAAGTAAAACATTCAAAATAAAAATAAAAACATCAGGCTTACCATCAGAAAAGGCAGATTTGACATATATGAAAGGGAGCGCAAAGCTGCCGAGGAAATGGATCAAGGAAACCATGGCCAGCACTGTAGCATTCACAACTGGTGATGAGCCAGGTGCGTGCCGTAGGGCGGTTTTTACTCAGGTCATTGTTGACATTTTTGTCATTATCATACGCGTTAACCCATAGAAACGGTGGCTGTGTGTATACAAATTAAGTTTAAAAGTTGAAAGAGTTGGTTAACTAGAGTAAGCACTTTTCAGCCGTCTGAAAGCAATGCCCACGGAAATATGAACCATTTAACAGCCACTGACTGTAAATATCAAAAATGCGAAGACGGAAGCGAAATTTCGAATTTCATTTTATTTGATCTGAAATAACCCTATTGTGAACTATTTTCGAAAACCATGTTGAAAGGACTAGTAAATTTTTTGTTTTTTTTCCAAGAAAATTTAGAAAAGTTGAAAACACCGTTCAACGCTCATTTTCACCCTGGGGAATATGACAAAAATCGTGCGTCTTTAGAAAGCTCGTAGACACCAATGAGACATATTTTAGATTTCCTCCTTCCGACACCCGTAAAGCATTCTATTACATGTCGTAGGGTGCACAAATCATGTTATGGTTTGCAATTCTCAGTGAACTTGTTGAGTCGTTCAAGATACCGACTTTCGAGGAATAAAGGTCAACCTCAAATTAGGACCAATTTACGAAGTCCATAAGAATTAGGTATATCCAGAGGAATTAGGTATATTGGTTGTAAGCTCAGTCTTCTTAATTACCGGTGTGAATATGGCGGTTTTGGCCCGTAATTACTTATGAAGCCAACTGGGAGCTCGTCACCTGCGAGTTCGTGTCCTATCCAGTATTGTAATAGGAGAGTGCGTGATGGAAAATATATGAAATTTCACATAGTTGAGCTGCGGATCGGTGATGATTTGAAATGTGATCATCGCAGTTAATGAAGCAACTTAAGCAGTTGCAAAGAAGCCTGAAAAAAAACAAAACAAAACCAAACAAAACAAAAACAGGATTAAACGGACTAGAACCCATGACCCCTTTTAATGGAAAGAAGTTTCGCTTTCATATTAACTTAACGAGACAAAAACTTCACGGGAGTCGATCGAATCTCGAATTATCGACAGATTCGACACTGTAGAAGGTATGAAAGATTATGCTGCCCGTTGCTAAGCAGCGAGACTCAATTTACATTCAATTCATCGAGAATTCAATTGAAAGCTTACATCTCTCATTTCTTCCAAAATATCTGTCCAAATAGGCTAGAAAAAAA
This sequence comes from Astreopora myriophthalma, assembly GCA_014634185.1. Classification (NCBI taxonomy): domain Eukaryota; kingdom Metazoa; phylum Cnidaria; class Anthozoa; order Scleractinia; family Acroporidae; genus Astreopora; species Astreopora myriophthalma. Next base: position 1,136,963 of record BLFK01000386.1, on the reverse strand, counting down.
ATTAACTTTACTCTAATAAACACAAATAAGCCTTACCACGGTTTAAGCCGCCATCTGGACGGGTTGGCAAAGAGTAAATGTTTTTATGGGGATCCGATGTCAAATAGTTTTCGTAAAACGTTAACTCAGAAAAGTTTTTGAGTTGCGAACTGAAGGCACAGAGCAAAGCATGATACTGAATTACTTTTAGGGACTAGAGCGAAATATCTTGCAACATTGTTGGGTTGGGTGTTTTGCCACTTGTTGTGAACGGACGTGATCAAACGCACAACATCACGTTGCGACCATGTTCGGTTTTCCACCTTTCATTTGCCAAATTAGGGCTATGCAGAAGCCCATGACCAGCATTCGCAAGGTTGATGCTTGCTTCTTTCTCTTTTTAACTTTCTACATCGAATGGTAATTGCTGCTGATAGTATCCACTTGTTCGCAAGTCAATTTCTGCGAGTTCGGCTTAGAGGTCTGTTGTATTATGGGAATTATAGAGGGCGATGAGAGAGCCTGGAAAACGAGAGAAACAGAGGAGATTTAAAAAAAGCGGCTGTTTCACTATTGTTCTGACGGAAGTTGTAACTGAATCACGTATTTATTGGTACGTTTTCACATGAGCCAACCCAACAATGTTGCGAAAGATGGTCAAACAGATACAACTTGTTACAACATTGCCGAAAACAATGGAAATGTTGCGAGATGTTGCATGAAAAGTTTGACCCATTTGAAACTTGGCACAAGATCCACGATTTCACCCTTAAAGACTCCTACATGTCTTAAAGCCAGTATTACGCTTTAATGTGTCTTTAAGAGCACTTTAGAGAACTTAAAGCCAGTTTATCTCCTAACCTGAAGGACTCTATATTTAATTAAGTCTACCTTAAACGGTATCTTATATCGACAAAACTATTTAGAAGGTTTAATTTGGAACTTAAAGCTAAGTAAATGTATTGCAAGATTTAAGTCCCAACATCTAAATTCCTTAAAGAATAACGTTTATTTGTTCTCTTAAATCCATTTAATGGTCTTTTAACTTTTCACGTAAAGGGAAGGAAAGACATCACGATATCGCCCTACGATATTTACGTGAAGTCACTTAAATCACCGTAAAGAAAGCGTAAAAATCAAGATTTCAAAAGAAAATAAAATTGAACGAAGATTGCCCAGGATTTGGTTAACCAGGCTCAACAGTTTAATATTCCATGCCAAATTCGAGCTCTCGAGTTCTTTCCTGTAGTCAATTGTGTAAAGACCACAGGGACTAAGACTTATCAGTTACTTTAACCCACCTAAATACGCGAATGAATTAACCCTGAATGAACCATTGTATCTTTATTATTCACAAATAGACAGCTCAGCGCGTTCATTTTGGACTGTTGTTAGCTGAAGGCAGAATCTAACAGTTCTTTAAGCATTATTGTTTTTTTCTGATCCTTCTGATTCTTTGAATGCTGGATGCCGAGTACAATGATCACTATTATTATGACATAATTTTATAGTAAATTTAATAATCATCATTATCATGACTATTATCACATTCGTTACTAATAAAGGCTATTCTTGATGCATCAACAAGAACCTTCTTTACCAAAAAAACATAACAAATAGAATGGGCTGGATTTGCATATTCTATTGCTTGCACAGAATTGATTTTTTTTGTATGAAATCATGTAAATGAATCATAGGAACACTTTCGAAATTTAAAATCTCAGGGTCAACTTCCCATGACCAGTGTCTGAGAAAAGATCAGACCACCAGATTAGTTCAAACTCTCTAGTGGCCCTCCCTTCGCCATGGCCAACAACCATTTGGATTTGCATTGTTTAAGTTTTGTTTGCTGTCTTGTTCCTTGCTCTCTCTTTTGCTGCTTGTAGTGCTTGCCTGGCATTTTGCGTCTCGTTTCTCATGTCAACCTCTTTATCCCCTAAATAACTCTTCTTCAACTTTAAGGGTACAACGGATTTTTGGCCAAACGCATAAATTACGTCATTTAGTTCATGGTCCCTGTAGTGAAGAACTTTGGAACTTTCTCTCCATACTGGAGGGCGTAAGTGCCTCTTCTCCCTTACACTGTTGATAAAAGCATTGAGCATGTCCGCTAAAATAGCTTGGACATACATTTCAGGCACAAAATATCTTTCAACTCGGCACCATTTTCCTGGAAAACACAAACAATGATATACTTATCATTTTGCATTTTCCCTTTTATTGGGTAGTTCATTCATTTTCTTCATTTGGAAATCCAAAACAACAGCCCTTCGACAACTCGCTGCCGGCACACATGTGCAAATATGTATGGGTTATTGACCAAGCTTGTTCGGTCAAGATGGCTGGATATTGGCCAAGTTCTTTTTTTGCGTTTTTATGGACAGAGATGAAGTCGAGGTCACTAAACATCTTGACCGAACAAGCTTGGTCAATAAAGGATTTATTATATGGGTTCTGCTTCGGCTTCGGAGAAATTTTTCTTCCGGGACGCAGCGCTTAAACCTGAGCGGGCAAGATAGCTCCATCTTGCCCGCTCACGGAGCTATTGTAGCCATATAATAATCCATTGTAATAGCTACAAGAGCGTGTTAAAAATAAATTAAATGAAAACGATGTGAAATAATACCAGCGGATTTTGGATGTAGGGACGAATTAATGCTGTCCACGATACCACTTATCCATTGCTTGTACGTTAAAGACCAACGTCCTTTCCTCGCTTTTGGGGGAACCCTTACGACCTCCTGTCCATTGTAAAATGGCAGAAATGTTATGGATTCTGCGTCAATGTACTTCGACTCTCTGTGTTTCAGTAGTGCAGTTGTTGTATTGAACATCGACGGACATAAAATCGCAACGTGTTTTGTAAAGGGCCAGAGTAACTGCCATGTTTGGTATTTAGCGTTAACAAGTTCCTGCAAGCTCGTAAAAATAAGGCGCACTCGGGACTACAGTAAACCATTCTTCTTGTGGGACAATTAAACCCTTTTTATTTTGGCCTATCAATGAAACTCAAAGGTGTGAATAATGTGTAGGTCTTCCGGCACATGAATTCTTTGGCGATCCACTGGGTTTTTGTTCACATTTCTTCTTCCAGGGGTTCCTATTCCTTGCTGAAACCAAGCCGTAGAATCACACCAGTGCGTCTGTCCTGGTACATTTCACGTTCTTAAAAACACGTAAGTTTGGCCCTGTTTTTGGGATTGCTTAAGTCCCTGTGTAAAAGTTATTATTTTGTATCTGCAATGGCCAGAAACAAACGTAAGACGATAAAGGACAAAGACAAGTTGAAAAAAATAAGGAAGGAAGCTCGAAAAAGGTGGAGAAAGAAAAAGGCCACTCAGAAAGCCATGAAGAAATTACACAAGGAGTTCACCGCTGGAGTAGCGTGCGAAAATGGAAGAATTCCGGCCGTCGATATACCCCGAAACAACACTGAACCAAAAACAACACATGTTGTGGTGCAGCGACACGTGAAAGAAAATAATCCATCCTTAGTTGTGAGATCAGAAAAGTGTTTGGGCTGTGGATCATTTGGAAATTGCTACCTGGCTTACTATAGGGATATCGTGGTGACCGTAAAGGAATTTAAAGCCAGTAAGATCAGTCTCGATCAACTTAGGAAAGAAGTGCGCAACGAGGCAAGAATGATCAATCATTTGGAGGATCACCGCGGCGTTCCTCTACTCTTTGGTGTTGTAACTAAGAGCGAGCCCATGCGTCTCATAACAAAGTTTCATGGTCAGAAAGACGAAAGCTTAACTTTATTTCGCGCAATGAGAAAGTTAAAATTAGACAAGCCCATTTGGCTTGGAATCGTTGAGCATTTAATCTAAGCCTTAGACCATGTACATTCTGCTGGCATTTTACACAACCATTTAAAGACAAACAACGTCGTCATGGAAAAACGTGAGCGGGACTGGAATCCCGCCATCATAGATTTCGGCAAAGCACGTTTTGCTTCGGATCCCAAGCCATTGGTGTCTCTGTCAGTGACTAAGCAAGAGGAATATAGGAAACGATACCCTCACATTGCCCCTGAAATTGTACATGGAACTGGCAGACAAAGTTTTGCATCCGACATTTTCTCCTTTGGTCGGATTGTGCTAGCAGTTTTAGATTTGCTACCTACAGCGACTGCAAGATCAATTGAAGCAGCGAGAGCTGCAATTTGCGACGATCCCGATAAACGCCCTTTGCTAAAAGAACTGTCTGCGGCGCTGTAAATATGGCTTAGAGCCCACTCACACGATTTTGCAACCGACTGCTCATCGCATTTTAGGCTTATGTAAATATTGGTTTTGATTTTCGTTCGTTCCAGTTATCGGAAACATTGGTTTCTTGTAAATAATTTCCTGTTAATTTCATTGTAAATTTCCAGCTTTCAGATTAGAATTTTGAGATACTGTTATTATTCGTTTGGTCCTAAATCCTTTAATTTCACGTAACATTTGTCAAGCAATAACACACGATAAAGAATGATAATTTGCGTAATTTCTATATGACTTCGAACTCTTCTAAGGTTTAACAAGAGGACTGTTAGGTAGGCCACTGAGCAAAGTTTAGACAAAGATGAGAGATGCGCTTACATCGGCCATGTTCAAAGGGTTACAAATTAGTTTGGTTTCCCTCAGGGCTAAGGGCTAAGGACTATGGGATGTAAAATATTAATCAATAGCTCCTTTATGCGAATTTATCCGTAACATGCAGGGCTCGAAAAATATTTGAATTCCCCCTTGCCCTTTGGGCAAGTAACTCTCAAATTTTGCTTGCCCGGGGCACTTCCCTGCTTGCCCAAGTTTTCAAACTCATTAATAATTCATGAACCCAAAAATGGAAGTCATACTACGGGCGTGTTTTAATGTAATAAACCCATCTTGACTGTAGTCCTCTTAGTGCTGATCACTTTCGTGTTTACGCCATTATATTGAAATACTTCCACAACTTTTAACTTCTTCATTCTGCTTTTATGAAGTTGTACGGTTCGTTGAAGATCGTGTTCGACTCCTTGAATGTTCACCTGCATCTTGTCTGATCTTGTCTAGCTCCACGAAGTCATTGTGAAGAGAAGCGCGAGAAATTTACAACACGCAGAATTAACAACAAGGCGCCTACCAACTTCAGTTTTGACACGGAAAGTAATAGATAACATCGACCTAAACCAGATGGACAGCCCATGACGTATTACACCACGCATCACTCAGTTCTTTGTATAGCGAGTAACATCGGCCTAAACCAGATGAGCGATGCTGCCTAAATAGCACTTCGGTTAGCCTAAATAGCGCTCCGGTTAGCCTAAATAGCACTTCGGTTAGCCTAAATAGCGCTCGGTTAGCCTACATTAGCTTAGATTGCTTGCGGTTAGCTTTTATATTAGGGTTAGGATTTGGAGTAAAAAAAATCAAGAATTTGGCAGAGTGATACCGGTGGTTAGGTGGATATGATTCCCGCTTGGTAGTCTGGTGATCCGGGTGCGAGTCCTCTTCGTGCCAACTGTTTTTTAACTTCAGAAAAAAGGTTTAAGTGTGATTTCTATGTCATGTATGAAAAATAAGAAGTTTCACATGGTTTAAGTCGATGTGATCTAGTTGCTTCCTTTTGACACAGGCACAGTGTCGAATTTGAAAAGCCGGCGAGAGCATATTTTTTCATTTGGGTGAATGAAAAATAGTTTCAGTCCAGGGAAAACGTCTTAGTTTGAAAGAAAAACTGTTTTAAGTCATCTTACAGGAACTCTGAAAGTATTTTGATGACTCACTTATACATTTCTTTTTAATAATATAATACTTTCATTTCGCGCGGCGGCACCCACGTATGTTATCACTAGCAAACTTGTATGTTTCGAAAACAGAGATTTAGCTGGATTTTAACATAAAAAAATGCTGGCTTTGTTTTCGTGGTTGAAATATGCAGCTTTTTCGCGTACAATTTCTACAGCTTTGATATATCGTTGTTGAGTTATATATCGTTGTTTTGTACAGAGAAACTGGAAAATGCTCGCAAAAAATTGCGAAAGAAGCACAGCGTTTTCGTGCCCAATGCAGCTATTTTTAATCCTGGAAAGACATTTGATCGGGGCAGATTTTGATCACGTGCTAGGCAGCCACTTCTGAGCTGTGAGCGCGCGTCACGCAATCAACAAAACAACGCTATAAATTGTAATTTTCGTCAAGCTTCATCTAAACACTTGATTACCCTTGCGCCCAAAATTTACCCTTTCTGCTCAAAATCATTATCACAAATTTAGTCGGTGAACGGCTTGCCTGGGCTCTTGCCCGTGGGGCAAGTGAGGAGAGAAAGTTACTTGCCCGAGGGGAAAATCTACTTGTCCCGGACGACCGGACGGGGTTTTTTTCGAGCCCTGACATGAAAATATATACAGGAAATATGCGTTGAATGCTTCGCGCGAGGGATAAACTATGCTGCCACGCGAGTGAAGCCGACGACTGCGTGTCTGTCTGGAAAACATATTTTATGGTGTCAAGAATGACTACATTCAATGGTTTCGTGTTTCTCTCAGCGTGCATTTTGGACACTGGAGGTGCCAAAAAAAAGCAAAGCTCGTCATGTACCAAAGAAAGGCGATATCGCAATCTGTGCCAATAATCGCGGCATCACTCTACTGAGTATAGCTGGAAAAGTTTTCTGCACCCTACCTGGTCCTGCTGCGTATTAGAGATGCAGTTGACGAACGCCTTAGAGCGAATCAAGCTGGATTTCGACAGGGACGCTCCTGCTCCTATCAGTGTTTTGCCCTTAGCCAACTTGTAGAAAAAAGCCTTGAATTCCAGATACCTGTTAAGAACAACTTTATTGACTTCAAGGCTGCATTTGACAGCATCCAGAGAGACTCGATTTGGAAGATAGTCGAATCCTATGGGCTTCCAAGGAAGTTAATTAACATCATGAAGAATACATATGACGGCTTAACATGTTGCGTGTAGGTAGATGATGAAATGACAGATTGGTTTGAAGTGACAACAGGAGTTAGACAGGGCTGTTTTGGTCCCCACTATTGTTCGGCATCGTCATCGATTGGGTTCTCAAGAACTCTCTGGACAAGAACGACCTAGGGATTGTACTTGAAAAACGAAGAGGTTCTCGCTACCAACAACAGCGACTATCCGCTCTCGATTTTGCGGACGACATAGCCTTGATTTAAGAGTCAGAACAGAGACTGCAACACGCAACATCTGAAGTAGAAGAGAAGGGAAGAAAGGTTGGTCTCACTATCAACTCGAAGAAGACCAAGGTCATGGACGTGGCAAAGGAAAGAAATGATATCACTACCATCTTGAGCAATCAAAACTGTCCTGAAAACGTTGACCAATTTGTCTATCTGGGAAGCACAATATCAAATAACGGCAACCTCACACCTCAACTAGACAACCGTATTGGAAAAGCAGCTAATGCTTTCAACAGACTCCTACCTGTCATGCGCCACAAATCCATCAAGATGCCCACGAAAATTGCTATTTACCAAGCAGTAGTACTATCGACTCTATTGTATGGCTCAGAAAGCTGGAACACCGTCCAGGAAGAGAAACGACTAGCAGCGTTTCACACTAGATGCCTAAAGAATTATTGGCGTATCCTGGCAAGAGCATGTGCCAAATGAAGTGATCTTCGAGAGAACCAGCCATGTACTGCTCATTAACATCTTACGAAACAAACGTCTCAAATGGCTCGGACATGTCACCCGTATGCACCAAACTCGCTTGCCCCGCCGCTTTCTCCATTGGGAACCACGAGGGCACCGTCGCCCAGGCAGACAACGCATGCGCTGGAAAGATACAGTGTCGAGAGACCTACAAGACTCTGAACTTTCTTTCGAAGAGGCAACAGTGGTAGTGCAGGACCGCAAGGAGTGGCGATCGTTTGCGTTGGCGCTATGTGGGCTCGGCCCACGGCAGCAGTAATGTATGAGAACAAATTTACATTTAAGAGCCCATGTCGGAAAATATCGAGAATCTCAAATCAGTTCTAAAAATTCGAATTTTGGCTGATACTACCCAAACATCCCTGTGGGTGAACTATTTCAAGAAATGATATTGAGAAATCCCCAAGCGCTTCACATTTTGAGAATTTTACAAAAGTTCGAAAATTCGCTAAAAGTACATTTCTTATTCGGGAAATGGGTTCAAATTTCAATAATTTTCATCGAAACAGTACAAGCGCGCAAGGGCTCCTATTGACTTGATATTTCTCATGTATTTAGCAGACATCCAAAGCTTTAAGATCTCATTAAAAGGTTTTGCAAAATAACTATTGTAATATAGTTTCTGGCTTTTATTGTCTGCACCCTGATTGTGTGTTGCTTTGGCAGTCAAAATAACGCCCAACTTCAACCGTCAAAAGTCCATCCTGGTATGTCGCAGATTGGAAAAAATACTACACTAAACGAAAGAACTGTTATTTTATTAATTATACCTGAAGTTTCAGCTCTGCAAATTAAAATGCTTGCATGTAATAAAATTTTAACTTGAGCCCCCAAGTCGCCGTGCGCGACAAGAAAGTGAAATGTAAACAAAGGAAAACATATGCAAATCGAGGAGAAAATTACACGGAAGTTATAACTAGCCCATCAAAGCGCAAAGAATTGATGGAAATTCTGTTATCTAAAAAAGTATTGCTACCTGGGA
>BLFK01000386.1:1064521-1119521 GCA_014634185.1 Astreopora myriophthalma | reverse complement strand
GGCCACTTACTATAACTCCTTGAAAGACAAACTGTCAACTGTCATTTGAAACAAATTTAATGCAATTAAATAAATTACACATTTAAGAAGTCAACTTGAAAATGTCGCAAGAAAAGAACTTATTTACATATTTATAATTATCCAAAAACATCAAAATGTTTCTTAAAAGGCTATGCCCCTTTTCCAAAAGGTAAAATAATTGCATGAATAATCACTGCTATTTGGATTCAGAGTCTGGATTTTGTGCAAAAACGGTTTCAAGTCTTAGTCTTTCTTGGACATCACATGATTGGGATGTTATCCAAACAGCATTTCGTCCTTCCTTGAGGGCTGCAATAAACGTGCTTGCTTTGTCGCTATCTATATCGATCACTGTGTCACCCTCACAGGACATATGCTCTACTAACCAGGAAAAAGCATCCTCGGGTAAAATCTGGTTTTGTTTGCCATCTAAACTGATTAAATTATCCATGTTTGAAGCACGCAAATGCCTTGTCGTTACTTGTCGGGAAACTGACCAGTGCCCAATTATAAATGTTCTCACTGATTCCGTTAAATAAGGCCCTGAAACCAAGAAAATCATAAAACTTAATCTCTTATCTGCTTCAATTCACACCATCTTATTCTACATATAATCTTAAGAATTCTTTCCCAGAATTTTCCCTGGAAAACCGTAAACTTTTTGGTCGAAGAAATGCTATGTAGTACACTCCAAAATGCTCTAAATCCTTCGAAACTTTTAAAGCTCACCTTTATTAATCGTGAATGTCACCATATTTCTTCAAATTATACGGCATTTATATTGCCATACTATGCCTTAAAAACCATTCAGATTACCAAAATCAGGTTTCTTTGAGGAAAATTTTTGTAATTCTCTAAGTTCAAGACCATTTTCCTTGCATTAATTCGAGAGGTAATCGACTGTCGAGGGAATCTCGATAAAGCATGATCCCCCCATTCATTTGCAGTAATTAATGCTTTGCAACCGTTTACCCCAAACCACACTATTTGCCCTTGGCCAGTCTGCCATTTTTCATTGGACGTACAACAGAAACAAATAGAGGTACATGTATTCCCTTTTGTGCATGTATTTGTAACTTAAATAAATTATAAGAAACAGTTCAGCACAGGTAAATGAGACATGTTAGGGATGTGCAATGCTGTAGAAATACTTTATAAATACCTGTTCTCTCTCGTCTGTGATTAACATTCGTCACATAGAAATGTGCTGCTTGAGTGTACACTGCCCCTCCTTCCTTCATCCTTTCTTTTACCGTCTTTACATCGTCAACATTCACAAATAGTACAAGGTTGAATGATGTGGTCTTTGGGAAATTTAGCCGGGATATAAGACTAATCATGTTTAAAGCACTCTGCGTACAGAGAAAAAGACAGGATCACATTTCATAAACACCTATGAGATGTCTCATGATTGGCTTCCTACTACAGAATACAGGACCACACAGGGCCAGCACATGCAAATTAGTTAGAAGTTTTTGTAGAACGAGACACACAACAATGGGAGCTTTTGTTATTCAATTATATGGAAATAAGTGGCCCTGTATTCTGTAGTTAAACCAACTTTTAAAACCACAAACCCCTCAACCCCTTAATCATGGAAGGTTAGTATTGGATTTTTACATGCCTTATAAAATCTGAAACACTACGATTTGCCTGCAGTGTTTTTGAAGTTGGAAGTAACATTTTAAAAAAATGTAAGTAAGTAAAAACAAATCTTATAACAAATTATACTTGTTATTATATCCTGGTGTTTGGACAAGGGTAAGCATTTTAAACAGATGAATCAGTTTGGGTAGTTCTGCTCTGGTATGCCCTCTTCTAGTTTGCCCGTTTTCTCTTTGTACTAATATATTTTATTCACTTCTCATTAATTTTGTAAATTTGTTTATTTTGTAGAGAATAAATTATGTGACATTACATTACATTAAAAATCATTATTTTACTGTACTGTTATCCACAAAATTAGGTTCTTGCTCTTTTTCTCTGACTTCACCAACTGTCCGCAAGAATTGTTGAATTCCTTCAAATTTATAATTTATTCGGTCAAAATATACACAAAAACACTAAAAAAACCAACTTTGGAAAACCACAAAATAGTTTGGAAAGCGTTAACTACAATATTACACAACTTAACATAGGGGCTCCATCTTTAGAGCCAAATGTAATTTTGTATTATCATACCCAAATTAACGACGTTGGTGCTACTCAAACGTATGAGAAGGGGGCCGATGCATCAACAATGTATAATTATAGATAAGCATGTGACAGTTGTAAACACTAGAGAGCGTCTAGGATGTTTACGATTTTTTTTTCCTCTCTCGGTCTCTTTCACTTCCTCTTCCTCCTTCTTCTTCTTGCGTGTTACAAGTTCGAACTGAAATTTACCATACTTTGCCACTTTTGAGAGGACAGGGGGTGCTTCAAGATCAAGCTCGCTACCAGAGTCTTTGATCTCCACACCCCAGATCGAGCGAGGAAAGAAAAACACTGGTTCAGGCTGGTCACGTCCCTCTCTGTCAAAACAAAGTCCTCGGGAGGGGTCCTTAATTCACAGACTTTTGTCGCTGTCTTTAAAACGTTTCTAGTACCAGTCGTGGTGAGAAATGAAAATCACGGTATCATCTGTCTCACAGAACTGACTTTGTTTCCCTCCAAGCTATGTCTTAAAGTTTCTTGTTAGCGGGGCTCTGTATGGGACAGAGCCCCATACTCATGGAATATGGTCAACCTCTTTTCGCTTGGTTGTCAAGTGACTGACCGAGCGTACGTACGTACGTACGTACGCGTCTACAGATTGTACGGGTAGGGTAGGGGAGACTATCAAAAGGAAGGGAGGGGTATCTCAGGCGTGTCTTGGCAAATCCACATCTTTTACATTGGACATTCACATGGTCAGTTGACAGCTGTCATAACGGGATAGCCACTGACCAGTATCATATGACCATATTGTGGGCTCATGTGTGAACTCATCGAGGTGACGTGATTTATTTGGAAGCTGTCCGCTGACCACTAATTGTTTTACTAGATCGCGGGCTCAAGTCTCGAGTTCTGGTAGCCCGCGTATTTTTGGCGGGAAATTGCGTTGACGATTGAAAAAGAAATTTTCAGTTCATTGTCCTTTTGAGACAAAATATTATTACTCCACCCTGTTAAAGTTTTACTAAAGGATAAACTTAATTTCTATTGCTATTTCAACAAGCAATAGCAGAGAAAACATAATTTGCAGAACACAGGGTTCAGGTGAAGAGCAACGGGAAAGAGAGCGGCAGAGAGCAAGAATTAACTGGGGAAGAATGAGCGAAGAAGATCGCCAAAGAAGGCGCGCTCGGGAAAGAGAAAGGGGACGAAATTATAGCGAGGAACGCCGACAAGCAGAAAGAGTCCGGGCTCCAGAAAACAGACAAGATCTTAACGGAGAACGCCGAGAAGCGGAAAGACTCCGTGCTGTGGAAAACAGACAAAATTGTAGCGAAGAACGCCGAGAAGCGGAAACACTCCGTGCTGTGGAAAACAGGCAAAATTGTAGCGAAGATCGCCGAGAAGCGGAAACACTCCGTGCTGTGGAAAACAGACAAAATTGTTAACTGACCTCGACACTAAACTATAGTCAAAGACGTTTCTGAATTCCTTCGCAATATTTTAGGATGCTTTTACAGTTTAAAGGGAAATGAAAGTACTAGACGGGAGCCCCGCTTTTAGGCCTGGCTAAATCTATATATTAATTAAGATTGTAGACAGCCTTTTTTCATTTTCTGCCTTTCTGCTGCATTCTTGGTTTACACGGAACTGTGAATTTTAAATTTTAAATCTGTCCACGCAAAACCTGGTAAACGTACCGTGGTTACCAAACGAAAATAGCAGAATGAAATGTATCGAGTTATGTGTGGTGAGAAATTTTATTTACATTCATTAAAATGCACTGTTTTTCTTTCGTGCTGAAAGCGCTAGAGAAAGGAAAACACCCCAGCAATTCGAAAACCAGCGTTCTTTACCTTGCGCTGTGCTTCGCAGAAATTTGGTCGATCTGCGGCGTCTACTCCTTACGCAGGGCTGCTTTTGATACGACACTATCTAGTTTTACCATAACTATCCTCGAACGTTTCAGCGTTCAAGGGGCTGGTGGCGATATCTCTGTACACCTTTTTGCCCTTTCAAACGACGTTTGGCTCTCCGGTGGGCTGAGCTCATGCAAATTTCTTCGTCTCCACTCCCTCCCAAGATATAAAGTTTTGTCATCCACCAGATTATTGGAAACACGTGACCACTGTGAACCAGGGTCTTTCTTCGCTCATTCCCTCTAGGCTGGAGAGAAGAATGACCCTGGGAACGAGATTGCCTCAAAATACGGTGCCTCGGCATGCAAAATTGCAAAATCATTTCACCTACTTTCTTCTTAAATGGCTATTTTTGGCGGCTTGCGTGCTTAAGGTGCCAAGCAATTCCACGCTTTGGCGCCGAAAAGTGTGACCCAGTTACGTAGTGGGTTAAGTCGCGAATATTGGATATAAAAGTTGTCAGAAGCCCTGGTGTTATAGGGATGAAGCGGTCCTAACTTTGCAAACAGACTTTTGCCTAGAGGCTCCGTATAGTGCGCAGAAAGTAGAGTGATAAGTATACATTTCGTATACTAGACCAACTATTGCCGGAAGTGGGCGTGCTCGGAATAATGATTCCGTCAAGGGCCCCTTGACCGTTTAGGCACTGTGTTACAAATAGTCACGTGCGACTAACTCAGAGTTCCCCGCAGGACCGGAACGTTGCATAACGTTTGAAGACAGTTAAGTTTCATTTTCGAGCCTCACCAAAAGCAGACTTTGTCACTTAACCAGTACAGAAGTGGGAACATTACAGTCTCTGACGGTTCGATACACGGTTTTACGGTAGGTTCAACCGATATTGTATTTTTGTGCGTCAGTTTCTCCTCTTTGTCTAGACGATCACCAGATGAAACGTTTAGGATATTATCTGTCGACGCAATGAACAGGCCATTGCTGGCTACGTTCAACGAGGTTAACGGATTTCTTTAATATCCAGCAGGCGACAGGAGTTAAGTAATTCCAGGCGCTTCATAACTAATTGCGGGTCCAAGAGAAGCCCGCAACCCTAATCTTGATAGTGATCAGCGGATTGCGTATTACGCGTGCGCGCCACGTTTACAACAGGGGCACTGAAACCAGAAATTGAAAATTTGTTCTGCAAGAAAGAACGATCAGAATGCGAAAAATGTGTCAATCACAACAGCTTCTGTCACATGGAAGATCAGAATACATTTTTGCTGACGTTATCACGACAGTTTGTCACATGGGATCTAAGCTTCTGTCAACCCATCTCAAGCTTTCGCGGGAAACAAATTAAAAACTCAGCCCTCGTCGAATGAAAATATATATATAGATATATATATTTTTTTTCACTACAACTTGAGCTCGGAACATTTATGAATTTATCTTCGTTTGAAACGTCGGTGAAATGACCTTTTACGGATATTTTTGCCTTTAGGGTCAACAAAAATCTCTAATTACGCAGAAGGGGCCGAACCCACGCTTTGCAAAAATCTCTTTACAAACCCTAACTTCGAAGCGATATAACACTTTAGAGTTAATAGCTATCACACATCGGTAAAAGTACAAGCTATTCCTTCACAATCCAGCTTTATCATGTTAAGATTTCAGCGAAATGGAAAAAAAAACAGAATTAATAAGAATTTTTTTTTCGCCTCGCGTCATTGCTTGACTCAACGAAGTAGCCAAGGTCGCCCATAGCTACCGAAAAACACGAACAACACAAGCCAACGTTTTTGTCAAAAAATCCCAGAATTATTGCCTGAGAGTTAAACATGTTTAGCGAACTTTCCTTGCGTGATTTAGACGAAAGAATTACCTCGGCGGGCTAGGAAAGAGAACGAAAGAAAAAACAGAACAGACAGCATAACAACGCGATAATTATTCAACGCAAGGAAACGGAAATAAAGCTTGCTTCTGGATAATTTCACCCTTAAAATCCAGCAAATGGTCCCAAATTATTCTCTGTATCCTCACTAATGTCCTGACTTCCATCTCTAAAAGATTTTGCCTCAATTTTGAGCAAATAAACGTTCCTTTGCAACCGGCCGCCATTTTCCTTGAATATTCAATTAGCTAACTTGACAAAACTCTCCGGAGGGGGTGATATGACGAAAAGAGCTGAAAAATGGCCTATGATAACTATGATTGCCTAATTATCAGATCAGTTGGCGAGAATCGAAAGTAACGCCAATTTTCTGTCACGCTTTCTATAAAGTGGTCTTTTAAATATCTCCTTTGCAGACAAAGTGCTTGGAACCCCTGATGAAAAAATCGCACTCGTTTGTGATCTATGACATAAAAATATGGACAGTGGTCTTTTTATGAAGATCACGGTAGCAATAAATGACAATATATATATATACATATATATATATCAGTATATATATATATATATATATATATATATATATATATATATTTATATATTAATAAAAATACAATATTAATAAAGGAAATAGCCTGATTTATATACCTTAAAAAACAGAACTCTTCTTCAACCAGTGTCGATTTTGACACGCATCCGTAGACATCTACAGAATGATTTCCATTTTCCTAAAATTCACTGACTCCGCTGTCTTGTTGTACACGTTAGTTTCTTTTATTTGAAATTGCTAGATGTCAACAGGAACAATGCAGAAGGTTCAGTAAAAACAAACAAACAGACAAACTAACCAAACAAAAACCAAACAAACAAAAGAACAACAACAAAACCTTCTAAGTATTGACATGATAGGGTGACTTTTTTCCAGCATTCTCTGCACAATTCCTTGCTCTTCTTTAGCACTTATCGGCTGCCGCAAAATACTTGCTTCGAAGTCATGTTTTTTCCCGTATAAGCTGGTCCTTGAATGATGTCTAAATTCCACGTAGCATGTTGATTTGCCTCACCTTATTCCCACGGGAAGGTTTTTGTACAATTTAAGAGCAAATTGTAACCAAACACTGTTGCTTGTTATTTAAATAGTACGTGGTCTATCTAAAAATCAGCCTCGTTCGCAGGAACTCTCCGTCGGTTGTCTAAGTCTACCGACTCAGTGTCCAGTATTTGTATAATTATTATGCCCTACGAAGTACGCGCGTGAGCATATAGTAGAGATGTATCCAATCAAGTATCGTTTTTCGCGAAATAAATATGTTGAAGTTACCGTTTCAGTTTATTTCATTATATGGACAACAGTTTTTTGGTGCAGCGCGACAGCTTGAGAGCGGAAATGACGTCATCCATATACTCACCATTGAGGACAAGGAAAATAAGCACTCAAGGTCCCGGATCTATAGTCACTTGTGAACTTTACGATCTCTCACTTTTCACTAAATTGTCGGTAAGTTACATGTTACAGTTATATATGACATTATGACCGTCTACACACGATTACTTCTGCAATAATTAACAGGGCCTGGATTAGAGCAAACACGAAGATACTAGTACTTTATTGGTGTCCCCATCCCTTTGGGCGTTCATAAAATCCGGCCAAGCAAGCAGCTTACCACCTCCAGCATGACAGGTGGTTAACATGCCATTTATTTTATCGCGAGGCACCTCGAGGTCCCATAAGTGGACGCCTGTCATTTGACCTGTAAAACTCTGGGCACTCTTGAATCCACCTCCGCGTTCGTCTTGCTCTTCACCAAGTACAAAAACTGCACCACCAGGAATGATGTGACCTAATGCAAAGGGCAGGGAATGAATTAAAAAAGCGCATCGTAAAACTTTCGGAGTTGACAGAAGTTATTTTTGCAATAGGGAACTGAAACTATCAGTTATGTACAATGATACGCCATGCTCGTATTCTCACGGTTGGCAAAATTGGAACAAATATGGAATGGATGATGCGGCCCGCGGCCGCATGAGCCTCAAGTGTATGCTCGTTCCAGACTGACTTTGGGAACACGAATAAGTTTTCAGCTAAGCAAGAACAATACAAGTGTAACTACGATTAAAAAAAAAAACAACATAATAATAATAAGAGCAATAACGTAATAATAATTAAATAATAATCAAATTAAGAAAAAAGATCAATTCCACTTTTTCCTCACATTTCGAGACCAAGTTTACCAGACACTCACCAGCCGAAACTTTGAGCCTAAATTTGGAGACCGTTGTTTTGGCTTGAATTTTTCCATAAAATAGTGCGCGATTACTAACTTTAAAATCCTGAAAGTACTGAGTCGAGGGGAGAGTTATATCCTACGCTCACGGCATTAACATTGCAGAGTGTTAACCAAAGCATAGTTAATATATCGAGTCAAGGTCTGTGAACACACCACCACCGGGTAGGCGTATTGTTCCTGGCAGAGCGTTTACAAGGCAGCTAGGGTTACCCTTGCGCCAAGGTGACCCTAGTTGCCTTGTAAACACGTCGATGAATGTAAGAAGAAATGTTCAAGTGCTAAGTTAACCCTCGTGCTTGGGTACGAGGGTAAACCCTAGCACAGTACAAGGGCTACCCTACCTGCTTGTAAGCAGGGCCGTTATCTGGAACTATGGGGATGGGCAATTGATAGACGTGATTCAAGTCAACAAGGGAATGCAGAGAACTGATGCGAAATAAAACTTAAGTACAATACAAACTAGAGGTTACACATTGTAAGTACAATGCTGCGAGCAGATGGTGGGGAGTGCCTGTAGATCAGTATTAGTCAGCCTAATAGGGGACTCAATATCTGCTCGGAGAAGCAGATCATTTATATCCGCCTGGAGAAGCCGCCAAATCATTTCTTTGCGATTCAGCCCAAATTAGCGAATTATTTGTTTGTGCCCCAACCGGCATATCGTTTAAACTGTTACACTCAATAGACAAATGTGCCATATTGGATAGATGATTCAGGGACAAGCAAGGTCTCTGTGTCAGGGATGGATCTACTTTCATAAGCATCCATAGAACAAGAGTCTGATCTACCGTGGAAGCCCTCCCTTGTTCAATCGGCAAATTCTGGGCACGTAACAAAGCCGAAAAACTCATGAAAGAACATTGTCTTCCCTATGAAATGTCACTAAATAGTTCGTGACCATCATGAATGCTTTCAGCAACAACTGATAAAATTTGCAACAAGAGACACACTTACCTTTGAAACCGAAGATGCGACGCGAGCACCTGCTCTGGACCGCAAACACGCACAAGAAAGTGCGCATGCTACACATCCAAGTTACGGTGACACCGCTGGACGTGCGCTTGCTCAAAATAATCATAACAAACAAACTCGAGACTTTCCCCATACTACAAAGCTGGAAACGAAAGGGAACCCAAAGATCTGTGTCCTGCTCCCCTAGGGGCTTGCATCAATAATGATAATAAAAAAAAATAGTAATAAAAATAAACTAATTAAAAAACGCACCGAGAAATCAATGACGGAAGTATTTCTTCACACGCTTGGCTAGATCTTAACCATCTTCACTTTAAATGATTCTTTTAAATCAGCATAGTAGCAGTATAGAGAAAAACAGGAACTAAAACCAGAATATTTTTACAGTATATCGTTCATTTTGTTAATCCAAAGATGTAAATATTAACTTTTAACGTCATCCTCGTTGTTTATACACGTTATTCCAAAATGGCCTCCATTTTAATATTCCTTTGTTTTTATTCAAATTAGCCCTTGTTGCCTCGTTCAAGATAAATTATTCTTTTGAATTTTGAGCTTGAGAAAGAGGCATCGAGGGCTAATTTGAATAAAAACAAAAGGATCTTAAAATGGCAGCCATTTTGGAATAAGGTGTATGCCTTCTTTCCATGCCACACAGCAATGATGCTGGGGTAACGGGCCTCCTATTCCAAGACTTCTTGTAATCTTTTTTTAATTTTTATTTTTTTCCCAATCCGACCGACAGACCCAATATCAGGAAACGTATTCGACGCTAAACGGAAAAAATAGTGGGGGGATGGCCTAAGTCATACTTGCAGCTCCCAAAGTAAGAATAATACAATGTGAGCTATTTCCTTTGAATAGCTTCAAAATTACACTTTGTGTGACCTGTACACCACCAAATTGCCCTTTATTCGTGAATTATTTCGAGCTGAGTGTTTTCTTGAAATGAACTTGCATGAGGTCGATGCTGGCTGAAGAATTCCTATTGTTGGCGACTTCAACATGCCTGACTCAACTGGGAACATGTTACCGACATAAGCAATTGTGATATTGCAAATGAATTCTGTCTTATCACCATATCTCATTTTCTCACTCAAGTTGTTTTAGATCCAACAATCATCAATCTCGATTTTTTTTCCAACACTTTTAATCGGGTTCCACATTTAATACTCAAGTTGTTATATAAGCTTGACTATTTAATCGCTTGGCCTTAGTGGCCACTTGTTGTCTTGGTTTAAGTTGCATTTAACGGCTACAAGACACAGAGTTGTGACAGAAGTAGTCAATAACCCAGAAGTCTTGATCTCTCTCATTCCGCCCTCGCCCATCACACACTTTACGGTATTGTCTAAATTTAGAATAGAGGTCTCGCCAAAAAAAATGGCCAATCAGATTGGGCTTGATGACTACAATGCGTCTCATTCGGCAGCAACCAAGAGCCGCACGAGGGATTGCTCCGTGCTACATTTTAAATCATGCCATAACTCTAGCAGAAGCGGCTCTAAAATACATAAAGACCGTAAATTTGATTTCCAGATCAATACATCTAGGTTATGGACCTCTGGTTGTGATAAATATTGAAGAGTCTGATTTTCTCCCTTTAACATCTGGGGTCCCTCAAGGGTCAATTAATGCAATGTTAATGAAATGCCTAATTTAATCTCCCAAGATATATCTTTCCACTCTTTGTTAATGATTTGTTGTAATTGATTGGGTTAGGATTATTTCTCTAAAATAGCTCACTATGTGTATATACAGAACTCACACTTAGTCCTTGAGCAGGATGATAGTGATAAGCTACAGGACGATTTGAATGAGTTGTTCAAACGGTGTTTTACCTGGGGAATGGCGTGAATTCATTATCTCGAAGCGTAAGTTCATGAGGACGGTTCTTATCAAGTCTCTACTTGATAGGGATTATTTTCTTGGGGAAATTAGGCTAGAGGGTGTGGATTTAGAGTAAGATATCTTGAGATGAGGACTACCTGCAAATTACCCACACCCACAAGACCTTGTAATCATCATAGAAAATGTTTCCATTGACATGATGCCTGTGTGATCTAAAAAGAAAACAAACATTCTGTCTTTTCCCTTGGTAATTTCTTCTGCCCTCCGGCCAGTCATCTACTGCCAATACACCTGTAGTATATCGCAAAACAATTTCAGATATAACTAAGTGGATCTTAACAAAAGAGGTACGTTTTTGTCAGAATCTTCAGTATTTCGAAAGCGCGTGAACGTTTTACATTTAAACATTTGCATTTCGTTATACAGTAAACTAAGCTCGGTGATTGCCCCAACTCTAAAACACTGCTAATCACGCGAGTTTAAAATCATTACTCACGTCTGATGTTATCACCCGACTAGCGCCCTTCAAACTATCCGAGAACCGACTCGAATATAGGAATAATAATTTTATAAGGTATTGAAAATGGCCCCTAATTAGTCATTGTTCGGCCATCATGTGTGGGACGCCGCTAATTTGTTCCCAGTGCAACTTCACGCTAAGTCAACAAGTTAACATGCAAGCGCCGCAGCAACTGGTTTTAAACACAATGCAAGAGGGAGGGGGGGGAAGTAATTTGACATTTTGTTTGGGCGCGTTTTGTCCCGTTAGGGCTATTGAGCAGTATAGGGGGTTGCGCTGCTTAGCGCCAGGTCCACTCATATTCTGCCAGTTGAATATCGTGCAACTCATTGTATCTCATTTTTGACACAGAAATCGAAATGTCTGGTCAGGCTGAAATTTCTGTGGGCTTCATGCCAGTAAGTACGTAACAACAACAATTTTCTTGTACCGTTTTATCAGGATAGTAGAATTTACATTGAATAAAATTAAACGACATGAAAGGGTATTGGCTTCCTAAAATAATTAACTAAGGAGTTAAAGAACTAGGAAGCCAATTTACATAAATAACTCGAGCTCCGTAATTTCTTACCAGACGATGGACGAAGCTCAGGTCAACCAGGTTATAAAGAAGAACGATGATATTCTGCTTAAGCAGATGTCTGATTTGATCGCGGCCCAAGTTTCCTCCTTGAAAAGACCCGCCAAAGACTCGGCTTCGATTATCCGGGAGATTAAAAAGATTAAGACAGGCGACACTCGTCCAGTTTTTAAGAAGAAGAGTAACGAGGAGCAGTATAAAGTGACCGCCAAGGTGCTGGACTCAATGGAAGACGCGAAATACAATCTGGCGAGTAGCAATCTTGAGGCAAGTCCGCAGTAGACCAAGAGGTCCGCTCCTGGTGCTTGCTTCGCCTGGGGGAAAATTGGTCATTGGAGAGCGAGTTGTCCGCGTAATCAGCAAGCTAACATTGGAGGAGGACAGACTAAGCAAGGAATAACCACTGACTTCGATCAAGGTGTAGTCTATTCTTTTATCGAGGCGTTTCTGTGGATTTGTTATTCTTGTTTTCTAATATAAATCGTTACTTTTGCAGAAATTCAATGCTTTGATGCTAATATTCCGTGCTTGGATTAGGATGTTCTGGGAAGGAATTATGAAATCAAATCTGACGGTTCAAAAGTCTCAGTTAGAGGCAGATTGCGCAAATCCCTTAGGCAATGGAAGCAGATTAATGCTCCGCGGTTCGTCTTAGAAACTATCGAATTTGGTTATAAATTACCTCTTTTAACAATGCCACCGCCGAGAATAGTTAGGAACAATAAATCCGCGTTAGATGAGCGATTGTTTATGGAAGATGCCATCTATTCCTTCCTGGTTTTGAATTGTATCGTAGGGTTGCCAGAATCGCCAGGGATTATCCATCCCTTGTCAGTTTCCAGACAAAAATCTGGAAAGAAAAGATTGATTTTGGATCTTCGGTATATCAACCGTCACCTTTACAAGTCTAAGTTCAAGTGTGAAGACCTTTCCGTCGCGAAAGAGGTTCTTAGGCCAAAAGATTTTATGTTTTCCTTTGATTTGAAATCGGGCTACCACATAGATATTTTTCCGGAGCATAGGAAGTTCCTCGCTTTTTCTTGGTCGTTTGCAAATGGTTCTGTTAGATATTTCATGTTTTCAGTCTTGCCTTTCGGACTTTCTTCAGCACCATACATATTAACGAAACTTCTAAAGCCTCTAGTCAAGAAGTGGAGAGGAGAAGGAAAGTCTATTATCTTGTTTATAGATGATGGTTTAGGCGCGGTGCAACCTTTCAATTTGGCAAAAATTTGTAGTTTTCAAATCCATGCTGATTTACTTAAGTTCGGGCTGTTACCTAACGAGGAAGAATGTGTTTGGGAACCCTGTCAGAGCATTGTTTGGCTAGGAACCGTTATTACTCTATTGCTACTGTAGCGGGGAAAATTATTTCACTCTCCAACCGTATTGGAAATGTGGTAAGAACCCCAGCAGACAATGACCGAGCCAAGGAAATCCTATTAATAGCCTTTAATAAAGCAATTCTGAAATTCAAAGTATAAAATGAACGATTTATAAGACTGCATTCCGATCATATTTGGGGCGCATAGCGAAGCGATTTCTTATTACATTACAAATGACAAGGCTAGAAAGAATTTGAAACGAGAAATCATGGAAAGGTAAGACGATCGTACCTGAAGGGTAAAACCTCGCTCGATCGAAAAGGCAAACTGTCTGTTACAGCCCGTTGTACAAGATTGGGTAGAATCATAAAGAGACCTAAGAGACTGGACCTGTGAACATTTTGCCCTGCCCTGGTGCGGTATGCAGATTTAGTGTCACGTGACTTTTTTTTTTGCCGCCTTTTGAAAACATTGTAAGCTGTAGCATCTCGGGTTATACATCCTGTTGTATAAAATCGATGTATTTGAACCCAGCGGAGTAAAGTTGTGTTGAAGCAAGTGCAGTGTTTCATCGCTTTCTTAACATGGTCCTTCGAGCCGGATACAAGGTGAATTTTGAACAGTAAATTTGTAATTCTTCGCAAGGTCATCAATTGTACGTAGCACGAAGGCGTTAAGATGGCCGCCAGTTCCTTGAGCGAAAAGGAAGACTTATCGCAACTCACAGTCGATCAACTTCGTAAAATGCTTGAAGAAAAAAGATTGCCGACGACTGGAAAGAAAAAGGTCTTGCTTGAAAGGTTAGTGAACGCTCGGTACGATTTAAAGTCAGATGATGTCAAACCGGAATTAAAGGAAGGTTCGAATTTCGCTGAAGCCTCAAAAGAACCTCCTCAAGTTAAGAGTGAAGTTGAATTGCAGGAGATTACCTCGATTAGACGTAAGGCCAAAGCCTTGCAAATGGATATGGACGCGTTGATTCACGATATTTCTGGTCTATGTCAAAATGCAAGTAACAGAGTTAAAGTACAGCTGAGAATTGAAAGACTTACTGTGCACCGAGAGAAATATCTTACACTGAGAAATGAAATAATCACGTTGATCGCGGAGGATATGATGGAAGAGGAACTCCGCAGATGGGGGGATCTTTTACGTGTGGTAGATAAAGCTATCGACACTGCTCATGAATACCTCAATAAGGATTGCAAGGTGGAAGATCAGTCTTCAAAGGACAATACACACAGTGATAGTCGTCAATCTGCAAATCTTAAACTGCCCAGGATCGAATTACCAAAGTTCGATGGGGATGTGTTGAAATTTCAAAACTTCTGGGATCAGTTTGAAGCTGCAGTGCATAACAATGATGACTTACCCAAGGTACAGAAGTTTACTTACCTACGCTCAGTGCTTACTGGTAATGCCTTGCAAACAATAGAAGGATTTGAAGTTACTGGAGCAAATTATCAAGCAGCTGTCGAGTGCCTCAAACACAGGTATGGGAGAAAACGTATGATAATTTCATCCCTAGTGAAATCTGTCATCAAGATGGATGCTAAGTCTGCTGTTAGTGCATCCTCTCTCAGAGAGCTGTATGATACCTTTATGAACAGAACTAGAGCTTTAGAAGCTCTTGGAGAAAAACCAGTGAGCCATGGATGTATTTTGTTACCCATCTTTGAGACCAAGTTGCCATCTCAGTTACTAGAGAAGTGGGAGTTAGAGCTCGCAGACACCCAAGAAGACGAAATAGACCTTGATTTGTTTTTTAAATTCCTGAACCGCCAAGTTGTATCCAAAGAGGCAGGGGAGAGAGGTTTTAATGTGAACACTACATCAAGCAATCGCAGTTCAGATAAAGGTAGAGATAACCAAAGAAAGTCTCCATTTCCCCAAACGGGTGGTGAGGTTGGAATGTATACTGCCTCCGCGTTACTTGGTGAGACACATACACCCACTGGTCCAAGCTGTAGTTTTTGCAAGGCAGGTCATGAGTCGCCAAACTGCCCAGTTTTTATTGAGAAATCACTGGATGACAGGTGGAAACTAGTCCAAGAGAACAAACTGTGTTTCAACTGTTTAAAGCCTAGCAACCACAAGCACTTCTCCAAGATATGTCGTCATCCTAAGTGCTCTGTGGCAAATTGTGGCCGCCGACATCACAAGTTATTGCATGGTCAGCAGTTGATGGCTACACCCCAAAGGCCAACCAACACTAGTTTAAGTGGGCTGGCTTCAACTAAACCTATATTACCTAGGAAGGAGACACTTCTGCAGACAGCGTTGGCCAGGTTAACTGTAAAGGGTCAAGAAATGACTGTTCGTGTCCTGCTAGATTCCGGAAGTCAACGTTCATATATACGCAAGAACATTGCAGAGTCCCTTGGCCTGCAAGGCCCCTCAGAGCTATTAAGTGTTACAATGCTGGGTGGAACAACCGGTGAAACCAAGAGATTGCAAAGTGTGAAATTCGCCCTTTCGCCATTGACGGGAGATTCAAAGGTGGAGATGGAGGCTCTTGCTATTCCCAAGATTTGTACCCCCCTTGGGCCAGTGCAGTTGGACTTTCGTAAGAACCCTCATCTTCAAGGTTTAACTCTCGCAGATTCCTACCCTCGCGGTTCCGTTCAAGTAGATGTTCTTATTGGTGCAGACTACTACTACTCATTTGTGACTGGGGTGTGTAAGCAAGGTAGTTCCGCCGAGTCACTTGTTGCTGTAGAATCTCATCTTGGGTGGATCCTTACTGGACAGGTAAATCGCTACTCAAAACACACTGCATCTATGCTAACGGTTGTGGAGAACAGTGGACTCACTGAAACATTGAAAAGATTTTGGGAACTTGAATCTATTGGCATTGCTGAGACCGAGAACGCTGCCATGTCGCAAGAGGAAGAACGTGCTGTTGCCGATTTCAAGAAAGGTTTGCGCTTTGATGGACGAAACTATGAAGTCCAATTACCATGGAAGAAAGACCCTCCAAAGCTGGAAAACAACTATGTACAATCTGTTAGACGGCTGGAAAGCACTGAGAGAAGGTTAAGACAAGACCCGGTGAAAGCCAAAGCTTACAACTCTGCGATCAATGAGTACGTAAAAAAGGGTTTTGCAGAGGAAGTACTGAACCAGAATGTTGAAAATGGAACTGTGCGCTACCTGCCACATCATGCTGTGTTTCGTGCTGACAGGAAATCGACGAAGTGCAGAATTGTATTCGATGCGTCTGCGCGAGAAGGAGATGGTGTTTCCCTCAATGACTGTGTTCTTCCCGGTCCTGCCTTACAGCCTAACCTTGCATCTGTACTCATTCGATTTAGAACACACAGAATTGGTCTCATAGCAGATATCGAAAAGATGTTTCTTCAAGTCAAATTAGCTCCAGAGGATCGAGATGTTCACCGGTATCTGTGGAGAGATTTACAGCCCGATCAAGCACCCAAAGTCTACAGAATGCAGAGACTGACGTTCGGTGTGAACTCAAGTCCATTCCTTGCTATTGCAACGGTCCATGCTCATGCGAGCAAATATGCAGAAATGTTTCCAAATGCAGTCCAAGAAATTCTAGAAAACATGTATGTGGATGACTGCCTGACAGGAGCCGATACGGTAGACTCAACTCTCAAACTTCAACAAGAGTTGTCAGAAATTATGATGACAGCGGCGTTCAACTTGACGAAGTGGGCAAGTAACTCGGAGCTCGTGATGGATGCTATTGACCCAGCCAAAAGAGCCTCCTCACCACTAGTGGAGCTTGATTCGAGCGAACCCCTCAAGGCACTTGGCGTCTCATGGGACTTGACCTCTGACCACTTCAGATTTCTTGCACCAAGTGAAATTATCTCGTCCCCTGATCCAATGACAAAGAGAAGTCTGCTTAGTCTGGCGTCGAAAATGTTTGACCCGTTGGGACTGATATCTCCTTTGACTGTCAGAGCTAAAATCCTTTTCCAAGAGCTGTGGCTGAAAGGATTACAGTGGGATGACCCATTGGACAGTGACATAAAAGGAAAGTGGTTAACGTGGAAGTCAGAATTGTTGCAGCTCAAGGATGTGACCATACCTCGATGCTTCGGAAACGGTATCACGAAAGAGTCTAAGATAGAGCTACATGGTTTTGGAGATGCCTCTCCTAAAGCGTACGGGGCAGCAGTGTACATAAGAGTGGCAGACAAGCAAGGTAACGTGTCATCGCAGCTGGTCATATCAAAGTCCAGAGTCGCACCTATCAAGAAAGTGTCACTTCCAAGGCTAGAACTTTTAGCAGCAGTTGTAAATTCCAGGTTGCTAAAATTTGTTGTGGAGACTATGCCAATGAAAGTGAGTGGTGTTGTGTGTTGGACAGATAGTATGGTGGTGCTGCACTGGATAAAGGGTCAGAGTTCTTGCTGGAAGCCATTTGTGGCAAATCGAGTGGCGGAAATACAGTCAACGTGGGATCCTGAGTGTTGGAGGTACTGTGCCAGTAAGGAAAACCCTGCAGACTTGTTGACCCGTGGGTTAAGTTGTGTTGACATGATTTCCAGCAATTTGTGGTGGAATGGACCACATTGGCTGTCTTCAGCTTGCAAGCCACAGCCCGCTCATCCCCAAAATGAAGCTGCTCCTGCCGAAGCCTTTGAAGAAGAAAGGAAAGTTACCCAAAGTTGTACAGCAGTCATGACAGAGCCATTGATTGTCATGTCACGCTATGGGACATGGTTAAAATTGATTCGAGTAACTGCCTATGTACTGAGAGCGGTCAAGTTGTTCAAGACTAAATGTGGGTCTTTCGAAGGAGAACTGTCGGCTGATGAGGTGAAGAAGGCAGAGATTAAGTGTTGTAAGTGGGTGCAAGAAGATTTCTATCAAGAAGAATATGAGCTGCTGAAAGCCGGACGAGCACTTCCCAACAACAGCCGCCTCCTAAAACTGGACCCTTATTATGACGGGGAGGATCAAGTAGTAAGAGTTGGCGGGCGACTACAGTTTTCTGATCTTTTGGAACACAACAAGCACCAAGTAATCTTGCCTCATGGGCATCCTGAAGTCGCAAAGATGATACTAGACCTGCACAAGAGCATGTTACACGCAGGTCCAGAAAGCGTGCTATCGGCCTTAAGACAGAAGTTTTGGTTAACCCAGGGGAGGCGTGAGGTCAAACGTGTTATACGAAAATGTGTAGCTTGCCAACGACAGCGAATTGGACCTTGTGCACAAAAGATGGGTCCCTTACCGGAGGAGAGAGTTTCATGTTCACCAGCATTCGCGCATGTTGGAACTGATTTTGCGGGACCTCTATATGTGAAAGAGGGCTCAAACATTAGGAAAGTGTACGTTTGTCTATTCACATGCGCATCGTCTCGTATGATTCACTTGGAACTGACACATAGCTTGTCCACTGATGAGTTCCTACAAGCCTTTAGTCGCATGTCCAGCCGTAGAGGTCTTTGTCACACCGTGTGGTCGGATAATGCAAAAACCTTTAAGGCCGCAAGCAAGGAAATCCAGAAGTTGTATGATGAACCCAGTACTCAAAGTCAAACAGTGTGGGATACGCTGGATCAAGATCAAATTAAGTCAGATTTCTCGTCAAAGGGAATCAAGTGGAAATTTATCACGGAACGTTCACCATGGCGAGGTGGATGGTGGGAACGTTTTTTCAGAGCAATCAAGGAACCGCTGCGTAAAGTCCTTGGAAAGGCACTTCTCACCTTTCCTGAGTTGAACACATTACTGATCAGAATCGAGGGTATCATCAACTCACGACCACTGACTGCAGTAAGTGATGATTGCAGAGACCCCTTACCTGTTACACCCGCTCATCTTGCAATTGGAAGGCCAATCAACCACTTACCTGACAGTAAAGAAGACAGCTTTCAGGAGTCCAGTAAGAAAACCATCGAAAGGTATCTTTACCTACAGAGATTACTTGGTCACTATTGGAAACGCTGGAAGCAAGAATATCTTCATCTCTTGTCCGTGAGAAGTAAATGGCATAAAGAGATCCCTCCTATTCGAGTGGGCGATATTGTACTGGTCTCCGAGGACAATGTATCGCGCAGCAAGTGGCCATTGGCTAGAGTAGAAGAGGTTTATCCTGGTAAGGACGGACTTGTGCGAACCGTCACGTTAAGAGCGGAGAAAGGTGTCTTCAACAGGCCTGTTCAACGTTTGCACAGGTTGGAGATTGATACAGCAGCCCCACAAGTTAGCCGCGAGGCTGATGTTGCAGTTCATGGTGGGGAGAAGCCGCAAACGAACACTGTCGGTGTTAAGAGTACACCTGTTAGTGAGCCTAGAGAGAGTGTTGTCCTCCCCGAAGGAGGACAAGGTGGGGAGGATGTTACAGCCCGTTGTACAAGATTGGGTAGAATCATAAAGAGACCTAAGAGACTGGACCTGTGAACATTTTGCCCTGCCCTGGTGCGGTATGCAGATTTAGTGTCACGTGACTTTTTTTTGCCGCCTTTTAAAAACATTGTAAGCCGTAGCATCTCGGGTTATACATCCTGTTGTATAAAATCAATGTATTTGAACCCAGCGGAGTAAAGTTGTGTTGAAGCAAGTGCAGTGTTTCATCGCTTTCTTAACACTGTCTGTAAACACTGGCTGTACTGTCCGTAAGCTAATGACTTTACTTCTCTGCTGACCGCGTGTTCAATGCTACTGAGTAAGTTCACATATGAATCTTTTCATATATACTTCACATCGCTACTGAGTAACTAAAACTAGCCCAGCAATCACATGTTCGATCACTCAAATCCGTTAAAAATCAACTAGTCATTTATTTTTAGTTCCAATCAATGTTTAATCAAATAAAAGTGTTTATAACAAAATGTAACGAGATTGATGTCTAGAAATTTATACTCATTAATTAATTCTGCTTCGACGTGGTTTGACTTCGTGAAATTGAGCAAAGAGGTTGTAATTGAATTGGCATTCTGGCGAGAGAATCTTTGTAAATGTAATGGTATTCCTATCTGGCCTGTTGAAGTGAGACCAATAAGGATAGTTTATTCTGATGCTTCCAGCGTAGGCTGCGGCAGTGTAATCGCCATTAAGGGAAAGGTTTTTCAGCAGAATTGGTCTGAACTAGAAAGCAGTAGAAGTTCCACGTTCAGAGAACTCAAAGCAGTTTCTTTGTCACTGGATGCTTTTATCGCGGAATAGATTGCCGAACGGTATCCTGGTTTACAGATAATCAGAATGTAGTTTCTATTGTTAACAAAGGCTCGAAGGTTCCGTAGCTTAATTCCATTTCGCTATAAATTTTCCAGAAATATATTTTAAATGGGATCACTATTGACGTGAATTGGATCCCAAGAGATGTCAACAATGTAGCAGATGAGGTTAGTAAGATAATAGATTACGATGACTACAAAATTAACGACGATATATTTGCTTTTTTGGACGAATCATGGGGACCCCATACAATTGATCGTTTTGCGTGCCACTATAATAAGAAGCTAGCTTTATTTAATTTCAAGTTTTTTTACAGCCGGGCACGAGTGGGGTGAATGCCTTCAGCCACGGCAAGACTGGGCATTTGCAAACAATTGGTTATGCCCTCGCACTTATCTCACCGTTAGGGTAGTTAATCGTTTGAAAATTTGGCTGGGCTGCGTTAGAAAATTTGGCTGCGGCTGGGACCCTCATCGTCCCTTTGTGGAGGTCAGCACACTTTTGGACTATCATTTGCCACGATGGAGTTCATTTTAGTAGCTTTGTGCATGACTGGTATGTTTTGCCACACATTCCTAATTTACTTATAAGAGGTAAAGCAAAGAATTGTATTTTCGGTAACGGCCAGTTGAAGTTCATTGAGGATTGATTTTTCTGTCCCTCCTAGGTCGGCTGTACGAGGACTTTGTACTGAGTTCAACCTACTCTGCACTGTCTGTACGACGTGACGTCGGTTGTTGAGTCTTGGAGTCTTGGAGGGCTTGAGGCCACGGTTGTGTGTGTTTTTACACGTCTAGGGGATAATAGTGAATTCCTTTGAGAGACCTGTTTTTTTCATGTTTAGTATTCCCAAGCGGGGAGATTGTGCTTGTTGGTTTGAGGCCACTGGAAGTTGTTCTTTGTATGGAACTGGATTTTTGGCATTATAGGCCACAGAGATTGACGTTCTGAGAACTGTCGTATTTCAGTATTGCAGTTTATGTGTTATAACGGATAGGGTCTTGCAACTCGTACTCCTTCTAGCGTAACTAAAGTTTGATTTGTTTTCAATGGAATAAATTACAAGAAAGAGAATGGATTTGTCGGGGTTAATTCCATTATTTCTTTCTTTTTCAGCATTCTTCGATACAGGTTTCTGGAATGCTCCTATGTTCTCAAGTCCCAATGGCAATATTTCACGCCTCGCGCAAAATTTGAGGGTTACGGCGTTGGCCTCGAGAGCGGCAGGCACCGTTGAGGGCTATCAGAGGGCTTTTAATCGGTGGAAATCGTTCGCAACACAGACCTTGCGGGTGCCTTGTTTCCCAGTCTCTCCTACGAATTTCGCGTTATACATTCAGTATTTGCTGGAACAAACAAGCTCAGCTTCGTCAATAAATACGGCTTTTTATGCTATTAACTGGGCGCACAAATTGGCTGGTCTCGAATCTCCCACTGACCATCCTACCTACCTACCTTCTAACGGAAGGCGCCGTTAGAACATGTTCCCAGAAATGTAACAGAAAGGAGCCTTTAGAGCCTGGCCACTTAAAAGGTTTAGCTAGTCAAACCAGTTTTGAAGATCTTCTTCAGTTGAGAAGCCTCGTTATGTACGTCATTTCGTTTGGCGGTTTCTTCAGTAGCGCCGAAATTCTCGAGTTGCGTCGTAACAACATTCTCTTTAAGAGTGACCACATGGAAATTAGCATTGTCAAAAGTAAGACGGATCAGCTGAGGGAGAGTGAAATACTGGTAATTGCTAAGACAGGAGGAGATCAGTGTCCGGTTAACTTGTTGCAGTTGTATCTTTCCAAGGCGGGAATATAAGATAATTCCACTGAATATGTTTTCAGGCCGATTTCCTCTGCCAGGAAGCAGAAGAAGCTTGTTTCCTCAGATAGGCATATCTCCTACTCAACATATAGGGAATCCTTCAAAGCCTCCTTCAAGGGGATTGTTCCTGATATTTCTAAATACAGCACCCATTCCACTAGATCGGGAGGTGCGACTATTGCAGCCAATTCCGGCGTTAAAGAAAGGCTTTTCCAACGTCATGGAAGATGGAAAACGAAGACTGCTAAGGATTTGTACGTTAAGGATTCGGTGTCTTTAAAAGATTGAATGTTTCTAAGAGCTTAGGTCTGTGACTAAATACTTTCTTGCCGTCGCGTTTCTTTTCATCCTCATGCTCAAGCCCTACCCTTGGTTGTCTATATGTTTGAGGTCCTCGCTGGCCTATAGGGCCTTGTATCTACATTGTTGTGTGTGTGTTTCTCTGGGTAGTGTAGGCAAAATCGCGAAATTCTACCTTGACAATACATTACTCATTAAAGTTTTTGCCACCCAGAAATTCTACATTTGTTGATAGTTGATATGGGAAATTGCTTCCAAACCCTTGAAGCTTGCACAGTTTGCTCTAGTTAACTAACTCTTTCAACTTTTCAATTTTATTTGTTTATACAGCTACCCATTCTACGGCTTAAGAGTTTGCTCTAGTTAACCAACTCTTTCAACTTTTTCGATGGCAAATACTTGTAGATGAAATGTCATATATTTGAACTGCGGATATGTAATGATCTGAAGTATGACTGATCGTACTTAATAAAACAACTTAAGCAGTTGCAAAAAAGCCTGAAAAAAATCCAGGCTTAAATGGGACTAGAACCGACCGCGCGATTGCGCTGCACACTGCTCTATATAGCTACCATTTGGAAGCTGGTCCCGCGCGAGTTCGTGTTATATCCCGTAATAGGTGAATGCGTGATGCTGAATATACAACATTCACGTGAACTACGGATATGTAATGATTTGAAGCATGATCATCGAGAGTTAATAGGAAGAAACTTAAGATGTGTACAGAAATTATTTTTTCAAATAATTTGTTTACACAGCGACCCGTTCTTTATGTGTTGTTTTGTATGTTATTGACAAAATTGTAAACAATTACGTTAGCAAAGACCGTTCTGTAGCACCTGCGGCACAGGCTATTGCATATAAAAATGCGTGACTTTAAATTTGCGTGGCATTTGTGTTACAGTTAACCATTGTGCCATTTGATTCCGGATAGTTTTTCTCTCCCGCTGATTTTTAGTTGTAGTGTCGTATGCCTTTTCGCTGTTCACTGTTCACGTCGTTCATCCCAAGTTGATTTCTTAAGTTTTGGTTTCAAGCCACCGGCGTATAGGGACCGATATGTAAGTTGTATTCGTTTGTTTTTACTTTTGTAGCTTGCCCCGTTTATGCAAAATAGCGTTTCTTTCGTTATGAACTTATGTCTTTGTGTATTGTGTAGTCACCGCCCTCGTATCATCAAGCGGTTATTTCTAGTCATAATTTTCCTTTATCTCGTTTTGGCAAGCTCTTTCGTCCTTATTTCGTGTTTATATTTTGGATATATACTTTGTGTTTTCCGTGGCACTTAGTTCATTTATTAGTTCCTTTTATTATGTTAGATTCATTTACACTGTTATGTCGCCACGTGTTTAATTGAATACAATTATTTATATAAGTCCCCTTTTTTAATTCGCTTACAGTTTACGAGGTTGATTAAAGCTATGTCTCCGTAACGTATCCCCTGGCTTGGCTTGGTATTTTCTCCGGTCGCGATTTTCTTGGCATTTCATTCGGCCTTGACGTTCGCTTGCCGTCACACCTTGGCTCCTTAATAGCCTAGTTGTTAATGCGACTGTGCTGGAAAGAGATCATTACTATGGGCTCTTCTATCCATTGCCTTTTTCAGCTTAGCGCTCCCTTTTTTGTATGTCAGTTCAGCCTGCTTGAATGGTAAGCTTATTTTTCATGCTTTATGTTCAATGCCATTTTGCTTTTGGGTTTGTTATTTCGAATAGCATTTTGTGATGAGTATGAAGAAACGACAAGATTGTTGGTGAAGTCCAAAGAAATACCCTGATTCTTTTAACCAGTCATTAAGATCAGAAATCATTCAACGATTGCAAAGCCGGACAGAGGGGCTTAGCATTCTATGGATAAGTAATAATAGTAAGAAAAAAAATATAAATCTTTATGCATAACTTTCTTATTATTATTACTTACCTTATTTTCCTTACAACCACGCAAATTGCGCGAAAAATGTAGCGCATTTTGATCGTCTTTTTTTTCCTTTTTTGTCAACAAATATTTACAGTTAGCTTTCAAATCCCGCTTGATTTTAAAGAGTTGGAAATACGCCTTCATAAACAAACGATAATAATAATCATGAAAGAAATGATCATGAAGTGCGGGTTAGACATGAACTGAAGAAATGATCCTCACACTCTGTGGACAATTTAAGCAGAAAGTCCAGAAAGTGTGAGGATCATTTCCTCAGTTCATGAACAAAACCCGCACTTCATGATCATTTCTTCCATTCACCATTCCTTTCACTGGAAAACGCGCATGAGCCCAACAAATTGACCTGCTCTCAACTGTGTGGCTTCATAGCTCAGTTGGTAAGAGCACTGCACCGGCATCGCAGAGGTCGTTGGTTCGAGTCCCGTTGGAGTCACTTGAATTTTTCAAGTGCACAGAAGAGACTATTGCTTAAATTGTCCAGAAAGTGTGAGGATCATTTCTTCAGTTCATGTTCGAATGAAGTTGATGTGACAGTGCGCTGGAACACGAATGTAGCTATTCATTTCGCAGGGGAACATAATGGGGGGAAGTTGGCAGTGCACGGAAGATATATTAGCCAAGTTCGTTCACAAAAGCATGAAGAAAGGAATAAGGCCATTATCCAGCCATCTTGACGGAACAATCTTGGTCATAACTCCCAGCAGTTAGAAGTCCTGTATATATTTTCCAGTGGTCCACTCACCATCGAGTTACGATGCATGTCTTAAGACCACAACTGATGGTCCAGTAACCTGCATAACACACGTATTTGAGTGGTCAAGCGATGAATAATCCATATATACTTGTATTCCGCATGTTGGATGATAAAGCTGACAGAAGGCTGGAGTGAACCAAAAAATATCCCAAGCATGAGGACGGCAGGCAGCTTTAACTCCATTGGTGCCTTCCAAGCTGTCCAAGTACACGCTAACTGGCTATGCACCAGGCTAAATGCGTGAGCCGATTCTTTTGCAACGTTGCCATTGCAGTTTATGTTAAACCAGGGAGATATCGATCTCGGTTACGTCATCAGCATGCTTTTAAAAACTTTAGATTAACGCACGCGTACTGAATTTGAATGCGCGGAGTTTACTATATAACAAATTGTTGTTTTTAGAGGTTATAGTTGAGAAATGCACCCGTCCCAGAAGCCCCACTAGCGATGTCGCTTCTGCAAACGTCATGGGAGACAAGTTCTTCTGTTTGAATGTAACTGTTTGTAGTGAACGTCGGGTTGGGCGAAGTCTCGAGTGCGGGTTCGCGGCGTGTTTGAAAACCCCGTCATGCTTTTCATTCAACCTGGCTGCCTTCCCAGATATCGATGGAAAGCTTTCTTGTGAACTCCTTGCTTCCGATAAGTACAAGGACTCGGATAAGTACACTCCCAGCAAGAGCTTTCACCACTTCAACATCGTGGTAATTTGACATTTTTGTTGTTGTTCCTAATCATAATCATAATCATAATAACAATAGTCATAAGTACAACGGACTTTATTGAGAGGAAGACACTTCATAGTTATGACAATTGATAAAATTTGGTTTGCTTGCAGTCATCACGATGTAGCAATTGGCCTTGTAAGAATAACGGCACATGTATGCCAGTGTACGCAGAGGACCGCCATGTTTGCATCTGCGAAGCTGAATTTACGGGAAAAAACTGTGAATACGGTGAGAAACATTGTAACCGAACACGGCTGACTCTTGGTATGTAGAGCAGTAGAAAAGGAAGAGTAATACTCTTACAAAATAAGACAACGAAAAGTTGAAACTTGCAGAACACTAGGGAAAATTCGTGTTTTAACATACTTCATTAGCCTGGATTATGTTTGGAAGGGTGAACTAGCAGCAAAATGAACTAAAGGGAAAGAAAATCAACTTCGAGTTGTCGAGGATTCGAGATATTGGGGTTAAATTTATGTTAAAGATAAGGAGTTTTGACAAGTCTAATGGAAGTCAAGCTTAGTTCGAATTAAATATAATGTAATCTTCATTGAGTTACCCGGAGTCAAGGTAATTTCTATTCACTTATTGCAACGAGCGATTTATTTGAAATCCTCAATGTCAAGCAATCAGTGTGTGCTAACGAACGAGGGTGTATGATCAGAGTGAGTTACATCTCATTTTTTGAACCATCTGAGCTGCATTCGTTTCATCGTATGATAAACTCATTGTCAAGGAATAGGGCAAAGAGCTGGAGAACCCGATATTCCCGCTAGTATTCGTACTTTGCCTAAATACAGACTTAAGGACACCCTAAAAAATCAGCTGTTTCGTCAATTATATGGGTTCACGAGAATGTTTATGTTGACGTACACGTACCTTCTCCACTTGAAACATTTAGTGCATATTAAATATTTAAAGCAGAATTTTAAGCAGCGCTAATTTTCCTTTTTTCCGCGATGGCTATTTATCTTTTAAACGCAGTGTGCGTCTATTGAGTTATGGATGCACACGGGAAGTTTGGGGAGAATGTGAGAAGCGTAACAGCTCTAGCTTCTCAAGTGCATCAGTGACACAAGAGGCAATGGCCTCCTGTGCCACCTTTTTGTTCAACAAAGGCCTACCACATTTCGACGTCATCTGTGATCTATTACTGAACAGTGACGCACGGCAATATGGAATCGAGTAGTTAAATAGTTCATGATAGCGCTACTCTACTAGACAGGGCGCCAGAATTCCTTGGCTCTGTGCTATAATTTCCAATTTCACCCCTCCCTGACAAGGAGAAATTGGGAGGAATGATTTATTATTATTATTATTATTATTATTATTATTATTATTACCATTACCATTACCATTACCATTACCATTACCATTACTATTACTATTACTATTACTATTACTGTTATTATTATTATTATTACTATTTTATTTTTTTTTTGTGCAACTGGATTCATTTCAGGGATCCAGGCTGGATTCACTTCGAATCTCACGAGAGTGCATGAAAAATAGACTCACTTGGAAGGTCGAGACTGTATGCGCTTGGCGACTAACAGTGGAATACAGTGCACTGTAATGACCGTACAGTGCACTGCAGTATCACTTCTGCCAAGCGTAGCAAAGAAAGATTAATAAAGCAATTTCGGTGTCTTAAAATTCAACTCCAAACAATAAACATGACTTTGAAGCTCTGAGAAAAAAAAGAAGGATTTGTGAGATTTTTTTTCCCGGGAGCCTCGAGATGATGATGCCTTTTGTTTAAGAGTGGATGTCAATGTATCAAATTGGCCTACTTAAGGTGTTTCCTCTGTGAGTTGCTCATTTCCTTTTTCCAGGACCTTGCAGATTTGACTTTGAGGGTAGCATTGGTGACTGGGAGAGGACTGGTACGGTGTTTAACAACCAGCCTACCTTTGGCGAGAACCCGACGGCTCACAACAGAACCCAACCGGTTAATGATCAGCGAGACTGGTGAATTCGAGGAGTGAGAACAGACCTTCCGAAGTATCCCTACCAGGTGGACTTCAAGGTGACGATCCTCAAGAAATCTCACTTCTCCGCACTTCTACATTACCGGAAATCAAATCTCCTTCCTAATTTCCGGAGGTTGTGATATTAACGTAATTAGAGCCGAGTTAATCATTGGCCACCAGGTAAACAATCCAGGACTTGCTTATACTCCCATCACAACGCTTACAGCATGTACCTAAGAGTTCTATTTGGTCTTACTTCTCAAGCTTGCAAAGGGACGCCGTGTAGACATATGTTAGTTTCAAGTTCAGCTTGTCTCTTAATTTGCGGAGTTGTTTCAAAGTAGATCAAACCATTAATTAAGCAGCGAATACTGGGTTCCACTCCTTGCATGCGATTTGGGTGGGTTACATTCTGAATTGTCATTCGTTTTTTAATCGGTCAGCTGGTTTTTCATTCCTTTGGCCGTTCATTCGATCTAAGTAGTGGTAAGTGGGACTTCGCATCGGTTTTGGCAGTTGAAAAAGGAGGCTTCTGATTGGTCCATTCAAATTTTTCCGCCCAAAACGGAGCGCGCTGATTGGTGGATTTCAAAACACCGCCATTTTGAATAATTAAGACCAGGGATGACGTCAGGACGCTCGAGACCGGACATGACGTCACGAACAAACCGGAAGTCAAACCCAAATAAAGTAAAAACGCATTTTTGAATAAAAAACGAATTTTTTAATGAATGAAACCTAACTACAAGCGGGAACGTGGGAGGACCCCGACCGAGTCCTCGTCCCAAGCAAGAAAAACGAAGGACAAAGAAAGGTGAGGGCGAGAAAACCTGGTGGTCGCCGAGAAGGGGTGCATCACGACAGTGCAGGCCACGTCTTCGACACACCCGACCCCTCGGTGCCGACCCAGGTCCCCTCCGACACCCCAAAACGATTTTTACAAAAAGTCCTCGTCATCCGACAGCAGCTCGCTGAGGAGATGGATGTTGTCGAGGTCTGCCTCGGCCAGGGTCGGGTCTCGATAGCCGTACGGGTACGTCTTGGCCTGGGTGACGGGATCCAGCCCGCGTTTGCTAAAGACCAAGCGGTAGTCTTTATCTGCCGGCCGGGTGTGCAGCGTGTAGGTCTTGGGTTCCCGCACGATTTTCCGCACTTCGTGAATGCTGGTCTTGCGTGGTGCCTCCAAGGGGTGACGCAGTTCGTCCAAAGTGTTTTGACGTAACACCTGGTAGTTCAGCTGCACCAGCCCTTCGGCATTGAGCGAGAAACCTTTGACCTTGCACTCCGTCTTGCCGTCGTTAAAGACGTACCCGTAATTCTTGGGCCTGCCGGAACAGGATTCCACGATGTGCTGCGCGGGTTTCAGCTCGTCGGTGAATTCAGCGAGATGCGTGCCGAGGGTGACGTCGGGTTGGTCCGGCGATGCACGTAGAGGACTGAGTTCGTGTCGTAGTAGAGGACCCGATCCCCCAACAGTTCCAGGGCCTCGTACAGTCGCAAGCGAGCCCAGCAGGTGGTGAAGGCCGCCACGAAGACGTTGGTGTTGACGTTGAGGCCAGCACAATGGTCTTGGGCCCGGAAGCGCACTTCGACATGGTGCTCGTCCAGACAGCTCGCGTAGCGAACGTTGTGTTGGTCACTGTCCATGAAAAGGCAGAAGGTCTGCGGGTCGACAAATTCCTTGACTTGCATCAAGTTGTCCCGCTGTCCGAATTTGCCCCACATGGAGTTCAACATGAGTTTGGACAAAGACCGCTGACCTGGATTCTTGGCGACCTTGGCCGCGTCCAACTGGATGCCTTCGTGTCGGGCAAAGTCCTCGACGTAAGCTCGATGTTGGGCTTCCGTGTCGCATCCGGGCGGCCACCCCGATGCTTCGGTCTTGACTTGCAGCCAGGTGTTCACGTAGTCCGCAAACAACCCGACGCGTGTCTCCGCAAAATGGCAGACCTCGTGCACGTGTTGGATGACGTACCCCATTTCCACCGCTTTCAGGAGCTCTGGCGTACACCACGTGCCCGTCAGGGCCCGTTCGTGGTCGGCGTGGTCACAGTCAAGGGGCATCTCGTGGAACGGTTTGTCCAGGTCCTGTTCCACGCACGCTCGGCACAGCGGAAACGTGAGTTTGCCACCGCACCGTTAAGGCAGGACGGGATGGAACAATGCATCCGGTGGCAGGATCGTACACGACGCCAAACCGAAGTACGACGACAGGTCCGTGGTCCCCGGTTCGTACAGGAATGTCGGATGCCCGACGGGGTACCGACCGTACTTGTTGACCCACGGGTACAGGCTGGTATAATCCACGTACCGGATCTCCTCCCCGCGTGGGGCGTCGACGGCGTAGTACAGCCAAGCCGCTTTGGTACGTCCCCCGAAGAAGGCATCGCGGGGCTGGAGGGGCAGCAGCAGGCCTGCCTCGTCCATGAAGGCGCGGATCTCGGGATCGGTCACTTTACGGGTCCACCATTCGCACTCCCATAGGGCCTCGACGTGGTACCCTCGACGACGCAATTCCTCTAACCGCTCCATGGTAAAGCAGTACATGTCGTCTATGGAGCGATCGTCCAAACGGCGGAAGGTCTCGGACCGCTGCGGGTAGCACTTGGGGCACCCGTGCCAGAAACACCCCAAAAACTCGTAGACGGTGTTCGTGTCCAGATCGTCCCCGTCCACCGTCCAGTTCGTGCCCGGGATCCGGTACTCGCCCTGGTTGCGGGCGTGTTGGATCCGCAAGCGGAAGAGAGGGTGATCTGCCTCCGACCCATCATCCAGGAACCGTTGCTCGTGTTGCTTCTGCTGCTCTTCCGTCAAGGTCGCCCAGGCAGCCCGGCGTAGCTGGTGTTCTTGCCAGGTCAGCCACTCCATGGACACTTGGGAGTGTTTGGGCACCAGGCGCAATCCCTGCAAGGGTTCAGATGCCAGGGTGTCGGGTTCCATGCGATTGAGACGCAGGTCGTGCAGGCAGGCCCCCGCGATGGCCATCTTGTCGAAGGGACAGAACCGTGTGCGAGCCTTGAAGTCGCGTCGGAACACCAAACACCCTTGCTTGGGGTGACGCACGTCGGAGATGCAATACGCCAGCAGGTCGCATTGCAGGTCGAACTCCGTCCCGGTAGCCACTTGCTCCTCGTACCACGCGTCGAAGGCGGCTCGGTCGGCGGTCGACAGGGTCTCGGGCGCATAGGTGTCCCTCGGGGGCAGAAGACCCACGTAGTAGGCATGGTCCAGGGTATTGAACAAGTGCGGGAAATATCCCTTCTTGAACTGCGTGGGATCCAGGCTGAAGGTCTTGGGGAAGGCCGACAACTTCATGGCAAAGAAGGACAGCGAGTCGATGAATCGGAAGTACCCCGCCTTGTACGTCAGTTGCAACAATTTCCCCCCGTGCGCGTCTGCTCGAACATCTGTTTGCGTTCGGTCAGACGTTTCACCACGAAGTACGCATCGTACCCGCGAAAATTGTGTGCCAATGCCATGACGTACCGCGTCTCGTCCTCTGTCAGGTCTTCCAGCCGTTGGAGGAAATGTTCCACGCACGTTTCGCTGCGAAAGACCTGCGGGGTGTTGTCCTCCGCAGTCATACCCACGATCAGATTGGGAACGTGCTGCCCCGTGTCCTGCATGGCCTCCGTGTCCCAAAAGACCAGCAACGGGGGATGATACGGTTCGTTGTTGTCGTCGTCCAGGGCGTTGTTGGCCCGTAACGTCTGGCGTCCCAAACGAGCCTCCCCACCCTGACATCGCGCCCGCTGGCGTCGTTGGCGACCTTGGGCCAGGCGGGCCTGTTCTTCCATTTCCTCGGGGTCGGGCGGCACCTGCACAAAGCACCGATGCGTGGCCATCTCCACGTCTTGGTGGCACGAAGGACACGGGTTCTAACCGCAATGGTGGTTCTGCTGTTCTTTGATCGTGCGGAGGAGTTTACGACACGTGCCACATTTCCGCCAGACTTGACACACGCACGGTTGGCTGGGTCCTGATGGGGTGCCGCGACGGGTGTGGGTCGCATGCAACTCGAGGCACGTCTCGCCGTAGAACAGGCGGCGGCAGGCCGAACACGGTAGGTGGGCCGAGTGTTGGACCTTGTAGGCTTCGCGGAACTTGACGGTCGCTTCGTGACCCGGTCGTTGACGACAGGATCGGCCTCGGCCTTGTGGTCCACCCCGCACGTGGACGAGTTCCGATTCGAAGGGTTCGTCGTCGGCTTCGAAGCGTTCTTCCGAATTGAGCTTTTGGGCCATGTCGTCCAAGAAAGTGCCGACGGCCCGGCCATCTTGGCGCCAACATGCGACCCGGAAGCCCCGCGTGAAGCTGTTGTCGTAGCGGGGCGTGCGAAAACGCACGTACACGTAATCGCGGTCGTCCATGTCTGGTTCCTGATCCAACAGACCTTCCACGGTCGTCCGCAGGGGTTGCGTCAAGGCGTTGGTCAGGTTCTGGCGGGGACGCAAGGCATGGGCTTGCTGCAGCTGGGCACGAAACACACGCTCGCGGACGCCCATGCTGACGGACCGGCGTTCGAGGACGGGGTCCAAGGCGAAATGAAACGCCCTCCGACTTGGGCCACGGGCAAGTCGTTGCATCGAGGAAAAAAGAAAAAAGAGAAACCCACGCGTGAGAGAGAGAGAGATCAAACCCACTCGAGAACACGCACGTACCTCGTGGACCGTGGCGTCGTACGCCCTCCCCAATTGGGCCATGGGCCCATCGCTTCCAGCGTTCCACGCGGGATCCCACGACATCTCCATGGTCTCTGATTTCTGAGAGAAAGAGGACCGCTCACCGGGTGAACGAGCGAGCAGAGAATGACGCCAACGCACAAGGCGTCTGGCTTTATAGACACGCTTCGACCAATCACGGGATGCCCTGCATCCCACGTGGCCTAGAGGGGTCTGTTGGGGGGATACCCCCCTATCCCCCTCTTGGTGGGTTTGTTGAGAGAGGCCCGGAGTGAGACCGTGATTGGTCGAGGCCGAATGCATAAGAGCACACGTTTGGCCAACGGAGATCCCAAACGTCGACCATAACGAGCAAACACGTGTTGCCGCACGAGGGGGAGGTGGACGCACTGGCCATCAAGCGTGCCTGCCTAAGGGGGGAAGAAGGAGAAGAAGAGGAAGAAGACACACCCAGTTACTGGGACTGGTTGCCGCCAGAGATGGTGGAACGGATCCAGTGGCTGACCGACTGGGTGACCGCGCGCGAGCGACTGGACCGAGGGTGGAGCAGGGTCCACAAGGAAATGGAGGAGCTTCCCCGCTGTCGGATCCACGGCACCGTGAGTAGATGTTTGCCGAGTTTTGAACGTTTCTTCCCTCCCTTTCCGTGAGACAGAGAGAGATGGAACGACGGTGGGGTGGTGTCTTGGATTTTGCAGGTCACGCATGCGACCATGTGGTGTTTTGCCCACACGGGACACTACCACCACCGGATCCGCATCCTGCCGTGGGCACCGCCCCACCTCGAGCACCGCCTCGTGTTGACGGACCCTGCTCTCTTTTTCGTCTGAACCCTTAGGTCATGTGGGAAGATCGGATCCATCACGGAGCGCAGCTCGGGGTGTGGCGATGCCATCACCCGGAATGTGCGACGTTCCAACTCCTGTGTTGGCAGTGTCACACCCCCAACTGTTTTCATCCACCCTGCTGTTGGTCCTGGCCCTCCGTGCGGGGCCCACCCGTTCAGTTCGGAGGTCTGTGTCCACCCTACGGTAGGTCTCCCCTTAGGTTTTAGTGCCCTGCAAGCACATTGGATTGACCCTCGTGACCTACTCCTGTCCGACTGGATGTCCCGGCTGCATCATTCCGATTCGAATCACCTTCTTCCCGTAGATCCTGCCTCCGGGGCACCGCTTCCTGCTCTATTGCGTGGCGAAGTACGATCGACACCATCGTCACTTCACGTTCATGGCCCCCGAGGCGATGCGCCAGGCTCGAGAAGAACGGTTGTAGGCGAATCTCCTCGGTCGTGCTTTAGGCCTCCCTCCTCAAGGTCGTTTTTGTTTTTCTTGAAAAACAGTTCACGGATGGGGACATTTGGATCTTCGCCTTCTTTTACCGAGAGTGTTGCCGATGCGAGCACCCCAATCCCCTTCATCGACGGGACATGAGGCTGCGACGGCTGAAACGAGAAGGTTCCTGACGCCCCTTCTTCTTGTCTTGCAGAGGATTGGTTGGGACGTGTGCTGCCTGGCGTACATGCTCGACGATTGCTGCTATTGTACCCATCTCGACCCAGCACACCGCCAGAACATGAACCGACTGTGGTGCCTGCACAACCCGTAGACACAAGAAGACGTGTTTTTTGACTTTTTGACTTTTTCATTGACGATTAAAAATCAGACCTTACAATTTCAAACGTGTCTTGGCTTGCATGATTTTCTTGACGATGGCTTTGGTCC
The DNA here is from genome assembly GCA_014634185.1 of Astreopora myriophthalma. Taxonomy (NCBI): domain Eukaryota; kingdom Metazoa; phylum Cnidaria; class Anthozoa; order Scleractinia; family Acroporidae; genus Astreopora; species Astreopora myriophthalma. The sequence goes on along the minus strand of BLFK01000386.1, from coordinate 1,085,015 downwards.
ACGTCTTTTTCCCCGGGAGGGCTGTGATGGCCTGGATCATCTTGCGATCGGCCGCGTGCTTGTCTCGCAGCGTCGTGGCTTTCGAGTAATCGATGTCGTGCACTTTGGCGATCTTGTCCAACCTGTTGATGCACGGATCCCCGCTTTTCAAACGTTCGGCGAGATGCGTGCCGGGGCCCATGTACTGGAACCCCGGCCAATGAAATTCCAGGCCGGTCTTGCCCAGCCATTTCTGCACGTCCAACCCCCACCTGCGCTGTTTTTTCTTCTTGGTCTGCCGTCGTCGTCGGGCCTGCGCTCTAGTAGTCGGTGCCATCGAGTTTCCGGAGGGCGCAATCGTCGGACTTTGGCCGGCGTCATCCAGGTTTTTATAGCTTCCCCGATCCGCTCGCGAGTGTCCCGGGCTTCTTGGAGCAGTTCGTCGCCGCTCAGGTGGCTCCGTCTCTTGGGTTTGAGCCCGGTCGCTTGCATTTCTTCCAGGATCCGTTCTTTCATGTGCCGAGGTCATCCGCCCGGCACCGTCTTGGGTCGGGCCCCCGTGTCCTTCTTGACCACAGCCACGCCGCGCGCTGGGCTTGGGGTCCCCACAACCGCGCCTTGCGCCTCGGCCGCCACCGTGCACCCTCGAGGGGGGTTCGGGTGCGTCAATGAGGGATTCTCGCCCACCGCACCCTTGTAATACTGCACCAACTCGGGCACTTCCTGCTTGGGAATGAGAATCATCTCTTCCATCCTCATGGGATGCGATGCATGCACGTCTCACACAAGGCCACTTGCCCGTCGACCTGCACGGCATGGGTCACAGTAGAGGCGTTTCTCCAGCTGCATCTTGTCGTGCGACACCTTATTATACCCTTCCAGCACCTCCGCGTAATCCCGTTGCCACTTGCGCCTCTCGTGCCACAACCGGGTGTTCTCGGCATTGGCTTGTTGCAAGAGCTGCATCAGGGCCCGAAGGGTAGCACGCATCGGCACGTGTCGACATCAACCAAGCCCGTCGACGTTTCAAGGAATTCTTGCGTCGACCCACTTCGCGCAAAACCTTTTTATGCTTGCGGAGCCGGGCCATCAACGGCGGCGCCATGGGGATGCGTTTCTTCAACAGGTTCAACACCAATTCGCTGTTGCCCACGCTTCTTGCAACAGGGCTTGCAAAAACGGCCGTTGACGTCGCAACCGTTGCATCATCGTTGTCGTTGCGACCCCACCGAGGGTCCCTCTCCTTTATGAACGTCGCCAAGCATACGTGGACCTGTCGGGATGTCGAATCACCCCGCGTTTCTTTCGGGCCCGGGCCGCTTTTTCCGCTGCTCGGGTGTTGTGAGTTTCCGCATGGCCACTTGGAGTCCTTTCTTGACCCTGTAGCCCGCCGCGGCACTCACCTCAGCCAAGGCGGCCGCCTTGGCCGCGGCGACGGCTGCCGGCACCAAAGCCGGCAAGGGCAAGAGTCCACCTGCCTGACGGCGTCGGTGGGTCATCGTCGTCTTGCATCGACGGGAAGTGGCCCGTTTCATGGCGTTGACATTGTGACGGCATCGTCGTGGCATCTCGTCAGAGTTTCACGGCACCACCTCCCCCTTTTTATGGAACAGTGTCGTCTGCGGGTGGCCGCTACCAATCCTTTCTTGACCCCGTACCCGGCTGCACCGGCTACTCGACCCAAGGCTGCCGCTTTGCCGGCTGCAATGGCCGCCGGCAACAATGCCAGCAAGGGGAAGTGTCCCCCGGTCTGAGGGCAGGGTTGGCAGCGGGTCGTCGTCTTGCGTCGGCGTCGGCGTGTCTTGGGCATCCTTCTCCTGGTTTTTTTCGGCGCTGGCGGTGTGGCTTTCATACGCTCGATGGGCATCAGGGGCCACCCGTCCACGTAACAGACCCCGTGCATCGGCACGTACTCAAAGTGGGCCGCATAGGTGGCCAGGCACTGGTCCGTCAATGGCGGGGCCACGTCCGTCATCACGTCGTCCAACGTCTGGATCTTGATCGAAAAAGAGGCCACGGGGTCCGACGGCATGTTACACACAGTCGTGCGCAATTCGATCAACGTATTGGCGTAGGTGGTGTACGCCCAACGGGCCATGTCCACTTTGAAGGCAAATTTCTTGAAATCCATCCACTCTTTGACCGCCGTGCCCAAGGCCGCCAGGCAAGCCACCAACAGAGTGTCGTCCAACATGGGCCCGACGATCAACCCAGCTGCCACGATCAAGAGCGCCAACCCGTTCCACGCGGCGTGCACCCGTCGCACGTGCGTGAAGGTGCGACGATGACACCACCATTGCCAGTGGTAGAAGGCGAACAAGGAATTCAACCATTGCAAGGCGTCAGGCATCCAACCTTCCAAAGGGGCTGGCGTCGACGTCAACAGTGACACGGCCGTCTTGGTCATTTTTCACGAGTTTGGAGTCGACAGGCGAGACGAGGTCTGTCGCACCACCAGCGGTCCACCGTCTTTATAGAAGGTGGTGATGGTGTTGGTGTGCGTCACCCCGACGATGGTCCAACCTCAATCCTGTTGCCGTTGATCCAATTGCCGTCGCAATTCTTCTTGGTTCGTCGTCATCTCTGCCACCACGGGCTCAAGCCCGTTTGTGCCCCACGGACGACCGAGCATTGATGCGAGCGATCCGGGCCGAATGCGTGTCCGAGGAGCACGTAGGCCAGATTCACGTTGGGTTGGGGTGTGGCCAGGCGTCGTTCGGTGGCCGCTCAATCGCGTTCGGTGGCGTGGACTGTGTGCCCACCCGCGGTGCCCACGCCCACGGGATACCGCGTGGCCATGGTGTATTTAATCCACCTGACGAGTGGCACGTGGCACCCCGGCATGTGGCGTCGCGGGCACAATAGCCGTAATGATGTGGGGCCGCATGCCCCAAAGCTTTATACGCACGGTTCTCCAAGGTCATGACGAGTTCTTCCACGGCGGTCAACAAAGTCAGGATCTGGCTCAGGGCTCCCAGGTCCAGGTCGTCGGGGTCCAAGGTGCGGAGCGTGTCCAACACCCCGGCGATCATTTCCCATTGAAACCGCGCATGCGTCAGACGTCAATCGGGCATCTTTTCTTTCTCCCACATGGATGCCGCCGTGCGTTTGGACGTTTATATCGGTTCGACCGACCCTCCTCTAGGGTCGGAGCTGCGGCGGTGCTCCACTCGAGGGGAACCTGGCCCATGCTCCTTCTTACGGCACCATTGTACAGAGGTCAGTGTGTGGGCCTCATAAGCCCAAGGACGTAGGTTCGAATCCTACCGGTGCCAGGGGCCTTTTTGGGGAAAAAAAGACCTCCACCCAGCCCGAGTCGAACCGACAACTTCAAGATCTACAGTCCCGGGCTCTGCCGTTGAGCCATGGGCGTGTGTTCTGGTTCGACCAGGGAAAAAGAAAAACACACACACACTTTTTTCATCGTTCCAACGGCTTTATTGACAATGCGTTACTCTGGGACCCCTGGGTCCAATCTAAACGGGTCCAGTCGGCACCTTGGCGTCGGATCTCGCGTTTCAACCACCGGCCCACCCGATAGTCGTCCTGGGGATCGAACAGGTCCCCGAACTCGTCCAACGTGTGACCCCGGCACTTGCCGGCCAAGTACATTAAGGCGTAATGCCCGCAACTCTGGCTGGTGATGGTCTGCAGACTCTGTCAATTCGTGTCCACCCATCGCCAATGGCACACGATCCACTGCAACAAGGGGCAGCAGTCGTAGGTCACCAACAGTGACCCGTAACTGTCCATCACTTCGCATCGGTCGTCTTCGGTCCACAGGGCGATCCAATGCGTGCCCGGTCGGTCGTGCGGGTCCGTGTTGACGATGTATCCGAGCGGTCTGTCTCGTTCGGGCGGCGTCAGCAGTGTGTCACTGGCAAACACCCTGGCAAACGACCGCGCCAAGGTGGGATATCTTCGGGCCAAAAAGTCCAACTGCCGGTCGGTGGTGGCCACGAATTCCATGTTCGAGCTGGGTTCTCTATCTCTCTCGGGTTGAGGGGCTTTATACCCGGTACACGTTGTACAGCACGGCCCCTTCAGGGTTGATCTCCAACACGTTCTCGAGTTCGGCGTACAACACCACGTTCATGACGTGGGTTTTGGCCGCCCCCAGATGGAAGAGGACGTGCATGTCGCCGTCTTGAGGCGGGTTCAGCATGCCCCGATCCTCCGACCCGCTGGGAACGTTGTTCCACATGAACAAGGTGCACCCCGCCGTGCCACCCCACTGCTCGGGGGCGATCATGCTGGATCGGCTCTTTATCAAGGCTTCCCTGGCTTGCAAGAAGCGGTGGTACCCGTCCAGATCTTTATACGTGTCGCCTGTGTTCAATTCCAAGGTCTGGTAAGGGTACTCTTCGCCCCGCACGATCTGCTTGATGCTGGTCAACCCGAATTTCTGGAAGGGGAAGGGGTGGTAGGCCACGTTGCCGTTATAGGCATTGGTGTGCAACAAACCCATGATCAGCCGGTCGGGGATCCGGCCTTGGAACAGGTTGCCCTCGTCGAAATCCAATTGGTTCTGCGGATGCGAAAACACCCAGATCTCGCTGCCCACCACCGTGTACTTGGCCACCTGCCGTTTCCGCGGATCATGTCGGCCCCTTCCAATTCCTGGTACAACGTGTCCGACAACCGCAACTGGCAGACGTGGAAGGTCAGTTTGACGTCTTCTTCTTGCAAACGACCGTTCAAGGCCACCCCGTTCAAGAAGAAGGCAGGGGCGTTGAATCAAAACCGTATCTTGAGTTCCATGTTGGGCACCAAGGGTTTGCCCAGGTGAAAGATCTCCGAGTGCGGCACGAATTGCAACGTGACCGTGTGCCCCCCTTGGCACCGTTTCTTCGCTCAAGCCACCAGTCCTCGCGCTTTCCTTTGGGCGGTTTGTTTGGCTCCGCCCACCACGCTCTGCGCTTTCTGTTTCACGGCCTGCTGGGCTTGTCTTTTAAGCGTTCGGGTGGCCAATCGGACCATGCCGCGGGGTCCGCCCAAAGTGTCCAACCCCGATTTCAACAACGTCTTGACCCGCGACAACAAGATGCCCCCCAGACCGCATCCGGTGTGATCGGGCGTGTACCGCGTCAGACTGCCTCCTCGCATGCTTGGGCCTCGTGCCTGGCTCGGCTCGGCTCTCTCTCTTTTTTATAGGTCGCTCCGTTTGAAGTGGAAGGTGACGACCATCACGCCCCGTCCCACGGTCGCCGGCTGCCCGTCGCCGTCAGTCAGGCGCACGTCCACCACGTCGAAGAAGAGTTGACACACCGGCACGTACTGCACATGGCGGGGTTCGAAGAGCGTCCGGCCTCGGCCCGTGCTCTGCACGTCCATGTCGCACAAGATGTCGGTCGACTGCGCCCCCTTGCGACGACTCTGGCCCATGTTGCTGTCCACGTACCACGTCCGCCGGGACGTCCGACGGGGTCGTCGGCGATGTTCGAAGAGCGTCTCGAACCAGCCATCGTTCAACCCGCTCAGTTCCCACGAGTATTGTGGATACAGGATCGTGCTGTTGCCGACGATCTCCCAGGCCGGCATGGTTTGCCCGGCCCAATCGTTCTCTAGGGTCACAGGATTGACGGTCGGCCGCACGGTCAAGCGGGGCCCGGGCACATGACCCCGGGCGTCCGTGCCACCCATCCGTCGCATCAGATCTTGACGCACGCCCAGCCCAATGTCCCCGTCGCGCAACAACCGGGCATTGTCCATCACCAACGTGTCCGGCTCGGGCCAACGAAACTCAGGCACGAAGGTGGCGTCCCCTTCCAACCAGTTCCACCCCACTTGCACCTTATTCCAATACTTGTGCCGTAGATCGTCCACCACCGCTTTCACGAACGACGCCCAGTCGTGGCAACAGTCGGCCACGTCCTCGATGTGCGTCTCGGCCCGGATGCGTCATCGCCGTCGCTGGGCAAGGTCACGTAAAAGGCATCCATGGTCTACTGCCAGTGCATCCCCGGGGCGCTTTATACGTCCCGTCGGAAGTGCAAGGTCAACAGGATGCGACCTTGCCCGAACTGGACCAACGTGCCGTCCGTCTCGGCCACTTGCGTTTCCCACCACCGCATGCAACGCGTTGTTCAGGTTCTGGAACCGCCATTGACAGTTCATGCTCAGGGCCAGATAGTGGAAGCCGTACTGATTGGTCTGCACCATCCAAAAGACGGTTTTACCGCTTTTGAAATCGTGCAAGTTTACTCGGGCCCCGGTCAAGGCGGGCACCAGGTCGTTCGGGAACTCCATGCACAGGTTGGGCCCCAACGTGTAGGACCCGTCGGTCTTCTCGAGCAACCAACCAATCTTGACGGCCATTTTGACGTTGAGGATCAAGGTGGGTGTGTTATGGAAGCTCATCTTGGTCTTGGTATTGTCGACGATCAGATCGCAGTCGGTCCCCCGCTGCTCCCACCGAAACGTCACATACATGCGTCGGCCCGTCTTCTCCACAAACCGACTACCTTCATCGACCCCCCTGGTCCTGGCACATTCGAGGGTGTCGACGATGGCTTTCACGAACGATTCGCCGCCCACCACCGACTCCAACGCCGCAATGTAAGCCATCTGGACTGACCTCTCGATGACGGTCGACGGATTTGTCGCCACCTTCGTGTCTTCGACGTGCCATTTACTGTAGATCAGGTACTCGTCCGGGCCCACCAAGTCGTACAGATCGATGCGGGCGTCCGGCAAGGACAGGCTGCTCAATCCCACTTGCCACCCGCGGCCTTTCAGACGCAATGGGTACGGCAACCGGACTTTGAACCAGGCAGCCGTGTTGCCATTGAATTCGGCACTGCTGGCATCGCTGGGCAACGTCACGAAAAATTCTTCGCTCATCCCAAGGTCTGCACGTCCTTCTTGGCCACCCGACTGTCGTACTTGCTCGGCCAGCCTTTCCAACGCACCAAGACCTTCTCTCCACTGTGTTTAAGTACTTTCTCGATGCGGAACAGGGCATCGTCGTTCGCCGTCACTTTCTGCAACTCCTGCTCGTAAAACGTGCCTTCCAACAGCGTGCCGTCCATCTCTTCCACCTTGTGCATGGGCACGGGTCCTCGGCGCACGGTGCGCACCACGAACACTTCTTCTGTTCAACCGGGCAAGTACCCTTTCTTGAACGGGCGATGGTGTTTGCCCAACCGCATGCGATCGCCCACCTTCCAGTGGGGCTGCTTGCCTTTCTTCAGTCTCTGACCGTACAATGCGTGCCACACCTGGCTCTCGTTTTTCGGGGTCACGTCGCGAGGCACTCGGCCGATGCTCCGATGCCGGCTGGCGTTGTAGCCTTTCACCAACGTAAAATAGCGGTACATGCGCCCTTTCAACGTACGATTGAACCGTTCCACCACCGCCACTTTGGCATCCCTGTGCGTGGAAAAATGATGGATACCCTTCTGTTTCAACAAAGTCTGAAAGGGCCGGTTGTAAAATTCTTTGCCCTTGTCCGTCTGCAACTTTTGGGGACGTCGACCCCCTTGCTTCAAGTCTTGGTCTTGAGCGGCCGGACCCACGCGTACTTGGACAAGACGTCCACCACCGTCAACAAGTAACGCATGCCGCAGTTGTGACGGGCCAACCGTTGCACTTCCACCAGATCCGCCACCCACTGTTCGTCCACGTTGAACACCAGCACCGGCGCAGTGGGAAATCGACGGCGTTGGGGTTTGTGCAACGTGTAGGCCAGATCGCCTTCCAAGGCCGCTCGGGCATCACGGAGCGACAGACCTTGGGCGTCGGCGAACCGTCGGACCCCGCCCAAGGCGCCCGGCGTCGACGGATCCGCATACCGGGCCCTCACATGCTGGGGGGAGGGTGTTTTTCGTTTCCGCGTCCGAGACGTCTTCTTCTTCTTCTTCTTCTTCTTGTTCTTCAGGCCGGGGGCGGACAGAGCCACCATCGTACGCGGATCCAGAGCAATCGGCCCACGCTCGGCACACGGTCGGGATACGTTTTATGGACGAGGAGGAACCAGGGCTCGGGGTCCGAGTTCCGACGTACCAATCACGTCACGAAGGCGGGGTAGTGCCCCCAATGAAACAGCGGGTGCTCGAGCAAGACCTCAAAGACGGTCATGGGAGGTTTGAGGTCCAGCTCATCGTCGGAACCGTCCAGGTCGAGCCATCGACACGGCACACCCGCCGAGTCGATCAGACTGGTGCACAGCCAACGCGTCAAGCGCTAGTGCACCCACCATCGTCCCGTGTCACTGCACATCTCCCTCACAAATGAACCCACATGCTTGACGTTCCCTGCTTTTATTGATTCATATTTTACAACACGTTTCAAATGGAGTGGGTAGGTCACGATACTGCTCGGAATAGGGCGAGGCACGCCACAGCAGGGTCTTCAACTGTTGCACGGCCCGAGGGAATTTCTCCAGGTGGCGTGTCCCCACCATGGCGATACAGCCCAACAGCGTCAGTATCCCGTCATCGTTGCCGTTCACGGTCAGGCTCAGCACGAAATGAGAACGACTGTAAGCCAAGTACGCGAACACGAACCACACGTCGTGGCTCACCTCGTACAAGAAGATGGGTTTTTCTTGCTGCCGCACCAAGGCCACGCTGCATCCCTTCCCACCACGCACCGACACCCCGTCCTGCTCCAAGTGGCCGAATGCCACCACCGTGTCGGCGTCCTTGACGATGTGGTGATTCCGGCTCAAGAGTTCCCACACGGGTAGGCGCAACCGTTCGTTGGGACGCGGGGGCCGTACTTGGCAAAAGGCTCACCACCCTTCTCCCAGGGTGTCGTCCGTCAAGGGTGTCACGTCTTTCTTGGCGTGGGCATGCGAAGGACCCACCACCATGCGGCAAGGGATGCCCGGCTGGTTCACCACCTGCTCGGGCAGGGTATCAGTCCCTCGAACGCCTCCGGTCACTAGTTCTGTCATGATCACTTAGAGAATGAACACACTGAGTTTGACACAACATCTTTTATTGACAAAAAGTTCACACGTGGTCGGGTTCCACGGGTTCCACGTACCATGCATCGATGACCTCGGGTAAGTAAAAACAGTGTGTGCACGGCTGACATTCCAGGCAGTCGGCGGGGGGCCACGTGCGGGCCTGAGTGTACATGGAATGCAAGGTATCGAAATACTCTCCATCTTTCTCTTCTTTACAGTCGTCGCACAAGACGCGATCCAACAAACGATCACACCGCGTCATCCATCTGTGTTGTTCCTCGGCTTCTCGGTCGGCTCGTTGTCGCAGCCACGTTTGCAATTGGTGAGTGACGTCTCGACATTCTTCCATGGTCTTGCGGAGACTCCGGAACTGATTGCCCAGTTGGGCCCGGACTCATTCGTGGTCGTGGCACGCCTCTTGCGCCTCACTCAATTGGCGCTCCAACCACTGGATCCGGTCGTGGAGGCGTCGGGTCAGGGACGGGAGGCTTCGGGGTCCCTCTGCTTCATCGGCGACGGAGACGTCGATGGAGCCGGAGGGACTCGGGGGTACTCGGGGTCGATTGGTACTGGCGACCCGTGTCCGAGCATCCAAGGGCGTTGGCAAAATCTTGCAGCCAATGCCAGTAGTTCTCTTGGAAGGAGTAACCCACGGCCAGACCTCGCCGTATCTGCTCCAAAAAGTACGCTTCTTCAGTGGGGTAGTCAGACGAATCGAGGTCTCGGTAGTAGGCCCAATAACCCATGTGCGCGCAAGCACGTGTGATGGAGCACGTGCTCTGTAGTTTTACGGACCGACCGACCTTTGACGGACTCCACCCGTGACGGGGCACGTGCTCCGTATTTTTACGGACTCCCCACGCGTGTGCACGTGCTCCGACCTTTTCCAGTGCCCTGCCATTGGACGACGATGAGGTCATCCCGTCGTGCTTTTCGGGCGTGGATCACAGGTATAAGAGCGTAGACCCAGCTAGCTCGGCATCATTCGAGGGTCTCGATCTCTAGTCACAGCATGATCTCTTGGGAGTATGGCAATGTGTCTCCGGCCAAATACCTGTGCCCTGAGAAGACCAAGAAGAAAACCCCACCCAAGAAGATGGACCACCTGTCGGGGGCGCGCACGGATTCGCTACTGTTGCGGCTTTCCAGCCCCTTAGGAGGAGAAGGCAGGCTCTGCGTCTCCCCGACCGGTGCTGACGTACCCCCTCCACGCCTTGCCACTCCACCACGACGTCTCGCGCAAAGTTTGGCAGTATGTCCAATGCATCCACAAGCAGTGTCCAATGTGGGTGGGCCTCGACAAGGCTCCCGCATTGCTCCAGGCTTTGGAAGGGGGCGTACATCCCGACATCAAGGAAGGCCCCTTCTTCTGCTACTGCGGCCACCCCGCCCGCATGGCCGTGGTGCAGCGTGACACGCCCAACCGAGGACGTGGCTTTCTGACGTGCCGTCGCCCTGAAGATGGAGGGTGCAACTTCTTCCAGTGGGTGGACCGTCCGTGGGCACCTCAAGTGATGTGGTGATGCTTGGCCATGTTCGACCCTCCTGCTCCTGATCCATTGGGGTGGCGGTGGCGTCGACCCCTGCAACCCCTGCCCACATTCCCGATCTTCCACACGATCTTTCCAGCGCCTGAGGATCAGTGGAAGAAGATGCCGTTGCCAGTGGTGGAGCCGCCTCGGTATGCGTTTGTGCCGTTCCCCAAGTGGAGCGCTGGTGCCGCAGACAGAAACTACAAGGGCAAGTGAGTGCGCGCGTGCGTGAGTGCGTGCGTGGACTTTGAGTGTACATAAGAAAGCGGTCGAACCCGCCACAGTCAGTCATGGATCGAACGTTGTTGAACGAGGTGTGCTTGGTGATCGATCTGGACGGGTACAGCGTGCATCTCTTGAAGGATGGACGGGCCACCTTCGTCCCGCGGGAACTGGGGTGGTGCGACTGGACCGGCGAACATCACGGGTCCAAACATTACGCTCACGCGTTCCTCTGGCGTCGCATGGATGTGGCCAATCGTAAGACGGCTCGGTACCTGCGAGAACGCTTGCACGGCCTGTCTTTCTACGCCCACTCGAGCGAACACGCTGCGCCCTTGGGCGACTTGCCCAAAGACCTCCGGACCTTGTACGAACGTTTCAAGACGCCCGACCGGCCTCGCGTGGCTTTCAAGGGCGGCCATTACGAAAAGGTCTTGCTGAAAAGCCTGGACATTCCCTCCTTCGATCTGGAACAGGTCACGTGCCCCAAGTTCGACGACCTGACGCGGTTGACCACCGTGGCGACCTGTGGCCACCACGACGATCCCGACCGCCATCATTGCCCTCGCGTCGAATGTTATCATTTTGTACAGTGGATGCACGGGGCGTTGGGACGGAAAAGAGACATGCGCTTTGTCAACGTCGAACGGGTGCAGCGTTTGGCCCACCATTGATTTTTGTTTGACCCTTGTAAAAAATGCATTAAATTTGTTATTATTTATAACTGTGTGGTCATGCCTTTCCTAGCATGTAAGGTGTGGGGGTCTCAAGAGACCCCTGATGGCAAAATCCAGGGACGGTCCGAGTCTGAGGGTGGGGCTGGGTCACTGCAGAAAACGGTCCTGGTCGGGGACGATGTAAGGCACGTCCAGGATGCGTGGCAGCGGCGTCATGTACATCCAACGGCTTGCGACGATGTGGTACAGCTGGCAGCAGGAACAGTGGATGAAGCCGGGCTGAGTACGGCTGGGCGGGTTGGTGTACGGGACCAGGGCCAACCTCTTGAAAGGACACACGGTGAGGCTCTCGATCTCTTTCACCACGTGTCGCATCTTCTCACGGTGCTCGGACCGGGCTCGCATGTTCAAAATCTTCTCTTGCATTTCGGGTGGGAGCACGTCCCACAGACTCTCCACGTTTCGGAATGGGGGCGTCTCTCGGGCCTCCACCCTTTTATCGAGTGCGGGTCGACCAATGGGAGCCCAGAGGCGTCCCACATGGGCGAAGGGGTCTGTTGGGGGGATACCCCCTATCCAACCTCCAGGGGGGGTTTTAAAAAGAGGTTCTGATTGGTCCGCCCGGACCGGGTCACGTGCCTTTCCAAACCTCTATAAGAGAGAACCCTGCTCGCGCCCCTCCAAAACGAACATGGCCGCTGCCCAAGAAGACCCGTGCTGCTTGGTGTGCCTGCATCGTGATGTGCCCTACGTGCCCACCCTGAAACTGATAGCTCGCCTGTCGGCCGTCAACGTGTACGCGACCCGTCTAGGTTCTCGAGGTGTCTGCCTGTGGAAGCCCGCCAAGACCCCCTGCTGCCGTCAATGGATGCACGTGTTTTGCCTGATGCGCTTCTGCCTGGCGCAGTTTGGCGATGGCCCCGTCAACCGACCGGACTGGTGTTGTCCTCACTGTCGGGCCTTCCTGATGCTGCTGGGCTCCACGAGCGAACCCCCCTCGGATGCCGCCAGTGAAGGCGGGGACACCCTCAGTGTGACCGACACGGAGATGGAGGAGGACCCGGATGCAGACGACGAGCTCTCCTCGGACGTGACGTCGACTGTCGCCTTCAGCTTCGTGTCCGGGGACCTGGACGAGGACATCACGGACGCGGAGTTGTCCGAAAACGACGGGACCTACGGCTTTGTCATGCCTGAGACACCCCCCTACACGGGGGACGAAGAGGCACCAGACCCGTGAAACAAAATTGTAAATAGTCACGTTGTTTTTTAAACTCGTAAATAGTCACGTTGCTTTTTAAAAAAATCCAGGGACGAGGGTTCACTCGGAGCCCTCCCACGTTCCCGTGTGTAAAGTAAGTTTTTCGTTTTTTATTAAAGATGTTTTATTCCATCCAAAATGCATTTTTATTGATTTTGAGCGTGACTTCCGGTTTGTTCGTGACGTCATGTCCGGTCTCGAGCGTCCTGTCGACATCCCTGGTCTTAATTACTCAAAATGGCTTTTTAAACTCGTAAATAGTCACGTTGCTTTTTAAAAAAATCCAGGGACGAGGGTTCACTCGGAGCCCTCCCACGTTCCCGTGTGTAAAGTAAGTTTTTCGTTTTTTATTAAAGATGTTTTATTCCATCCAAAATGCATTTTTATTGATTTTGAGCGTGACTTCCGGTTTGTTCGTGACGTCATGTCCGGTCTCGAGCGTCCTGTCGACATCCCTGGTCTTAATTACTCAAAATGGCGGTGTTTCGAAATCCACCAATCAGCGTGCTCCGTTTGGGCGGAAAAATTTGAATGGACCAATCAGAAGCCTCCCTTTCCAACTGCCAAAACCGATGCGAAGTCCCACCTACCACTACTGATCTAAGATTCTGAATCCTGGGAATTCCAGAGGCCACAAAAACGTTGCTTCTCGATTTTTTTCTCTTCCCCCAGGTGACTGTACTATCAAGGGGGGGGGGAGGGGAGGGGTTACAAAAGATCAATAGACCATCCACAGGCAAGTAGCGGCTGCGTAAGTCACTTAGCTCGTGTACGACCTTAACGTTCTCCAACATATTGTGTCGTTTTATAGACTGTCAGGATTGCTACTGGAGCTTGCGACGAGACAATGATCCGTAAAGACTGGGACGTTCACGCCTTTATTGGTCAGAGAGCAAGTGTGAAATTAGTTGACCTCAGTTCTGATGTATGGGGTCATATCAACTTTGACGATTTAAGAGGCGATATCCGCTGTATGTGATTCGCGCTTGCGGGCGCTCATCAGTTTCTCAATTAGAGTTTGTTCAAAGAATTGCGATAAGCAGGGGGTTCAACTAATTCTGCTTTTGCGAATCTTTCATTCTTCAGCCCCCAACCCTCCTGATAACTATTGCACAGTCGCAGTAGATCATTCACTGTTTTTATTTTTATTTGTTTGGTGCGTCTGTCAGCGAGGCTCGTCCAGTTTAGGTCCAAAAGAACCTTAGAGGATCTTACATCGCAGTCAACAGCAGCACTGCGAGTGACTGCAGAGGGCAGTTTGTTTCCTTAATCGAACGGTAGAATGATGATGGTCGACAACTGGAATCAACGACTGTTGTGGCCGTTGGAACATTTTAAATGAGAAGTAAACTCATGCGCATGTAATGTTTATCTCTGCCATGAAGAATTATACGGGTTATATTGGGACAGACCTTTCCAATCTGATGAAATTTGCCTTCGAAATTGGTAAAAATTGCTTGGTGTGCCGCCACTTGTTCAGATTGCTCAGCAACCTGGCCGCTTACTCGTGACGGAACGGGGTTTGCGAACTGAATCAAAACAGAGAACTCGTTAAAGGCTCCAAGACTAAAGACAATGGAAGGGAAAGACTTTGCGATCCGTTTGAGCAAGTGGGCACAAGCGACGAGTTTGGTTTTCTTGGCGCTTAACGAAAGCCAAGTCCAAACTCCACATGGCATGCTAATTTATTACCTTGTACCAGGGGGAAGTTTTTGTTTTCTCAAGTCCATATAATTCTTATTTGCGTTAGAACTTTACTATTGTAGAGGCTGTCCTTACAGAGCAAAAGAAACTGTGTCAGCTAGAGTGCAATGAACATAAAGGAAAAAAATAGAAAAAAATGGGAAATTTTCCTGCAAGAAACGGTCTTTGTTCCTTTCAGAAGCTGTGTCACACTTTTCCTCCTGGAGCACTATATCCGTCGATTTATGACATAGTCTCGTTAATTGGCAATGCGTTGCTTTGGGTGATCTCTGTTTGCTGAGACACAAATAACGAACTATCTGCATGTAATACCCAGATAAACAAAACGTAATGCCAGAAAAGGCACATCTGCCACACAGAAACGACTCAAACAAGGGAAGGAGGCGGCCAAGGAGGGAAAACTGATCCTGACTTGCTTGGAGCAGCGAGCAAAAGAGACCTCGTAACTCGGCCCTAGTATTCCTCGTGAAAGACCCAGTGAAATGAAGTACCGGATGGCGAGAGTGGAAGCTGGGAAACTAGTCGTTATGGTAAGTTGCACCAAAACCAAGCGGGCTTTGAAATACTGAGACTAGATACCCAGTTACACTTTGGTTGGGGGATTCAAAAATGCTTCTCAGCCTCTCTCGACCAAGGTAGTTTTGGGTAGTCTAACAGAACAGTCGTAGTTGTAGTCTAACAGAACAGAACAGAACAGAACTTAGGCTTTATTTATCCATGATCAGAAATTTTAAAGCTAGGTCGTCGGATAAAATTAACTAACAAGTGATAAAAATTGAAAAAAAACGGACTACTTACAAGTTACAACTAATTAAAATTAACTAAAACAAGTGAGATAAAATACAGCATTCATGTATAAATAAAATCATTGTCCCTAAAATAAACCGTTGAGGCCAAATTCATATTGAATTGGAAATCCCTAAGAATCCCAATTTTATCCAACCTTTTGCTTCTTCTTTGTATCCTATATACCTGAATCCTTTATCATGACTAAAAATGGTATTCCACGAAAGAGAACTCCATTAAGCTACTGAATTCTCAACTACGTTTTTTTTAAAACGCTGCACCGTCAATTCTGAACTGAATTGAGGAATGCCTATCATCTCTTCTAGTTAGTATGTCAGATAATAATTGTGGAATTGTAGTGAAAAATGCCTTATGCATGATTTTAGTTAAAGCTACTTCGTAATAGTGTAATAGTGTGCCGCTTAGCGTGAGCCACCACATGGTTAGTTGCCATGTGTCCTTAGGCAGGTTAAACATTATCCTGGCAGGTGTACAATGTACTCTTTCCAATGAATCGAGGTTATTGTTCTGACACGCAACCCACATAACGATTCGATAATTACAGATGGAAACTTAACCTTACTTAAAATAAAATTGTAAACTTGAGAACACTCTTCGGAAGGAAACTGCTGTTTTAAGCAAGTCTAATTTCCTTACATAACTTCTTTTATTGTTGTAACTTGGGGTGTCCAGCTGACCATATTGTCCACTGTCATTGTCAAACCTAGCAAACTCCCCTCGTCGACCCACCTAAGGATGGAACCGGCGTAATAGGGCTTACGTGTTGGCCGTTACTAGTAAGCATCGCCTCACCTTTACGCCGGTGTGGGGTAAGCCTATTGATGAGACACCACATACAGAGTTCATTTAAGGCTTGATTAAGTCGTGTAATTGCCCCATCAGCAGCAGTACGTCTGTGATGTCTTCTTGTGCTTTTGCCTCGAAAGCGGATTTTGAAGGATTTTTGAAAATAAAATAATCCTCGTTGACTCTCATTGTACAAGAATAACAAGGGTGGAAACTTATGTTTTAACTGCACCAGGGCCGGGGCGACTTTTTGCCACAAAATCTCATCTCTAAGCTTTGAAACCTCACAAAGGCCGAACGATTCACAAAGTTCTCGTACCTTTCGATCGACAATCTGTCGAAACGGCCTGGAGCTAACCCCCGAAGAAAACCAAAATCACTCTCTTTCCAAGCGGGCGGAACGCAAAGTGCCATAAATTGCCACTTTCTGAGTGGACGCCGTTCAACATTCACCGGTTCAAACTATGTACTATTAAGGGAGGGGAACCAAATACATTTAGCTTTTGTCATCACTTGGCACGAATTTGAATAATCCCGAAATCAATCTAACCTGTTTCACCCACGGTGCATGGTTCTGGTGGATGTTGATCAGTATAGGGAGCTTAAAGCCTCATTTACACTAGCAAGTTTTACTTGATAAGTCTTACTTGGGAGTGTAAATGGACAAACATGACAAGTTTTCCCTTGGCAAGTGTCCTTGTTCAAAAACTGGCATGCCATTTTTTGAACAAGGACACTTGTCGAGGAAAAAATTGTCAAGAACGAAGAAATTATTGAAGCTATCAGGGTCTGTAGCCCCCAGCTCGCCTACAAGATTGTTTGCCATTCCTTGGGCTTGCCTTTGTCTCTCGGAAGCCCACGGACGAACCTACCACTTTCTACTTTTTACCTTCTTTTTTATCTCGTGACCAGCCTGCAGCAGCAAGGCTGCTGCGGCCCACAAAATAAAATGCTTTTGCTGTTTCCTTAATAAAAACGGTGCCATGTTTTCAAGACTGGTCCTTGATAAGTTTTCAGCTCGGCAGTAAATGGACAAATATGACAAGTTTTTCTTTGACAAGTGTCCTTGTTCAAAAACTAGCATGCCAGTTTTTGAACAACGACACTTTCCAGAGAAAACTTGTCATATTTGTCCATTTACACTGCCAAGGAAAACTTGCTGGTTTAAAGGAGGGTTTAAGCTTGCTTATGATAACATCCCGCAAAAACCACATTGGCAGTGGAAGACTGGAGTTTAATCTCCTGTCCTTCGGTCACTATTGATAATTTAATCAGAAAGCTTTCTTAGTCTCTTATGGGCAGGCTGGTTCTGGTGGATGTTCACGTTCTGGTCAGAGGCGTCCAGTTAAGGATCCCAATCGCACTTTTGTTATTACTTTAGGACCATCATAGGACGCCTTTAATTAGGTAAAGCAGAACCGCAAATTCTGCCAAGTTTTAGTCCACACCAAGTGCATATTTTCCTGGAAATAGATTTGTTCACAAGTTTTAAGCTTGATTCTGGTGCTTTTTTAAACAATTACACGACGTAATATTCTCCATCGAATATTTTCCATGAGACAAGCATACCGTTATCAAGAACCTTATAAATTAGACAGAAAACTGACTGAAGAGAGCTCCTGTTCAGCAAGAAACAACATTTCTGATCCGGCTTACATTCTTAGGTCTAAGCACTGACTTGAAGTGGTTAGCTTTCAGTTATTGTTATGGGTAACCCTATTTAAATGCTTTAAAAAATGGGAGTTTCAGCAGCTTGTTTTGTTCGTCTAGTACGCGCTAATTGGAAAGAAGAAGAAGAAGGGAATGGCCCGGCTTCGACACGTTTACGCTTCTGAACATTTTCTTTAATTTTGGTCGTAAGTTAAAGGTTCATTTTATGTTGTGTAGTTGTCAGGAGGTGGCCAAGGTCTTTTTGATCTCTGTGAACGAGTGCTTACCGTAATACAAGAGCTTTCTGTGTTAGAAGAATAGGCCAACCTCAATTAACACGTCAGAATTATCCAAGATGGCGGCGCCCGCACATTCAACGTTAGTTGAAAACACGGTAATGTTTGTCTCACCACACTAAAGAATGTTAACTTTATGAAAATGG
The DNA here is from genome assembly GCA_014634185.1 of Astreopora myriophthalma. Lineage (NCBI taxonomy): Eukaryota > Metazoa > Cnidaria > Anthozoa > Scleractinia > Acroporidae > Astreopora > Astreopora myriophthalma. Next base: position 1,067,041 of record BLFK01000386.1, on the reverse strand, counting down.
TTGTATAATAACGCAATTGATCGTGAGTTCCTAAGCAAATTGTGTTATTGAAAGTCTTTTGTCAAAAAAGGATCGTCCGAAAATGCCGATGATTGTCTTTTCGTGACAATTAACTTTATTTAGACAAAAATGAAAGTACATTTGCTGTCAATGAACGTCAAAGGAAGGTATTGTTTATCTTCTGATGATTTTGAATGTTATTACATATGCAAATGTTATTGTCGAACGTTCCTTTCGCGCAAATGAAGGTCATATTGGTGTTAATGAGAGTATATTGACCATAATGAAATTTTAACAAAGGTGAACGGCTATTTTCTGTAAATGAACAGTAAAAGGTGTAATTTGGACAGATTATAATTCTACTTCGTCATTGGTTAAAGTCGCTCCGAAGTCACGTGAGATAGGCCGCGGCAAGCAAGCAGTCAGTTGTGTGGCCTGTATACAACTGTTTGAAAAATGACGGAAAACATCACCTTCGAAGAAGAAACACACAGCTGCTGTCAGATGTACCTCACTAGTTGGACCAGCAAGGGAACCTCTTACAGCTCTTGGCTCTCCTGTTGACGAGTTTGAATTTCAACATGTCTGCGATTAGCGAATCGCTCAAACCCGTCAACAACGTGGGACGAAGGGACGACATCCACGCAGCATCTGCCTCTAAGAAACCACGGCTTATGTCTGAATCAGGCATCTCCAGTGAGGTGAATGACTTCCTTATGGATGGGCAAATGCCCGAAGGTGAACAGTCCGAGAGCCAGGACGATGTGCTCGATGACAGCTCAATCACATGATGAGGCCGAGTGAACCGCAGAACCGGCTTCGGAAAAACTCGCCAATGTGGCCAACAAAAGCTGGCTTCATAAACTTAGCGATGACCAGCTGGAAGCAAAAGTCGAGAAATACCATCGCTCAGCAAACTGTGGAAAGGTGGTCGTTGCAAAAGTTAAGGAGGAAATTTGGAGCAAACTCCCAAGGACAGCTCGAGGGAAAGATCTTAAGTTTTCCCGCTTTCAGACAAACATGAAAAAGGGTTGGTCACATCGCTGTGAAATCCACAGATTTATTGCTTAACTTAAAGGCAAAGCTGAGCTAACAGTAGCCTTGCCGAAACGTTTAATGAGCTTGTGGTCATGACCACCGATGCCGTCACTTTGCTGAGCCATGCCAGCTTCGAGCTTTTTCAACTTCGCCGAGAGGACGTAAAGCCGTCACACCTTCACAAGGACTACGGCGACCTATGCTCCTCGAGCGTGCCAGTGACTGAGCTCCTCCTTAGCGACGAATTACAAACCCAGCTAACCCACATTCAGGCAACCAACAAAATAAGCAATACAGCAAGCTTTTCCAGTCATGCACGACGTTCTTATTTTGGCCACAATACTAGCCAAACTGGGTCTAAACAGCACAACAGTCCTTTTTTACCGTGGGTGACGCCGACAACGAGTCGGCAGCAGAAACACAAGCCCTTTTACCCTTGCACGAAACGTGCCGACCAGCCCAAGGGGAAATACAAGCCTCTGCTGACGAGCTAGCAGAATTGAAGGTAAGCAATTATATCACAACATTCACAAATCTTGTGGAGTATTACAGGCCTAAGGCTGAACAAAGTCAAGCCGGCCAAATTTCTAGCCATATTGCTCAAAGGCGAGACCTTACGTCGGACTCGGAAATTCTGGATACTGTCAGGGGACAACACATTGAGTTTGTACAGACCCCTGTACAAGTTAACCCTCCATTTCAACCTACATGGTCCCAAAAAGAATCGGAATTCATCGATACTGAGGTCCTTTCTTTGCTTTGCAAAGGTGCCATTCACAAATGCAAACACGAGCATGGTGAATTCATATCTTCAATATTTTTCCACCCAAAAAAGGATGGTTCATACCGCATGATTTTAAATTTTTAAATCTCTGAATCAGTATATAGTTTACCGCCATCTTAAAATGGACTCAATTTTGACTGCTGTTTCTATGATGAAACCTGGATGTTTCATGGCATCCATCGATCTTAAAGATGCTTATTACTCTGTCTCCATTGCTTACGAGGACCGCAAATACCTTAAGTTTGTTTGTAGGGGACAATTGTACGAGTTTTCTTGTCTTCTCAACTGCTTAGCCTTTTGCCACAGGAAATTCACTAAGCTTCTTAAGCCTGTATATGCCACCCTCAGGCAGATGGGTCACCTGTCAGTTGCTTATATTCATGACTCCTACTTACAAGGAGATAGCTATGATAACTGTGCCCAGAGCGTCATTGATACAGCTGCCCTGCTCAATAAATTGGGGCTCGTAGTCCACCCTAAAAGTGTGTTTTTGGATGAGTTCCCGGCCTATTTGGAATCTGTTGTTATGTCCTCTGAGCCATTGCTGATCACTGGCGATTTCAATATTCATGTGAATGTTCCCAACGATTCAGACGCTGCTCGTTTCCTGGGATTGCTGACCTCGATGGGCCTCGAGCAGCACGTTGATAAGCCTACGCACATTTCTGGACATACGTTGGATCTGATTATTACCCGAT
>BLFK01000386.1:1044274-1055608 GCA_014634185.1 Astreopora myriophthalma | reverse complement strand
GTTTCCCAACCGTATTTCTCTGCGAGTTTTATATGCTTGTTACGTTGGACTAAAATGTCCTTACCTTCGTTCAGAGTAGCGCGCCGTTCTTCATCGTCTGACATATCCAGGGCATTCTCGATCTTTTCCATGACACTTTTGTTAAGGTCAAACTGAATCTTGTTACGTTTGTACTTGAATTCGGGCACGGGAGAACGCTCCCGTTTCCTGCTCGCTCGCTTCCCCGTCTCCTTTACCTCGTTCTCGAGCGATTTGAGGCGCTGCTCGGATTCTTTTTGTGCATCGAGTAGTTTTTGAGCCCAAGCTGGTACTCTTTCTTCATCGCTTGCATTTGAGTGACGACTAGAGCCTCCCACAGAACGATCTCGTGGTCTTGATTCACGTCGTGCAGACTCGCGATGTCGAGTGCTCGGTCCCGACCGTTCCGGGCTGCCATTGTGTGCTTCAAGGCGTCTGAGCGCTTGACTTGACATTCGAGGCATGTCAAATGGAATTAGCGAAAACTATGATGAATATTTATGACGATATTTATGAAAATATTTACCACGCGGCACTTTCAACGCTTGCACTTAGGCGGCAAAAAACAAAAACTGCATACGCTAGCGCGCATGTCTCCAAGCCAGACATGCGCCAGTACCCAGGCCCCCCAGCATGAGAATTCTGTTTCCCGCTTCTTTCATGCTTCAGCCAGCGGGAAACTCTAATTTCGTGAAGACCCGTTATTGAACATGCTATGAAATGAAGTCGCAGACGGTGAGAGTGCCCAGCTAGAAGCCGGGAAATTACGTTAAATAAGTCATACTCAGCGTAAAGCACTTTATTTCTTTTGGGTAAAGTAGATCTCATTTCTTTGCCGTACTCTGACAAGAACCTCGAATGATGACCAAACTCACCTGTTTGGGTTTGGATTCATGCCACTTCATCCTCAGATAGAGGACACATTTCAGAAGCAAACGAGTTGAAAACATCCCGAAGTGATTACAATGACTTTCTATTTTGAAATAAAGTACTCCTTGCCGTTGCTGTCCTCCTTACTAAATGAATGAGCTCCCTGGTTATCAATGCCATGGTCTGAGTCATCTGTTACGAGGTGAAACTGCACGCCATTTCGGCTGAAGGCAGCAACACTCAGTATTACAAGAGCCGAGGAAATTCTGCGTTTCTTGAATCCCATTCTCACGCGCAGTTTACGTTCTGTAACGACACACCAACCCATTTCCTCAAAAAGATTTGGCTGCCAATGCAGTCGATAAATAGCGCTGGATATACACCTTTAAAAGCTAGAATAGTTCGCTACAATAGTTCTTTTATTACTGCTTATCTCATCCTAATTGAGAAACTAATAAGTGAGGCTTCAGGCACACGGGAATCACGTACAGAGAATGTCACCTCTTAAGTCATCAAAGTTGATATGACCCCATCCTTCAGAACTGTGGTCAACCAATTTGACACGTCCTCTCTTACCAATAAAGGCTTGAACGTTCCAGGATTTCCGGATCATTGTCTCCTTGCACGCCTCTGCAGTAGCATTCTTCACAACCTATAGAACGACACAATGTGTCGGGGAAGGTTAATGTCGTACAAGACCTAAGTGGCCTACGCAAACGCTACTTGCCAGTGGAGGAGATGCTGATACATCGTAGGATTTTCCCCCAACTGTATAGTCACCTGGGTGAAGAGATAACTCAACAGGGCATTGGTTTCTGTGGCCTCGAGACCCTGATCTTCAGATCGAAAGTCCGCGCGATGCGAATGCGTGAATGAATCATCCACAAACAAATGAACAGCCGAAGGAATGAAATACCGGCCGACTGACGAGCGAAAGAAGGAATGAAAGTGGGAATGTAACCCACCCACAGGAGTAGGAAACATAATTCCCTGTTTAATGGTCTGATCTACTTAGAAACACCTCCACAAGAAGTTAAAGTGGGACTTGAACCTAACAGCCTCCCTTTGTAAGTTTGAAAAGTAAGACTTCAAGGCATTTTTAGATAAGTGCTCTAAACGCTGCGACTGGTTGAGTACAAACACGTTTTACAAGCCTCACCTTGCGGTCAATGATTAACTCGGCTCTAATTACGTCACTGTCACAACCTCCTCCAATTAGGAAGGAAATGTTACTTCCGTTAATGTAGAAGGGCGGAGAAGTGAGAGTTCCTTGAGGACCGTCACCTTGCGTTCCACCTGCTGACGAATTTTTGGAAGGTCTGTCCTCAAATCCTCCAATCCACCAGTCTCCCTGCTGGTTAGCCGGGTCTGTTTTGCGAGCCGTTGGGTTGTCGTCAAAAGTAGGCTGGTTGTTAAACGCCGTACCAGTCTTTTCCCAGTCACAAATGCCACTCTCAAAGTCAAATCTGCAAGGTACTACAGCTGAGGAAATTAGTAAGTCACAGAGGAAAGACCTGAAATTAATATTTTTCTACGCTTGGCATTAGTGATATTCGATTGCACTTAATTGTACCATTAGTTGCCCAATTAAATACAGTCCCGACCTTCCTAGTGAGTCTATCTTCCGTGCTCTAATAATATTCGAAGTGAATCTAGGCTCGATCGCCTAAATAAACCCAGTTGCAAACAATCATGGGGAATCCAATTCCGCTAGGGGGGTCCAAATTCGCTAAGACACCGACATATCCTTGTTTGCATAACCACAAAAGGACGAATGTTGTTACGCACATTGCATTCTTGTTGCAGTTACCCATTCAGCTGCTACACATTCGTCAATGGCTACAATAAGAGTTTGTTGGCCGTTTCCTTCTTGTTTGGCTGACGCATCGACGTGTGCATGCACTTTTAACAGATTCCCTCAACAACCTCTATATTTTGTTGTACGGGTCGTTTGAAATTAACATCAAATGCAGGCTAGGATGGAAGCTAAGGGGACTAAAGAGGGACTACATTACGCCAGTTGCTTGATAAAATCGTTTCATTACATAATCAGTGCTTACCATATTCACAGCGAGCCGACGTAAAGCCAGGCGGACATAAACAGCGATATCCCTTGTCTGTGAATCCAGATTGGCAAGTACCTCCGTTATCACATGGAGCTTTATCACAAGCGCTCTTATAGAAAATAAGGAGTTAATGTATTAACAGGAATAAGGGGACACGCAAATGCCATGGGATTAAGGTGGTTTAAGTAAGAAGAAAAAGAAGAAGGAGAAGAAGTAAAGGAGGAAGAGGAGGAGGAGGAGGAGAAGAAGAGGAAGAAGAAGAGGAAGAAGAAGAGGAAGAAGAAAAAGAAGAAGAAGAAGAAGAAGAAGAAGAAGGAAACAATGACTCAGAATGGGAAGAAAACGGACAGAAAAAGCGATCAACTCATAGTTGTTCCTACATCCGCTCCGCGGTAGATGTAACCCTCTTTGTTCTGAAGATCCTGGCCATATTGTCGGTGAGTGGCATTGTTCAGCTCACAACTATGTCCCTGGTGATTGGGTATGATTGCAAAATTAATACTGACGCAATTGGGTTCGTGGTAACACTTCAGCTCACACAAATCCATATCGTGGGCTTCGACGGTCGTGATAGTATGATTGACCAGACGTTTGTTGGCAAAGAGGAAGAATGATGGGAAGACCAGTTGACGGAATTTATCTGCAAAAATTGAATCGAGTTACCCTTCTAAAGTTAAGAGCTTATTTATATTAATTTCATTTAGTTCGTCTTTGATTTTTTCCTTTTAATTACCACGCCAGCTTGGCCTTTCTTTCTTTCTTTCGATCGCGCTTAAACGGGTGGCCGGACGGCCTTGAGAGACCGTCGGTTTATATAGATAGACCTCAATGGAATCGTGTTGGAATATAGCGCCCTTAAATTACGCCGGTTTTAAATCTGCTTTCAGTCACTTCGCTTTTAAACCACGTCTCGTCCATAACTTCGACTACAGGAAAATTCAAAGGCGCACAATGAGATGGAACACCACGTAATATACGTGAAATATTGATGTGGACGGACGACATGGTTTTTTTCTCAATGCCTTACGCCGGAGCAGGATGTGTTGGGCATATATTGGTTGTCAACGTTCAATTTAACAAATAGTGCACAAAAAAATACGCGTCCTGTTCTGTATGCGCGTTGGTAATAGTTTCTTTCCATAATTGCATTTTACGCGGCCAGGCTGGAATCTCTCAGATGATGTGATACGGGAAACACGTGCCGAATGGCCGAATACTACATTCATAATTCAAGATGACTGCTTCTCATCGTGTTACCCCTCTTAAACGCGCCTGCAGCCTAGAAACGTCGCAACCTTGCACCTCGTTTGAACCTCGTCAAAACAACAACAGTATCTATGGTTCGTTCTCTCCCGTCTCACACATCTCGCTTTGCTCATTATTCTATAAGTGCACTCAGCATCAAGAATAGCATGCTCCAATTGTACAATAAACACAGTCACGCCGCATGCCATTCTCAAACTAGTTACTAACTCATCTGCATAACAGTGGCATTTTTGTATCATTCATACAATAGCATTTTACCCGCTCGAATGTTTATTTGTAGGGCTAACACAGAAATAAATCCAACAGACCATTCTGCATTGAACTTCCTGTTTACGACAACTATGTAGACCGACGAGAAGCCCTGATTACTCGGCCGGACAGTGTCTTTTGCTCTAACCGAGTGACACCAGAAACCTACAAGAGCCACCACGGTTTAGTAGTTTCAGTGCCTCCTGGCCTCTGTCTGGATCAAAACAAAACAAAATGCACTCAGCCGTGGTGGTTTGAACTGTTTTTATATGTATATGTATATGTATATGTATGTGTATGTGCATGTGCATGTGCATGTGCATGTGCATGTGCATGTGCATGTGCATGTGTATGTGTATGTGTATGTGTATGTGTATGTATATGTACATTCACGTGTAATAAAGTGGCTAATGCCGTTAAACAGTTCTCAATACACTTTTTAAGTGTAGAGCTTTGAATAAGACTGAAGATATAACGAAGAGACAAAATTCTCTGTTACTCCGAGTTTCGTGCTCACGCACTCATCAGACAGTATTCTCCATTAAATTCTGTCTGATGAGTGCGTGAGCACGAAACTCGGAGTAACAGAGAATTTTGTCTCTTCGTTATATCTTCTTATATGTATATTTATAATATTAGTCGAGAAATTTCGGAGATTTGATTGGTTGATAGTATCGCCATTTCCGCCTAATAGTGGTATAACAGCAAAAATGGTATAACAGCAGTGGTATAACAGCAAAAATTTATCGGCTTCCATTATAAACAAATAATAGCACGACTTGTACGTGGTATTTGGCAATAATACCGCCTCGTGATATTTCAAAATTCTCCAAATACCACTCGCCGCTTCGCGGCTCGTGGTATTTTGGACAATTTTGAAATATCACTTGCGGTATTATTGCCAAATACCACTACAGGTCATGCTATTACCTATACATATAACACAAATGAAGACAAGATACGTTTATAAGGATATAGATACCGCGGCTACCGCTAAAGACAACAAGACATGCAACTGCCGACAATAGAATGCCTGCCTAATCGACGGAAACTGCCTGCAATCATCGGTAATCTACCAAGCCACCGTCACGCGCAAAGACAACAACACAACGGAAACGTACATCGGACTTACAGAAAACGAATTCAAAACAAGATACGGAAACCACACTGCATCATTTCGCCACGCTAAACACAGAAACTCCTCCAAACTCAGCAAGCACACAACATCGAGCACTTTATTTCCTGGCGCATTCTCTCGTCACACTCGCCGTACAACAGCTCAATCAAGTCAGAAAAGATGTAACCTCTGCCTCAAAAAAAAAGTTCTTAATCATCTGCCAACCAGAACTATCAACGCTTAACAAAGGTAATAAGCTCGTGTCTTCTTGCCGCCACAGAAACAATTCACTGCTACGTAACAGCTGAACACTTAATTTTACCGCCATATTAACTATGTAAATTTTAAAGTATTTAAACAAAGGTTATGAGTATTCTTTTCATGAAATCCACTGAAGAGTGAGTCAATCACGAAACAGGCTTGTCGGGCCTCATCAGTGCAGTGCTGATGCTAGGATGGAGGCAAGGCTAGGTAGCCGCCGCGAATGATCCCACACATGTGGTATCACGTAAATCATGCCAGAGTGCTCAAACTAGAAAACTAGTGAGCTATGCGCAGTGCTAACGGCAATGACCCATCCTAGTAGAGTATACCTAGTACTTACGTAAAATATGTTTTCTTTTTTTTAGTGGTGGTTCGCGATGCATGGGGTCTTTGGCTCTTTTGCGTACCTCCAATGGCTTTTAATTATTAATTTTTTTCCTTTTATTAATATTTTTCATCTTTTTACAGTGTTTTTCTTGTTTTGTTTTGTTCTGTATTTTTTTTGTGCAATAAATTGTAATAAATATATATAAATAGAGACAACATAATATACAGGAAGATTTGACCGGCTTTGCCGGGGTTTACTCCAGTATTTAAGGAAAGACATTCCTGTCATTTCCTGATAATATTATTGACAAGGTATGGGCATTTGATGGTGTTATCTGTCTGCGTCCAGAACGACATAGTTCAGCGGTTGAACGATGGACAACATTCGCTAAATGTCAGAAAATCATACGAAAATACGCTGGTAATCGCTGACCCTGTGACCTATATTACGATCAGTTAAGTGGTTGTTACTGTATTTATAGTTGTAATTATTTCTAGTTGTAGTTTTAGTAACTCTATACACTCATTAAGTCCTATGTACTGTATGTAATTTTAATGTTCGTAATAGCCACAAAGTATCTTATGTGATATCTGCGAGAACTGGACACATCTCAAGACTAGTGCACTCCTTTTACTAATGAAGAACATTCTGCACCTTCTGATACGAATGATGACTGGTACTGCTCATCGTGCCTTGATACTATTTTTCCATTTAACCATTTTGATAATAATACTGATTTATTCTTTGATCCTTAATTACTTAAAATTACTTACTGAAAAAAAATATATATATATATATTTTTTTTTTCTCTTGGAAATCCAGAGACATCTCATCTCTTGATGAACTCTCATCTTAAAGTAACATGTACAAATGCTAGGATTTTGCTGTATCAAGAACTTTTAGCATCCATTGTCAAAGTTTCAATGAATTATTTACCCTCTCGTGCTTCATGTCATCCCACCTAACAATTTCTTGTTATGTTTATCCAAATAGTCATTTTCGTTGAGCTGCTTCGCCTCCTGTCATTCAACTAAGCAAATTTTTGTAATTTTCGTCAAAACCGTTGATTTCGTAATTTTCGTCGTTTTCGCTGGGGTCTTTGTACCGTGTCATGCTTCATGTCATTGCACTCAGCAATTTTTTGACAATTTTTGTCAACATAGTTGTTTTCATTGTTTTCGTAGTTTTCATTAGGGTCCTTCCACCTTGTCATTCCTCACGTTATTTTACTCACCGATGTTTCTAATTTTTGTCAAAGAGTAATTTGTGTCCTATTCGTTGACCACTAGCGATTATTTCGAATTTTTGTAACATTCTCGTAATTGAGTGCAATCCTGGACATATCTCCGTTATAATTAACAAATAAAGAAGCCTAAGCCATGTATTACACTGTGATAAAACACGAAGGGCATTTGAAAACACGAGGGAAATGTATACAACACGAGCCGCAGGCGAGTGTTGTCTGCATTTCTCGAGTGTTCTCAAATGTCCTAAGTGTTTTATCACAGTGTAATACACGGCTTAGTCTTCTTCATTTGCTTTATGATATAGAGGTAATGTGGCGAAAAACAATAAAACACGCTTTTTCTATGTTTTATACTCTGATAAAACATGGGTTTTTGACCAATCAGAGCGCGCGTAGGATCCTATCTATATTATAATTAAAGTTATTCTAGCCTATCTGTATGTATATTTGGGTAAAAACGACAGGTGTATAAACGACATTGAGTTCTCGCACAATTAAATTGAAATTAAAGTATAAATTGCAATCTCGCTGTTTTGCAACGGCACCATAATCTTTCGTGCAATCCTCAATGTCTTTTTTCATCGAGAAAATTTGTCGATAATTCAAAATGTGATCAATTTCTGAAAAAAATCCGTCTTGTAAAGCTAAGTGAAAATTATGCTTAAAACAAATTGTGCGGTACTTCCGTAAATTGCTGTTTAAAGCCGTTTTCAGAACACGCTATATTGGCTGGAAGGAAAGTATAAATTGGCCGAACGAAACGCCATAAAAAACGTCGACTACTCTGGGGGATATCAAGAAAACACTAACTGAAATCTGTGCAAAACGCTGCTTATGTATTACGTATGAAAAAAAAAATGTTAAATACGTAATGGGCACGGAAGTGAGAAGCAAATAAAGGAAAATGAAACGCTCACACAATTACGGAAAAAATAAGCGATAATGAATGAAAAAGGTAAAAAACGAAGCAAAAAGAATCTAATGTCTTTTGTTCATAATATTGTTAATTAAACTGAGTATTATAAGGAGAATTTTGGGTTTTACTCGAGCGCAAGTTTCATTAACTAATTCTACAGCGACATCCGTTTTCGGATTTTAATTTGTGTTCCATTGGAAATCGGAAGATCGGTTTTTTTATTTTATTTTTTTATTTTCACCAGTCTTTTTCTTTTAATAATTAAAAAAAAAACACAAACTTTTCACAATACCTTGCTTTAACTACAAAGGATAGAGAACAATGTACAATACAACGCAATACAATAAAATGTGATACAGTAAAACAAGGTAAGAAACCCTGAAGAGTCACATCGGTTACTTAATTGAAGTTGGGTAAATTTACATGAGTTTACATGAATTTTACGCTGCCCGTTTGACATCGCCCCGGTCCAGAGGCACTACAAACGTTTTCGTGAAAAAGGGCTCTGAGCAATTGTTATCAAGTGCAATTTGATTTTCAATTTTCGATTTCATTGAAATCATAACTAGCTCTTTACAAACCTGAAACCCAGGCAACATGTTTTTAGTAGCGTCTGCAGGTGTATTCCAGTTAATAGGGACTTTAAGATCTACGACAGCAACGTCAGCGACAACGGCGTTAAACAAGAGACTTTAATGAGCAAAACAATGGCGCTGCACGTGCGTTTGAAGTTTGGTACATTTCTTAATTTTCCCGTTCTCTGCCAATCTAAAACGTCAAATAACCAATTTTCAAGTTCTAAGTAAAACGCGAGCACACAATGGAGAATTTCTCATTTCTTAGTTTGAACACCGTTCCTCCCCATTCGGTTCCTGGATAGTTCGGATAGTTTGCAGAAGTTGAACGAAATGGAACTAATCACGAAAAACTTAGCAAGACGTGAACTAGCAATTTTAAATGATGTTTTCATGGACGTCGCCGTCGTAGATCTTAAAGTCCCTAATTTCTATGCAGGAGTTACGGAATTCTTTTCTCTCCTCCAACAATTTTCCCCTACTATTTAAGGTATAAGAGCGTTTCTGCTTATTAGAATTTCGTATAATTTTTACCAATTTTGGTGTGAGACCGAAGACTGTCAGTCAGATTCTCTACGTTTGCGTTCCTGTCCGCTGTTACCTATACCTTCTTGTAAATTTTTTGGCGCTGATACAACTTGATAATATTTGGGATAATTAGTGTTAATATCGTACTTATCGGTAAAGGTTTGATAGCTTAAAAATTTCTGATCGCCATCTAGTACATCTCTGATCTCCTTTATCCCCGCAATACTTCAGTTGTAAAATACTGATACAAGTACAAGGAAAGTCCAGGTGTTTGGCTTCCTAATTTAAGCTGGCCCAGTATTGTATGATCATAATTTCCTTAAGGAAAGGCAAGATTCGGCAGTGGTATATCCTGTTCTTTCAAATTACTGCAGAACGCCAGTTTACCCCCATATCTTCTTAATTAGGGGTCAAAGACGAGTTTCCATTATCCTTTTCTTCGTCCAAGTATTTTTGAATCCATTTCACTTTCAGAGATTCATTGAAACTCTAAATGTGTAGCATCTTGAGTCATCCATTCTCGTAACTATTTATCATTACCATCCTCTTTATTTTATCATGATCTCCCCAACCATCCCAAAGGCAATCATACAATAAAGAATTCATTTCTGACAGTATGCTAGGAGGAGTTGGAAGAGATGATAAAACGTAGACTATTTGGGACCCAACCAAAGTTTTTATAATTGTAGTTCTCCCTCTGAGGGACAAACTTCTGAACCGAGCAGTTGTCTAAGATGTTGTTGATTTTCTCAACTTTTTCAATAAAGTTAGCTTTACAAGAGTTAACTTCAAACGTCGAAAACACAACTCCCAAGGCGTAAACCTTGTTGTCAGCCCATTTTATTGGTTTACCGGAGGGGAAGTTAGCATAAGAATTTTTACAGGCGCCGATCCAGAGGCTTCAGACTTTCCATAGCCTTGAGAAGGCAGAAGGAGAAGATCAGGATTTTGAGATCTAAATGGTAATCCGGATTTCCTCATGGAAAGCACCCTAGTTATCCGTAGAATGTTAAGCATTCCTGTCGTCTTTTTTTGAAAACGTTGAATGATTTCTTTGACTAGTCACAGGGATTAGGAAACACCAGTGTCGTTGGTTCAAACTCACAAAATACCACTTGAAGGAAGAATGGCACTGCATGAAACAGGCAAAATAAAAATAAAAACATCAACCTTACCATCATAACAGGCAGAATTGACATATACTGAAAGAGAGCGCAAAGCTGCCTAGGCATTGGATAAAGGAGACCATGGCCAAGATTGTCGCACTCACAACTGGTGATGAGCCAGGTGCGTGCCGTAAGGCGATTTTTCTGAGGTCATTGTTTACATTTTGCCATTATCGTACGCGTTAACCCATAGAAAGGGTGGCGGTTTCTATACAAATTAAGTTTGAGAGTTGAAAGAGTTGGTTAACTAGAGCAAGTACTTTTCAGCCGTTTGAAAGCAACGCCCACGGAAATAAATTGGACCACGATCATGTGTGTCTTAACTAGTAGAGGTCCTTGACACTATCATGTGTCTCTCAACTAGTAGAGGTCCTTGACGCTATCGGACTCCACCTAGATAGAGGGGGACAAATCGACACAATTTTCTTAGACATGTCGAAGGCGTTCGATAAAGTCAGCACCGGAAACTGATCGTGAAATTGACTCGTTACGGCTTCGGTGGGAATCTTTGGAGATGGTTCACCTCCTACCTCACTAACCGTAAATAGAGAGTGATCGTCCCATGGGGTTCCTCCGAGTGTAGGTCAGTGACCTCCGGGGTCCCCCAGGGTTCCATTCTAGGCCCCATGTTGTTCTTGTTGTTTGCAAATGGTTTGCCAGGGGTTGTCAAATCCAGTCACGTGGCTTCATTTGCAGACGACAAAAAAGTTTTTAAAGTCATCAAG
>BLFK01000386.1:976991-1019491 GCA_014634185.1 Astreopora myriophthalma | reverse complement strand
TACTTGATAGAGCGGTTTTCAAAGACCTTCCGTGTTTCAGTTAGTCGCAGCCAACTCAAGCACTAAACGGCACCCAACTTCTATAATAATATACTGTCGAAAGTCGTAGGCAAAACAAAGAAGGCAGCAGGGTGAAAAGAGGACAAAATGTTTTTTTAACGTTCTGTTTTTATCCTGTTGTCTTGAGGACGTTCGCGAGAAATCTTCCAACAGTGGAATTTTTTCATTTCGATTCTCGCTTACAGTTAGGTTATGACAACTTTACTAACTCCAAAATTAAACAAACAAACAAAAAAAAACGGGGGGGGGAGGGGTCACCGACTTTGTTTCGGAGAAAAGGGCATTGAAACAATGCCCTAATTTCGATAAGTCGGTCATCATAACAAGACGCCGACTTATCAATCGAAAATCGCGGAAATGAACTGTTAAAGTAAACGTCCCTGTGCATTGGTTTTTACATAACTGCATGTCACTAGGGATGTCCTAGAGCTACACCTCAACACTACAGCTCTGGAGCTACACCTCAACGCTTTGCAAGTGCTATTTGTTTCAACCAAACCTCGGAATTCAATGGGACGAGGGAAGAAACATTTAAAAAAAATAAGTTCTTACTGTAAGATCTTTTTGATTTCATCATAATTTGTAGAGAAAATGTAGAGCGAGTGATTCATGTTTACAAAAAAATGGGGGTCACCGACCATTTATGAGGAGAATAAGTAAGCTAAACAGGATTACTAGGTCAGCTGCCCTCACCGACGCCATGTTTTGTTATCATTTCACCCGACGTGTGAATGCTAAATGAATGACGTGCAGGAACACTGCGACACTGCGGATGCGCAGAAACAATAGGCAAGAACGTCCTTAACTCAGTTAACGGTTTGCAAACAGCCCTTAAATTGAGTGTCGTATAACCAAAACCAAAGTAATGAACTTGACCAATCAGGAAACATGCCGACTGTCAATTGGGCCAATCATAATGCAATTAATTAGGGGAATTCCAGTTAAAAAAAAAACAGCCGTCTTCTTCAAATTAAGGCTTAAAAGTTTCCGTTTGCGAGTATTTGGTAAACAGTTTCGAGTTCCGAAGAAAACAAAAGAATTGATTTTTTAATCCTAGTAGTAATTTAATTTGGCTAGAAGAACAGATAACCGTTGGACAGCATTACGTTCTGGACGCCCCGGGGACACACAAGGAACCGAGGAAGACCAAGGACAAGATCGGAGGGAGATGGACTTGGATAGTTTTAGATAACACTGGCACCGTGTCGCGCAAAACACGGACCAGTGGGGGACTATGCCTACGTCCAACCACGGACATTTAACGCCTGAAACTGAAACTGAAAGTAATTTAATAACCTCTTACTGACTAAGTCTGATGGCCTTCCTAGGGAATATTGGCCCGAGGTAGTGACAGTACCGGAACAAGGCGGAGCGAGGGCCGTACTTAACACCGAGGGCCAATATTCTCCAGTACGGCTCGAGCAAGCTCAACTACTAAGTAGTTTATTATATGGCAATCGGGTCATGCGCAATCTCGCCCCCAGAGCCTGCGTTACCCTTATCCAGCGGAACGGGCAACGGACGCTCTGGAAGAATCCAAAACCGGAACCACCAAATCCTGGTTCCGGTTTGCAGTTGCGCCTGCGTGGAGTCATGTGAAAAACAATTTATAAGTTTGAATTTTGTTCACACACGAATGACACAAGTGATAGCAATTTTTTTCCCTGTAATTTTGGTGGAAGTTGTAAACTTTGCACTTCGCGCAAACAACTTCCGGTATCTTTGTTCTTTATTTTCACCAACCAATTAGAGTCGGCCCTGTTTTGGATTAGCCCAGAGGTTAGTGATCCCTGGTGCTGACCAAAGGGATTGCAGCCTCTGGGAACGAGACTGGGTCATGCGTTAAACCGCACATCCGGTCGCGTCAATTCAAAGGGCTTCCGCTGCAACGTGTTTTCGATAACGGGAACATCTCAGACAGAACAAGCTACCACGAGCTTGCGAAGAATGGAGTATTTCGTAGTTTTCGTTGCAAATTTTCAATTTGCGGGCTTTCGAAAACAAAAATACACACATTATGACCGTTTCCATGGAAACAATCCCGACCAGGGCCGGGTTGTTCAAAGCAAGTTAAGTGTCGGAAACCGGATATTAGCGACAATGGAATGTAGTGAATGTGTACTGTAAATTTGATTGACATGTGAATGATTTTGACCGGTATCGAAGAACAAGCAAGAAGGATTTGTACGACTGAGTATTGAAGGAGATTGTGACTACGCGTGTACGAGTGTTTATTAAAGAACGTATAAAGTCCTCTAGAGTGGAGTGGAATATTTTGTACAGTAAGCGCTAACCTTGGGTTAAGTCAGATGAAAACCTATAGGTGTTCATGGTATTTAGCCGGATTAGCGCCAATCTTGATTCGAACAACTCGGCCCAGGAAAGAACCAACGAGAAAGCTCGGATTACCTCAAGACCACCTTGCTATATAACAAAAATTAGTGTGTTTTTGAGCGACGTACGTCAACCGAACGCTTACGACGTAAGCCTTTACTTAAGATTCCTATTGTATGAGGGGGAGGGGGCTATTTTAGGTCTAACAATTATTAGGCAGGCAATACACTAGAAACATGTAGGAATCACAGGAATGTTGGACAAAGCTCATAGCAAGCAAGTTTACAGGAAGAAACATGCTTGGGATTTAACATCCTTTCATTTCCCTCCAATTCTACAGTGAACCTGTGCATTTTGCGACACAATCACTTAACAGATAAATCAGAGGTGGTACTAAAATGAAATTCCAAAGATCTTTGACTGCTGGTACATGTCACCACTGGTACAAATTGAAGGGCTCGGGGACTCCCAAGTGACTGTCATTTTGCGAAATTGCTGTCAAATGTCGTGCAATAAACAGCCATTACATTATGCAATTTCCTATCATGTTTAGCACACTAAAAAAAACCTACTAAGTACGTGCAGTTATGTGGTATTCACTCACCAACTCACGGTGAAATCCATTGATTCTTTTAATTTCTGACAAGGACATGTAAATCCATTTTTTGACTTGGACGTCTTGCTGTTCTTGTGTGTGTTCCTTTTTAAAATATCATCAACTGAACTTGCTGACCTCTTACTGCAGTCTTGTCTTTTTGGGGAGCATTTTCGTCTGCACTTTCGCCAGTTCAATGAGCTACTGTCTATTGCGCTCAATTCTATTAAATACATGAAATGAAACAATTATTCAAACCACACTGCATACATTCTTAAAGGGAAGACAATTTATTACATCCTAGGTAAAACAATGTGTTTTCCTAGACTGTTGCTACTGCAATCAACCGACGAGATCTCCGACAAAACCAACCCCGTATCCAGGTTCTCTCTTCTTTAAGGGGACGGGACCGTTTATCTGACGATAATGGTAGAAAAACGGGGAGAGTTCAGTACTGTAAATTTATTTACCTTGTATTTTAGAACTTGTTGTTTCAGAAAGATGTAGACTGGTATATTTAAAATATTTTGGTAGTGGCAGTTAATAAAAATGTAGTCATTCGACACGAGGTAAAGTTATGAATGGTGTAAAGAAACGTGTGAAAAGACATGCCGACCAAAGCAAGGCTAAAAAAAGGTGAGCATAAGTTTCCCATAAAAGATAATATTATTATAATAATAATGCCCCACATTATAATATTATTATAATATTATAAGAATAATATAATAATTTTAATAATAGGCCAATGCAGAGTTTACGTCACTCTCTTTTTCACAGCAAGTCCAAGTGCAAAAGTTTTGTGACAGTAATTAGTTTTGCTTTGCATTATAAAAAATGGATTTAAAAAATTGATTTTCATAAGAAAGACTAAGCACCTGAACTCACTGTGATAAAGAGGCTGAAGTGAAATGCCTGAAAAATAGGGAAAAATAGGAAGTTTTCTGAAAATTCGTGACAACAGGAAGTTGCTCAGTAAACAGGAAAAAATAGGAACTTGACGCCCTGTCCTTGTGAAAAATGTCTCTCACACACAACTAGGAGGCATGCCAAGTTGAACCACACAGCCTGACCTTTATTAGCACCACCACAACCCAACACTACATTACAACAACACTAGCTAAGCCTCACCAGAAAAAAAAACTGAACACTGAGAACAATCCGTACTGAATGGAAAGGAACAAACAAACTGAACCTTGTAACAGCCATGCAACCTGAAGACCCCCTGCACACTACACCCCATTCTCTCAGCCATGTGTGACAAAAACAGTTCCCACTTCATTTGTTTCTCAGCCAGCAGAAACTTACATGTACAGTGTACATACACTTTATGGCCACAGTAAAACAATACACATGCAATTGTTATTCTGTTGGAGTCTCATCGCTTGCTAGGATACTGTTAGATGATTACATGTAATTCTGAATCTCAGATGAAGGCACCAGTTTCCATAAAATGAAAGCAAAAAACTCAACAAGTGTCTTTGACTGGGCAATGTGTGTAAAGGATAGGGGTGGGGTGCAGGAAATTACCCTGACAATGGGTTTGCCTTGCTTAAATTTCTGCACGTCACAGGCAAAGATGGAGACATCATTTTCACGCTCACTTTTTGCGCACAGCTTGCAAGATTTCACTGCAGGACCATGGCACTATTAATTTTTATTCATTACAAAATTACCCACATAGAAAAACCTGTAATCAACAACAGAGCATGAACTCAAATTCTCACCTCTGCATTTTCTTTCCAGTTCAGCTACGTTAAGACAGGAAGATGCCTGGAAGTAACACAAAAACAACAGAAAACTGAAAATGGCCTCACTAAAATATAAGGTAAACTAAATATAAGTGCATTTGGTCATTCTGCGAAATTGCAGCCAAATTCCACGCAAAACACGGAAATTAAGTTATGGAAGTACCTAATGTAACCTAAATGATGCAAACAAAATAAGGAAAAGGAAAAAAAAATTTCTGGTCCCTGGGGAAAATATGAAAATACATGCAAAACAATTTTTTTCCTCTTCTTTCAATCTGATTGCCCTAATTTTTAGCCCATAGCATGGGGAGGTTCACCCTGTAATTTTAGTGCAGTCGATTAGGTGGAAATTGGCTGTGATTTTGCGAAATGACTTAAATACCACACAAAAGTCAATTAGGACGGTTTTGCTGGGAGCCCTTCACTTATTGTTGTAATGAATGTTCATTGATGACCCCTCTTGTAATTTGTGACCTCTCACTCAAAAACATACACTAAAGCCTATCAGTGCAAATGGCAAAACGTACAGCTAGTGAACAGATTAGCAAGCTGTTTAAACAGCTATCCTGAATGAAGGAACAGCTGTGTAAAATTATTAACAGCTAAAGTTGAACACCGAATGACTGCAAATGAATATTATTTGAACAGATGAAGGTCAATGGCTGAATGGCACACAAAAATTTTAAATGGCTTGTGTTGAATGGCCAAATGGATAGGTCCACATTTCACATGGGTGGGGTTAATCATACATGCAATCATAATCATAATAATAAATACTTAATTGATCACTTCCCTTGAGGGACTTTTCAAGGTCAAACATTAAGCAAAATAATTGTAATGATACAAATGAACTGAACAAAGTTGCCTGTAAGAACCCGAACTGATCCAGACAGTTGGGAGGCAGACCATTAATTTTGGCTAATTCCAAACACAGCCGAGGAGTTGAATGGTGGAGTGGCCTGTTTAAAGTTTTGACCAGCTTGTGATGAAAAGCTAAAACAGCTTAACAAAACTTTGGAATGGCCAAGGCTATTAAGAATCTACCACGCATCTTGTTATGGTCCATTTTGATTAATTTGTTTGTAAAGCTAAAATTGAGAAAACTTTCAAACAGGCCAAACGACTAGAAGAAATAAAAAATACCGTACTTCAAACAAGTGATATCAAATGGTTTGACATTGTAAAGTTCTCATAATCTGCATACGTAACAATGCAAAACAGTGTTGAGTACACACAGCATACTCAGTACCGCCACAAAGCTGCACGACAAACAAGGTCACTAAGGTTACAGTTGCTCATTTTGCTTCATGTATCATACAGGAAAAAGCAGAATTTTCTGATTCACATGCAATGCGATCCCCAGACAAAATACTACCATTATGTGAAGGACGAAGGAAGAGCCATTGGGAAAGGAGCATAGCAGGAAACAAGCAAGCGTGATATTTGATCTTTGTATTTTATGGAGAAATGTCCACCCTCATTTCCCGTGGCAGGCCGTGTTGTGTTAATGATTACGGTTGTTTGGATTCTTTTTACTGGCCAAATGGACAACTTAAGCTGTTGCGAGCAACTGCAAACTTCTATTGCACGGAAAAGCGGAGCCATACAAATGGCGTAATGGTTACAGATGAAAAAATTCCTGCAACTTTTGCATCTGCCAAAGGCTGACTAAAGTTCCACACGCTTACAAACAGCTGAAAATCTTTAAATTTTTTAGAGGGCAACCGTTTCCTCCACACACAACATCATCGCCGCACATATGGCTGTAGGGTGCACTGCGCCTTGATACAATAAACAGGAACTTGCCACCTACTTCGATCTTTTCTCCTTCTGCTATAGAATTTCAGGAGAACCCTGGGTAACCCAAGCCATGCAAACAGATGTCATTTTTCTGAATGAATGAGAAAACCGTTCAAACAGATGATAATTTTTTGCAACGGATAAGCGAACCACTCAAACATCCATACACTGTTAATGGCTAGTGACCGGTTAGTGAACAGCTATTGCTGTTTGAACAGATAGCTAGCCGTTGGTGTACGTTTTTGCATGAGAGGTCACATTCACAGCTGTAGCTTTAAAACTACAAAAGCAGTGATTAACTGATGATGATGATGATAACCAATAATAATAATAATAATATGTCTGCTAATCACCCTTACTTGCAGCCCAAAGGCTGAATGGCGAAGGGCACAGCTCAACGGGATTGGCCGAATGCATGTGAAAGGTGCCTCAATGGCTGCTGCCAAATGGTCATGTATGATCCTGGAGCACAGCACCCAAGCCAGATGTTTTTTGACTTGGGAGTCGATTTTGGAGAGGGAGGAAAACCGCGGTACCCGGAGAAAAACCCTCAAGTCAGGTTGAGATCGACTGAAACTCAGTCCACGTACAATTGCAGAGGTGGGAGGCGCTAATGTAGAACACTACGCCAACCTGACTTACCAAAGCATATCGCACAGGGACACCAGGATGGTTACGCATCCAGATATTAACCTTGCCCAACAGGACTTAACTTCAGTGAACAAATGGAAACTGGTGTTTTCCCTTGGACAAGCCGTACACTCTCAAATTATATAATTATAAGTAAGAAAATTTTTATCACTTCTTAGCATGTTTCAGAAACAATTTCAATTTTCTACATTAACAAAAAGTGCTACACATCCAACTAGAAATCCTAATTATTTCACCCAGTATCCCCTAGACAGAAGTTTGGGGAGACCGGTTGCAGCTTTTGGCACTGGCATATTTTATGGATCGCACAGTATGTGTACCAAACTAGAGCTATGATTGCTCAAGGCAGCATCGACCAGTCATAGCTCACATTGGTTACCCAAACCATCCAAGAAATCCTAGTGCCAAAAGCTGACACTCAGTCTTCCCAAAGTTGTCTGTTGAGGGCAACATTACATGTACAGTAGTTTAAAAATGGTTTGTTTGCTCTTAGTGTCATAGGAATGGAGCAACAATGTCTGATCCCAGATAATGGCTATTCTCCCCACAGAGGCGAATGTCTGGCTCATGGCCTCTGCCCCTCTGCCTCCTGCACCCCCACCCTCTGGAATTTCCAATCCCCACGAGGAATATAGATATCTCCTTATCACACAAGTGCTCAAGAATCTATTTAATCTTAACCCCTGCTATTTTGAACTGTTGTTTCCCTTGAGGGTTCAAATTAGCAGGTTCAACTTTACCAATATTTCATCAAACCAAAAAACATGATGCAATTAGCTTCATGAATGAGCTAGCCTCATGAGCCCCTTCATTCAAGAAATTACATGTAGCAATACAGAAAAACTATTTTCGCCAGAGGCCAAGGCTGCTGCCTAACAGGCACCTGGTTGCCAAAGGTGCCTAAGTTGTTCAAGTGGGCGACTAAATTTTTGTACAAGGAGCCCGGCATGGGCACCTGTAAAGCTGTGATTATCTCGGGACAATGGCCCCTATTTCTCTGTAAATTTATTTCCACTTGCTGACCTTCAAGCAATGGAACAATTTGTGTAGTTCTCCAGAGGCCATACAAAAGGGCCATAATTAGTTCTACTATAATGTGCCCAAGTGAAGCTACATGTATGATCCTTGCAGTTATGAACGCAATTTTAGCAATTGCGTAGATAAGCCTGGAAAAATTTAGGACTTCAACAGGGTTTGAACCCATGACCTAGCGATGCTGGTGTGACGCTCTAACCAACTGAGCTATGAAGCCACTATGTTGGGAGCTGGTCATTTGTGGGTTCAAATGTTCCAGTGATGAATGAATTAACAGATGAAATGATATACATGTATGAAATGAATCGTATATTGAACTGCAGATATGAAATCAAGTGAAGCTATGATCCTCACAGTTATGAACGCAATTTTAGCAATTGCGTAGGGAAGCCTGGAAAAATTCAGGACTTAATGTGCCCTTCTCCATTCCAAATTTTCTTGCCAACCTTATATACATGGAGTTTAAACAACGTTCTTATTCAGAATTTTTGTATAACTAATGTATTATCTATAGAATGGAGGGGGAAAAAAAAGGAAATAAAATGACATAGGCCTTTATTCCTCAAGCCCTTCAACTGCAAAGATCACTTTGACTTAGCACAACCATTGAGTCTCCGAGGATCGATTACTATTGACTTGATTACTGGGAATCAACTGTACCAGAAGCCCACGACCGAGAGTGTTCAACTACCATACTAGGGCTATGTCACAGCATTTTTACAGACCAAGCAACTTTTAGACAAGATTTCCCCACAACAAGTTCAGTTCCAGTCTGCATGGGTCCAAAGAGTCAATTACACAAGGCTTATGATTGGCTGGCAAGCCTCCTGTCGGAGACTGAATTCGTTGGAAAATAAGTCTAAAAATGGCTGTGAAAACGCTATGACACAAGGCTCGTGACTGTAGTTAAAATGAAGTACATGTACAATAATAATTGTTATGTACCCAGACCTTCACTCAAAGAAACGAGCACTGTGATTGGTTGATTCTTGGTCACGTGCAGCTGATCAAAATTAATTCAAATGTATCCCAACTTGGGATACAATTGCACAGTTGTTGCTCATTTTGTTGAGTGAAAGTCTAAAATATATAACAAAGCACTTAATGTATGTTCCCTTGGGAAACTAGTTAGTTTTGTTTTGCCGAGAGTCCTGATGTTTCCCTTGACTTCGTCTCGGGAAACATCAGGAAAACAAAACTAACTGTTTCCTATTACATGCATGACAATTTCTTTCATTGCAGATTGTACCAATACTGATAAGCTTTATTAAAATTATTAATAATTATTCTTGAATACTTTTTCACACAAATTAAAGAGCAAACAGGAAAAGCATCCAAAGTGAGTTTTTTGGGGGTCATTTGCAAAATTGCAGCCACATTTACCAAATTTCTCTTAATAAATAGCACCAGGAGCCCATACATACAAATGTAGAAGTAGGCAGGGTTTGTATTAGAAGCCAGGACCCAGGTACTGGCACCTGTCTAGTTTGAAGGGAGTACCCGGCTTCTTTTAGATACAAAATTGGAAAATATCAGCATCAACTCACATAGGGTACCTGGCTACTCAAGATCTGGTACCCTTCTATCTAAAAAATTCATGAAAACCATGAGTAGAAGTGCCTATATGTTATGGTCCGGACCACCTGCACAGGAGTAGACGAGGTTATTTTTAGTTTTTGAAATTCCTGTAATAGAGGTTGCCATGGTTGCACGTGCTCTCCTCTGTGCAAAAATTATGTGGCATAAAAAATAATGAGCTGTCAATCGCTGTCATGCTAAGCCATTTGACTACATGAATTGGATGAAAGAACCTGTCTGTTTTTTAGTGAGTGAAATGACCTTCCAAAAATACCTCCGTCTACTCCTGTGTTGGCACACGAACCCAGTGGTGGAGTTGGATACTCCTACTTACAGTATGGGCTCCTAACAGTGCTTACTACATGTACATTGTATGAGTTATAGAATGATGTACTTTAATCCTCAGCTGTTAGCACCAAATAACAAGAATTGAGGCAAGGAGACTAAAAACCAGGGAAAACATTTTCCCCTTGGGTTCGTTCAGACATGTATCATTGACTGAGATGTTTGCAATCAGCATGGTGGAGTTCTCTCCTTGAGAACTATGTTGTTAATACCCGTAAGTAATTCACCCTCTAGGGACTGGATACTAGCCCTGGCCACCTTGTTGTTGTTTCATTTTGTTTGGTCTCCCTGTCAGTCTTTGACAAGAACAATCAGTCAAATTAAACAAGCATCTCATGAAAGGGAAGCATTCCTATTAATTTTATCTCTGTAATTTTAGTGCCGTTTAGTTGCCCCAATTTTGCAAAACTACCAAACAAACCCAATCTCATACCCAGAGTCCTCAGGCTTTTTGGTCAATGGGTGGGCACCCGGAGAGCCTGTGGGATAATGAAAAAATTCCTTTTTTTTAAATTGGTCGCCTGCATAACAACAGAAGTCTTGGAAATCCATGAGTAATTTGCGAAGCTAACCAAACTGGAAGCACCAAACAAATTTACTCGTTTTGGATGGAGATTTGAAATCTCAAACTCGGGTTTTTTGAATTTGTGTGACTGTTATTTTTCTATTGCCCCTGTGTTCCCTTCAGTAAAGCATGCCAAAAATCAAAAAAGACAGATTTTGATTTTTGTGCAAGTTTCTAATTGACTAAACAGCCGTTTTAGTGCAGGAAGTTTGCCACAGCTGTTGTACATGTATGGCAGAACATGGCAAAATGCAAGCAGCGAAAACTGGTCATTCTTGTGGCAAATCAATGAACAATATTTCTCCCTGAAAAAAAGGCCAGTTTCTTTGATTGTGTGCAAGAATCAACAAAAACCTCCAACACGCCACTTTGAGTCATTTCTGAGACATTTCACATTGACCTTGAGCATGCACACTAAGACCAGAATCCCAGGTTTTCTGGTAAAACGGAGTCCATTACCCTCTCCAGGCACCCACCCACTGACCAAAAAGCCCAAGGACTCTGGGTATGAGGTTGACACAAACCAAAAAGTCACTTGACATTTTTCCAGTCTGCTCTTCAAGTGTTTATCAGTTGGGTGGGTAGTTTAACAGAGAACAGCAGGTGACGGTGTCATTTCAAAACCACTCTGATATGTCAGGGCTTGAAATTATTAATAGAGAAATCCAGTCACAATTTTGCAACTACAGCGGTAGATACGAAAATTTAGTCACAACTTTGCAAATTTTAGTCGCAAAACTATCACACTTGTATTGTGCAATCAACATGCCAGTGGTTAAAGAAAACAAAATTATCAGCCTGCAACAGGTGTCTAAAGATTTACCACTGTAAATGGTTAATGACTGAAAGAATAGCATTGTGTATGTAACAATCGTCACTAGTAAATTACGCCACAATTTTGCCCCATAGAGCTGTGCCTTCAGATTTTAACAAAAATCAAGACGAAAAACAAAATACATGTTATTTTTCATTTCCATGTTTCTTCTACCAAAAATCGAGGCAATGTAGCAACTGCTAGCCCATTTATTCCCTAATAGCCAAGGTGAAAAAAAAACTAGTCACAACTTTGCATTTCTTCCAGGTATTTAGGTTGCAAATGTGACTGTATTGGTCAGTTTCAAGCACTGTATCTGGGAGTGAGAAGGGGCTTGAGGATCAATATTAGAGTCTTACCGAAAATGGTGGCATTTTCAGGTCTTTGTCCTCAATATCAATCAGTCCATCATCTGAGTTATATTCTGAGGAAGCACCAGATGAGGCAGCCGACGTTGATTCACTATAGCAATAACTTGGTTCTTCTCTGTCCACACCTTGGCCACTAAATGTAACCGCAAAGAACTTACATGCAAGTCTTTGACACAAAGACCTGGGGTCCTTTTAAAGTTTTGGAGACCAAAATAACTGGCCCTCATTAATACATGTACTAGTGACATTTCTGTTGATGACAACAGCTTGCTCATTCAAATTAATTTTCAAAATTCCCAACTTTTCAAAATTAGCGATTTATCACCAGAGAGTTTTCACATTTACTTCATCAAAAAATGATAACTGTTGTTTTGCCCCCCCCCCCCGTTGTTTTCTACCTTTCCCCAGGGGGGTACTCCCAGAAAAATTGGGTGGGGGTGTGCAGCCCACTTCCTGAAACCCTTACCCTATTTCAGACCGAAATCTGTGATTTTCCCTACCCTTATTTCAGACCTGACCAAAAGTTTTATACCCCATTTCAGCTGTTACACCATTGGTGCAATAATTTAAGAAGGGCTTTTGTTGATCGTCTTATCACCTAATGATGAAGTAGCATAGAAAACATACCCAAATGGCAATTCAAGACTTGAGTGCACAAACCATACCCTATTTCAGACCAAAACGACTAAAAAACCATACTCTTTGGGGCCGCACATACCTATATAGCCCATACAAGGGAGTACCCCCCTCCCCGGGGTTAGTGCGAACCCTGCTTTGAACAACATGACCCTGAACACTAACCATTCAACTTCAGCAGCTACATCAGTCTCCAATAGGGAAGGAGAAAAGTTGTCCAAGAAAGAATCTTTGCCAAATGAAGGGGAGCTACCCCACAATCTACAAAACAAAGTATTTTTGATTGAATGAACGAACACAAAGAACTGACCGAATAACTGAATAAAAAATAGCTTATAAGGCAGTTCCCATTATTTCAGTGCTCAAACACTACATTTCTTTTGTTTGTTTAAGGTGTTGTGGACGTACATGATAATACCTTATTGAAAGGTCAAGGATAGTGCACTAATTTCCCTGGTTTTTCTGCCTACCGAAGCTCTCCCAGCACTGACTTCCTGCCAGATGTATGGGCCAAGATAAAGAGACCTTGTCCAGAGTACTGCATGTGCATGTACATGTAGCCGTTTACAAGAAATTGGTTCTATAAATGGTTGGAACTGCCAGATGTGGAAAAGGCTTTTTGAGCAAAACCAAAACAATGGCAGCTTCCTCAAATCTCAAAATCAACAAAAATCTGAATGAATTTGAAGGTATGTGACTGAATTTGAAGGTATGTGAGTGCTTTGAGTATCCATCAACTCAGAAAATTCGAACTTGTAGTCTAATCGTTAAATGTTACACCTATTATAATGTGCACTATCTACGGGTCTTTGTAAAATTATATTGGGATAGTATGTGCTCTCATTGGTCAATAGCTGTGTTTAGATGAGAATATGTAAACACGGTTGTGACATCACACAAATTTTGATTGGTTATGTGTTGCTGATGGACGTTTTGATTGGCTGATAGGAAATAATTATGAGCACGTATCAAGAAAATCTGTTTCAGTCAAGAAGTAAATAAACAGCATTTTCCTTCATTTGTTGAAATATTTTTGAGAAATATTTTATAAAAGCAATTGGGGACTTTTTTTCTGTGTTTACATAGCCTAATCTAAACACCAGGGGGGTTGCGAGAATTCTTGACAGTTATGCAAACCCGAGACATAGGTGAGGGTTTGCATGACTGTCTCGAATTCTCCCAACCTCCCTCATGTTTAGATGAAGTTAAGTAAACACAGAAAAAGTCCTCAATTGCTTAAATATCCTATCAAGTTAACTGGAAAGCCATACAGAACAACTAAGCCAATAACTTAGGACATAACAAATCGATACAGATTGATCTTTGGAAAGCTACTTGATTAATCAATAATAGTACCGGAATACTTGATTTTACTGTATTGATTAGGAAATCTAATCGATCAAAGTCAATAATCACTTTGCTACAGGTTATCGATTTTTATCAATTTCCCACATTCCTCAACTCATTAGTATCAATTCTGCTTCATTCTGATCGATTTTTACTGAGTATCTAAAAATAGATTTGTTACATGTACATCCTGGAGAACTATATCATTGAGCTTCCAGGTTCTATACACTGTAAGCCACTAAACCTCATTGACTGGTGAGCTACAGAGGCATAAAGCCATGATACCCTTTCTTCCATAATTATGACCACAAAGTTAGCTTTTTAACTTGAAGACCACAGAAAAACAGAGCTAGTCCCATTAATTTCTGTTCTTAATGTAGCCATGTGACACAAAGTGTTACCATTAAAGTTAAGCCTAGTTTTCTTTGGTGATACTTGCAAACAAAAGTGAATGCAAGGAAGGAATAAAAGACAATCTACTATATTTGAGTTTTGCACAAAAAGAAAGGACTGGTGTGCTTATGTAGTGAGTTCCTTTGCCTGAGATTCTTGGAGGATACCGGGACAATACTTTTAATATTGTACAATATTATTAACACAGCAACCAATTAGCTCGGCTAACATATTATCCATCATAAGGAAGGAAATTTCACAGAATTTATTTTCCCTTCAGACTCACATGTCGTTCTCCCAATAATTACTTTCATTACATTACAGATCAATTTGACAGATAAGTACGACTCGCCGAATGAAGTCATTTTCATAAATCACTCGGACCAGGAACTATAAGATGATACTTTCTATACAGGAAATTCGAAAAGAAAGTTAAGCTTAATACGTACAGTAGTTGAATAGAAAAGGAAGGACTTTGCCGAAAAACTAAGGTTCCGATTTTGTACAGAAATGTTCCTAATGTCCTTTCACTTCCTCAGAAAGCTAAGAAAGAACAATAGAATTGAAATATTGAAAAGAATTTCGTCTAGCGAACGGCAAAGAAATAACAGAGCAGAAAATTGTTGTAACACGTCAGCTGAAGATGAAATTGTACCCGCGTACCCGTTATCGACATTCCCTTCACTACGCGTCCATAGCAATGTTTTAAATCAAATTTACCTCATTTCGTTGGTGTCTTCAGGAACTGCTAGCATTCTAAACACACATCTTGAACAAATGCTTAACCTAAGATCTTTACACTCTTTATTTCAATGGAAAAAATGTTCAAAAATCCATTTAATTGCTCGTGATTTCAGAAGAACAATGCATTCTAACAAATTGGACCAAGGTTTCCTCTGCCGTGTTTCAGCCCACGTGGCTCTAGCCAATCAAAACTTAGTATTTCCGCCATGTGGGAGACCCTCTTGCGCAATATGGGTTTGCCATATTTGGCACTTTTCTGCACAGGTTTACCACCAATTTGTGTCTTCCGTGACGAGAAAAGCGACACTGAACCGGATGCAAGTGACTTGGAAACAAACATTGTGGCTGTGGAGCGTGTCAAGGAGTACTCAAGAGACGCCAGCAAATGTTCCGGTGGTAAAATGCATCTCACAACGGTAGCAATTTACCAATTTTGGCAAATACTCACATGGCAGGGTCGTCACGAGGTATTTTTTTTCATCGCTGATCCCGTAATTTTACCCAAATTTTTGATCCCTGGTTCCCAAAGTGATGAGAATTTTGATCCCTGATCCCTCAAAATTTTGTTGATCCAGAACGCCTGATCCTTGATCCAATGAAAAACACCGCTGATCCCGATCCCGCGGGTTGTGATCCCAGATCCCGGGGCTGTGATCCCGGATCCCACCCTTTTCCCATATACCTCGTTACAACCCTGCAGGCCCGGCCAGGGGTTTTGGGTATACGGTATCCCGGGCCGTTTTAATTCAGGTATATGGTATTTTTTGGTCAAAATTCGGGTATAAAGTATTTAGTTTTTCCTGAATTTTAGGTATATGTATGATTCATATATATATATATATATATATATATATATATATATATATATATATATATATATATATATATATATATATGATTTTTAGGTATATTGGTATCTTGGGGGCAAAATAGCGGGTATATTGGTATCCCACTACCCCCCCTGGCTGGGCCTGACCCTGACATGGAGGAAAAAATGACTACAAATAATCCCAAATAATTACGTATTGTTCGAAATCCTACAATAGGTGGTGTGCAGTCAATCTCTAGAGACACAGATAACAATAATGAAATGTGCAAGTGCTGGATGACGAACAAAAGGAGCTAACGAGAGATCTGTTGTTTTCGTCAACCAACATGGCGGCGATGACGTAACGTGCGCATGTGATTACGAAAAGGATGTGTCCATATGGTAAAGTTGCCTACATTTCTCTCCCTCACTACCATGTCGTGGGAAGTCGTGGACGGGTATGTGAAAGCAGCGAAGAATTGGGCCCTGGTATAAGCGATCCACGAGCCGAAATCTCGGGGGTTGTCGTCATGCCAGAGGTACAGCTACTGGCTCTGTTTCTTGTCTGTTTTATTTCTGGAATCAAGTCTGCACACGCGTGAATGCTCTGACACTTGGGAGACGTAGTGAGTACATTTAAGACACAAAATGACCTTTACAGTGATTCCAAGAAACGATCAGGCTGAAGTATTTGCCTCACTTATACTTTATTGCTCGTTTGGCAAGGGGGAAGGCTCGTATCATACATCGGTATCACTGATGCGAAACCTAGCGTGCTGGGTTGTTACAGAAGCATACTACTAGTAGTCCGCTTGCAAGCGAAGAGCTCAGCTCGCGATATTGGAATTGGCCTATGCTTCCCTTCGCTGCTAAGCGTACACGTTTGAAATTCTACCAATACTTTAAGTAGCAAACCTTTGTCAAAGTACTTTATGCGCCAACCTCGTTCCCAGGCTCTCTCTTTTCCCTTCTTGTCGTCGGAAGAAAAGAGAGAGCGCCTGGGAACGAGGTTGCTTTGTGCGCAACAAGGAAAGTTGACTTAAAATTATCCGTGGCAGCTAAATGGCCGGCAATTGCAAAGAAGTGCCTCATCCCTGCCAGCTGAAAGTATTTAATTCCTTCTTCCAACCGCTTTGCACTGGTTTCATCGTCTCGTTCTTCATTTGCTTTGTTTACAACACTTCCAGGCGGCTAGCTTGAGATATTTCGAATAAATATATGCAAATGTAATGACTACCAGACCAGTCA
This sequence comes from Astreopora myriophthalma, assembly GCA_014634185.1. NCBI lineage: Eukaryota > Metazoa > Cnidaria > Anthozoa > Scleractinia > Acroporidae > Astreopora > Astreopora myriophthalma. The sequence goes on along the minus strand of BLFK01000386.1, from coordinate 1,002,419 downwards.
CTAAGTCTATATGTGGGTCATTTGCTACGGCAGCTCACGAGTACAGTAAAAACCCGCGTGTAAGAACCTAGCGGTTTAAGAACCTGCTGGCAGAAATTTCCCATTTTTATACCCCAAAATATAAGAACCTGTTTAGCCAAGCAAAATTTATTAGGTTCTTATATATGAGTTATGGGATATTTTCATAAGCATTTTTAACTAAGAAGTATAACTTTGGTGACTTTGAGAAACAGAGAATACCTCATGGAAAGTATAATTGTTTAGTTAGTCCTGCACAAGGCTCATGACAAGACAGTTATAAATAAATGCTGTATCATAAAAGACCAAACCTATTTTTTTCTGCTTGTGCAGGAATGGTTTCTACTGAAAACTTAAAAACCTAATTAAGAACCTACTTTAGCCTAAATTGCCAATAACTACCCCCAAATACAAGAACCTGTTTTGCCAAACTTGGAAAAATGTAGGTTCTTACACCCGGTTTTTTACTGTATATCTCGTGGTTACTGAGAACCTGTGCCCAGGCGTTTTTAGACATGATGCCGTAATTGTAGTGTATCGAGCGACTAAACAGCTTAAATACTCTCACGGAACACAACGAGTCGACCGGCACATGGTTCGGACTCACAGAACAACAACGACACAGATCACGTGACCCCTAACTAGTTCCCAGGACCGCACAGTAATAGGCCATCTCCGAGTTCACGTCAGCCTCTTTTTCAAAGCGAGTCAAAGGGCAAAAGTTTTGTGATAGTAATGGGTTTACTTTGCATATGAATAAAAATTCATTTTCATAAGAAAGACTTCGCACTCGCTTTGAAAAAGAGGCAAAAGTGAATTCGGAAATGGTCTACAGCTGCCACGCACCGTTTACAATCTTTTGTCACCTATAGGTACCAGTAGGCGTAGATTTACCAAATACGTTTTTTTGGTTTTCGTTGTAATGATTGTTCATTGATGACCCCTCTTCTAATTTAGCTTTAAGCTACGAAAAGAGTGATTAAACTGATTAGAGCGGTTTTCAAATGACTGTCGAAAGTAATTACGCGATTGCGATTGCTACGCTTTGTGATTGGCTTAAAAATCTACCGCCAGTTTTACAACCAATGAAAAGCAAAAGCAAAACCAATCACACCTTGTTCGCGTGATTTTTCCCGCGCTTTTAGCAAGTTACGTGTAATTGGTACGAATTTTGATTGGCTCATTGCACTGTTTGCAAGTGCTGTGATTGGTCGGAGTAATTACTTTGGTACTGGTTTTACGACACTCAATTGAAAACCGCTCTATCACTATCACTTATTGCTATTACTATTAGACGGTGGTAAAGGGTATTTTCGTAACTCGTGATCGGTTCTTTTTTTCACGTGAAATATGAAATGGCTAATTTTTCCCTCGTGAATCGTGATCTAGACTCCCTTTACCACCCTCCTATTACTATTACCATTACTATTAGTATTGCTCTTGCTCTTGGAACTGTCTTTGAAATTTACTAGCTTACTAATTTACGATTTGGGGATGGGTGAGATCATGTGATTACTAGCTTTTACTTGCCAAAAAACCGCCACTGGCCTTTCGACGTCTTTAATACAAAAAATAATCTCTTTCTTTATCCCTGACTGTGTCCGGAACACGATAGACATCTGCCTTCTCCCTGTTCCCGCCAACGGTCGCGCGCAAATCGCTCGATACTTCCTTGAGCACTTCCTTGACATATTCCTCGATGAACTCAGGCATTTCGGCGTCCTGGGAGGGTTGCTCTTCAAGAACCTGCCTTGCGTCTGTGAAGGAGTCGTTCAATATGGCCATGAAGAAATTCATCATAAAGATTATCATCATGAGATAATAAGAGAACAGGAAGAATGGACCGAAGAAGCGATCGTTTGACTCAAGCTCATCATAGTTGCTTCCTTTATTAATAACAAAGAAAACGTATAATAAAGAGTTAATTAATACACTTCGATAATTAAATACTCTGAACGCAAGCCCCAGTTTCTAATTGTCTCTGTACTCGGGCCACTCCGTTGGCCTGGATCATGGAATAGAATCTGATACTGTCTATGTCGACTTCGCTAAGGCGTTTGATTCTGTTAGCCCGGCAAAGTCAGTAACAAAACTGAAAGCGCTTGGTATTGGGGATCCTTTACCCAAGTGGTTCCACTCTTACCGTACTGGAAGGATGCAGAGAGTAGTAGTAAATGGAACTTACTCTAATTCTAATTGGACAGAGGTAGGGTATGGTGTCCCTCAAGGGTCATACATGAGCAAATGTTATTTTTGATATTTGTTAATGATCAGACTAGCGCTGTTACCGGTGCAACGCTCACCATGTTTTGCGGATGACTCTAAATGTTATAAGGTTGTTCACGAGGAGTCCCATTTTTCGAAACTGCAGCAGGAATTGGATGCACTTTTCGTTTGGTCTATTCCTAATGAATTGTTCTTTTAGCCTACTAAAAGCAGCAACTTGCGTATTTCTGGGAACCGCCCTGGCCCACCGCGAAGCTACCAGTGTAGAAGCTTACATAAGCTTATATAATGGCTGTGGTTTGGAGGTTGTCACTATCGATAAAGATTTAAGTGTGTTAATTTGTAAGGATATTTCACGGAGGGATCACATAGCTATGGTAGTGCCGGACTTAGGCAAACAGAATGCTGGTTTTCTTAAAAGGAACTGCGCTGAGTTGGTTGATGGTAAGGCACTGTTGCGTCTCTATTATTCTTTAGTGCGCTTGCATTTATGTTTCTGTTCTCAAGTCTGGGCCCCTCCCTCAACTGAAAAGGAAATTAGAGTCCCAGGCAGGAATCGAGCTACGACCTCCTAACAGCCGTCGCATGCTTGAACCACTGAGCCGCAAGAACTCTTGATGAGCTGGGTAGTTTATCTAGGACGTACTTATACAAAGTGTCCTAAGCGGCCGTTGTCCGGGACACCCAAATGGTTCTAATTTCCTTTTCAGTTGTCCCTTCGCCCGTCGCCACGCAAGTAGCACTTTTTTCATCTTTCTCACCGGGGCATCACATCATACTTATGATCATCGCCATTACTAAGTAGTGATTTGTCTTATAAAGATCGCCTCATCAAACGAAATTATTGGCTGGAGTATTTCGATTTAGTTTTCTTTTATAAATGCTTAAATGGGCTTGTAATTATTACTCATGAATTTGACAACCACTTCTCCTAGTACTATGTTTGCCTTCAAACTAATCAAGCACGTACATAACTCTTTTGTGATTAATTTTGTATCGGAATTACTATTGTATGGAATAGCATTTCGGAGGAGATTAAGGTAGCTGAATCTCTAACCTCTTTCAGCTAAGATTATTTGTCCAAACTGTCGCCGTGTCAATATTTTTGCAAATTGTCCATGTTAGAGTTAGTCTTGAATTTAGTTGTAATTCGTGGTTATATAGTACAACTGTAACCGTAGTTCGGGGACGGGATGGGCAGGGTGGTTTCTTATTTTATGGGGTTGGGTTAGGTTTGTGAACCCTGTAAGGAATTTTGTGTCCTATTGTTCTTATAAGGCCGCGGGTGTAAGCCCGAAAGCCGTTTTTCCGCCGCTTAAAATGGGTTTAATGCAAATATCTCGTACGCATTGCAAAAACCCTCCGCTCATTACACCAATCGATGTTTTGCGCTATGCTGGAAATTTTTGGATGATTTTGGGGTATATTTGGTACCTTTTCTCAAAAGCAAAGGTAAACTTTGCGAAATAAGAAATAGTGAAGATTTAGTGCAGTTTAAAAATTCGAGTTTGAAGTGTAAAATTAGTATGCGCACACTCAAACAGTCCCCCTACCAAGCTGGGGTGCTCTTGGGTGGGAGTCAGCTGTATGTTAGTGTTTCAAAACTAATTTTCTTCCTTTTATCCCTCCTCTAAACCTCTTAAAATTTCATTCAAATTCATGTGTACCCCCGCCTTAAGGCGCAGAAATAAAAGCAACTTTTTGTCAAACAATGGTTAAAATGTCGCGTGATAAGTTTCATGTGAGGTGGTAGAACGCGCGATTACTTTTTGCACGATTTTTCTTCCACCTTCAACACTATTTCTGTTGCTTGACCAGTTGGGGAAGGGAGCGCAAAAACATGCAACATCGCCATGCAACTTGCACGGCATCGCTGTGCGCGACAAGTTTGGCAAAAATGTGTTGCTCGTATTTCTGCGCCTTTACACCAGAACGTATTGTGCACATCTTCAAATAAATAAATAAGTGAATCAATGAACAATGTGGACTCTTTTTATGGATCAAAGTATAAAGGAAGTAAAGAGCGTTTTCCTCGGTGCTCCATCAAAGAAAACATGTTGTAAAGGAAAAGGAGAGCTGAAGAATAAACGAATTTCCTTACCTTTGCCGAGGATGATTTCGAAGCAGTTCGCTATTGACTTGGGAAATGTGGAGAACATGTAGGTTGACGTTCCAAATGTCACGTGACCGAGCCCGGCAAACGTCATAATTGTTACCAAGAAGCAGACCGAGTACGAGATCAGGGGAGCCTTAGCCAAAAGGATGCTTTTGACCATAAGGGAGATATGCATGTTAAATTTCAAGATTCGAAGAAATTTCATTGTTACCAGAAAGATGACCAAGGCCAGGAAGACACTCTCGATGTCTGTCCACAAGACGAGGTAGTCGAAGCTCACTCGTGCATAAGGATTCAATTGAACTTTCTCCACCAGCCTCCTATTAAAGCAAATTTAAAATATAGTTACGATAAGAAGAAAAATGAAATTATATATTTACTGTATCTGTTTGAATATTCTATGCGAGGAGCATTCAGCGATCGTATGGGTAGATCATGGCGGAAATAAACGGATGAAAATGCATAAAGTTTCTGAATGCACGTGATTCGAGCCGATGACTTCTGCGATGCTGATGAAATTCTTTACCGAATAACAAACCAAGATGGAGCAGGTTATAACTCCACTGTGAAGAGTTCATGCGTCAATCATGGTTCGCTTACCTGGTGTATTCTGATTTGAAGAAGAATGTTACAATGGTTGCAATTGTGAAGCAGACAAAAGCCAGCTCGAGGATGTTCCAAACGTCTTTAAAGTACTGGCATCTCAAGCTGTACATCCCCTTGATCTCACGATAAATAGAGTACATGAGAATCAAGACAATAAGAGCATAACAGACTGCGAGCGTTGCTGTACGGAAACTTAAGTTTGCACCGTCTACAAACGAGATCGTTTCGATGTAGAAGGTCGGAAGAATTCCCCCTGTGGGTAGACATTCAAAATGGTACTTCGATATCGCAAAGAGGTTCGTTGCTGGTTCGAAGACGATGAATTCCAGTAACACTATCCTTGTCAACCTGTTAATCCAAACGTCTTTCTCAAGGTTTGCCAGAACATTCTGAGCTGTTTCTATGTTGTATCCTAATTCAGCCACGAGTCCACCGCCCATGTATGTGTTGAGAGCTGTGATAACAGGAAGGGTTCCCAGCTCCAAAGCGTCATGGTATTCCAGCTGGTGATCGCAAATGAGACTCAACGATGCACCTGGATATTTGCAGAAAACAGTGATGTTTAAAAACAAGGAAATGTTCAAATACACAGATAGGAATAATTTGTAACAACTAGCCAAGTATTCATCTCCCTTAATTGTCCTGTTTGTGGTTGTGCCACGTGTGTGTTAATACTGTGTGTCAATTCATAGTACATATCAATTACAGGTAGACGAATTCAGTTTCATTATGGAGAAAGAATTGTTTCAGATATTTGTCAACTTTATTTGTACTAAATGGAGAGCTTCAAAATATCAATCTCACTCGACTCGTAACATTGAGAGAAGCAATTACATCAGTCGCATGATGCGACTGATGTTATTGTTTCTCTCAAGGTTCTGACTTTGATAGGGTGACAACTACTTTTGCTGTTGTTCCTTTGGCTGCTCTCGCGATCGCCACCGTCTAATTTCACCGCGTAAGCTGGAGACACGTCAACCAACTCCAACCTGGAACTAGATGAGGCTTCCTGGCTGTTGACACTTGAGTAGTCATGGTAACACCTTGAGAACCAAACTTTGAGTTCAGGGAAGGTGTTCCAGGCTTTGCATGGTTCTGTGTGAGAGAAAACTAAAATCTTTACAGAAGCAACTCGGGGAGAGTGTAGTTAAACGGTTGGGCTGCTGGACCTGGGCCTCTCCCTTCGCTTAGGGGAGGGCACCAATATAGAAAAACTTCAAGAACATTGCATAAATATTACTATTAGGCGCATAAAGTTTAACTTTTGGTTGAAATTTAGAAAAAAAAATTGGAAACGAAAAAACTCAGCGTATTTAAAGCAGGTCGAGTTTTGCAATGAGTCGCGTACTGCTCGTCACCTGTCGTCATGCGAGCGCAGTTGTTTGAATGACGATTATGATCAGTTGGGGATTAACCATTGGAAATGTGACTGGTGGGGGTGGAGCCCTTTAGCTTGCACGATAGTTTGCTGTTGTGTTTTTTTGCCATTTGTTTATGCAGGATTTTTTTTGGCGGTGGACAACCTCTGCACGACTTTTTCCTCAAACATCCCTCATTGTCATTCACAAGGAGTTGTTAAATTTAAAGTCACTACACTATACAGATTTACTAAGAGACCCGTTATTTTTCATCATTGAATTACAAAGTAATTCTTGTTATTGTTATTGCTGCTTTTTTCTTTAACCGTGAACCAGTTGGATCATGCGTAAGGTTGTGGGTTCAAAACCACGACCAGACACGGTGACGGTAAAAGGCAGAATGAGTTTGCGGAATGGCATGCGGCATGACCTGCGGAATGGCATAATTATGCGGAATGTAATATATCCAGAATGACTCAAAGAAATGTATTAAAAACCTTTTGGATTAGGGTTAATTTATTTCTTTGAGTCATTCTGCATATACTACAGTCCGCATAATTATGCCATTCCGCAGGTCATGCTACATGCCATACCGCAAGTTCATTCCCCTTTTACCCTCACGGGACCAGACCAACAATTATTGGAAGAATGAAAAAAAATGTTTGGCAGCAGTGTTGACGAGTAACAATGTCAAAGGAAGAAGAAGAGAAATGCTGAGAACGAACGAAAAATTAAATTAAAGAAAGTCAAAGACGTGAACGATATAGAACAAAATAAAAACGAGGAGGAGAGATCAGACATAGACGAGGCAGTTGTGGAGGAAGAGATTGAAGACCAAGTTTTATCTGCGCATGCCACCTGCCACTTTACCATTTCTTTTCCGCATGGTTGTACAAGATGCAAGGTAGCTAATATTACATGTCATGTTATTAACATCAGTTTATGCAAAAAGCAGGACCTCTAAGAGGTTGCTGTTTATTTGCCCTTGAGCATTAAGGTTGTATACAAAAAACAGCAAACAACAAGACCATTTCATTTGCGTGGATTTTGTTTCTTCTGCACTTTGTTTCCGTTCTTTTTTCCACGCATGAACCATTTTTGGCTCCCCTCATGACTTTTGTAATGGTCCGTCCCTTATGGAACTGCAGCTAAGCGTTATTCATGTATGCGGCAATGTAGTATGCTCATGGTTTTATCGCAAGGTGAATTTTTTAGTAAGGGTGAACGGGTGATTTTAATATTAAGCTTTTGAAGGGAATCGGGGAAAAAAATGGCTTTTGTTGATTTCGACATTTCGTGAGCAATTTCCCAGCTTCCAGCTGGGCGTTCCTGCCTTCTGGGACTTAATTTCATAGGATCTTTTAAAAAGGCATACAAAGAAAGCATGACTCCTCTTTCGCTTGCTTTACTTCTCCAAGCAACTAGAGATCAATTTTCCTCCCTCCCTCCCTTCTTTCCATTATTTTTATATGGCGGGTGTGCCCTCACCTTTGATGGGATTACGTCTTTTATGTTGGGCTTTTCCCAAGTTACTATGCTGAATTTTAATAAACGGCCACGCCCATCACGGCTTGGACAAATGGTTCAATTACTTTTACAACAGCTAGTAAATTCGAGTAATCAAATTCAATTGCGCAGATGACGAATGCCTCGAGAAAAATCGCAAAACTACCACGTTGAAAATGTCATGAAACAATTGGTTCATGCGTCAGCTGGGCGTTCATCGTAATATGAGGCACTTGGGAAGTTTGGAGAGCACTCAAGAAGCTCGAGTTGCTCTCGGCTACGCCTCGAGCACTCTTACGCATCTTTCGTGCTTTCCAAACTTCCCGCGTGCTCCATATCTCAATAAACGCACGCTGACGCATGAACCAAGTTCAAGGTCTCAGATCAGGAGCATGAAGCATAAAGTACTGTAAATTAAATTCTGCAAGTTTTCTTGTGGACAGTAACCAGACTAGGACGAAAAAGAAAGTAAATATAAAAATAGTAAATAATAGAAATGATAGAAAGGTTCCAAGCAAGCGACGTAAGAGTGCTTTATTCAATAACACGTAAGGTCATTCGGTAGAATTGTGACATGCGTGAATCGTGTTCGGCTCCCCCGATTACTTTTCTAATGCTCCGTCCCTTATGAAACTACAGATAAACGTTCTTCATGTATGCGGCAATGTAGTATGAATTGTGACATTATTGTCAAAAAATGTTTAAATAGAGAAAATGGGATATATAGCTCCTATTGAAATAAAACAAACCGGCTTTCGGAATCCAGGAAACAAAACATCGGGAGATGTTGTCTTAAAGTAATTGTTGTAATAAAATTAGCTCTACAAACCGGGACGATGGGAGGACGATCTGCACTCTCGAAGCTTTTTTTTGGATTGTCGTTGAAGTCAGATATCTTACTGAGATAGCCGATGGCTATGAGAAACCTGTTTCCCCTCGACATTTTTGTCCCCAGAAATCTCATTGCAACTTGTTTGATTCAAAAAGGGAAGACGCGGCTTAGCTCATTAAAAATAATAAAACAAAACTGTGAATTCGACGCAAGACGAAATTGTCTCACTTTCTGCGTCGCTAACTTTCACATTAAGAGATAACTTTACTTTGCTTCTTTTTTGTTTCGCTTCATCTCACTTGTCAAGCCCGGAACTGATTCGTTCCGAGAAAATATATTGAAGTCTGATGAACAACTACGAAAACAAAAGCTACGGTATTGAAAGGGTGTCTTCCTTACCTGGTTTAATTCGCGCTTGACGCAAGCGGGGAAGGCCGACTATAAACATTCTTTTGTTAGAGAAGAAGTTATCCTCTTCAAATTTCTGGCCATTGTACCATTCATCAGCAAACAAACTGGGAACCATATATTTTTCAGCCCACCACCAGAAACGGTACGAGTCAGTGACCTGTTTAATCGACAAGAAAAGACCAAATGTGGTCATTCTTGGAGTTATTGCACCATAGCAAGATAATCAAGTTACGAAAAACTAGTCAAGCTCGCCATTCCAATGGCTGTACATGGAACAGGGAAGTAATTTCAAACAGTTCGTCAGGGAGCATGTGCCAGCCTAGATAATCACCAAACTTGCCATCATGGGCAAACCGGAAAGAAGTCATGTCATTTATTCTTGAGCGTACGGAGACAACAGTTGTGCTTGTAGAATTAGCAGGCTCGCTCCCTTCGTCTAATGGCTCCGGAGCTGGCACAATATGGAGAGAAATGCAAGTAATCGAAAACTCAAAATAAGTTAATTGAGTCAACATACAACGAACTTACTCAGTAAAGAACTGTTACCTTATCAAGTTTTGTGTTGAAAGTGTCCTGGATAGTCTTGGACAGGTGAAACCTGTCGACACTTCGGCTTCCATAAGTAGCAATGGACAGGAGGAGAACGAAGAAAAGATTTAATGCAACTTGAGAAAATATTTGAAACATTTTGACTTGGTTGAGCCGCTTTTCCCTTGCTGCAGCAACTGCCACAGGATCGGGCAAACTGTGACAGCTTGTCGTTGGCTTACTGTGTGCTGTTTTACTATCGCTCAAGGCCCAAATATCGCTGTCATAACTCTTTTCCTCCTTATCCTCTTCTGGCGGCTTGCGGAAGAGAAGCGCCAAGATCAATGCTACCACTAGGACCTTCAGTGGCTGCATGAAGAAAATATCCTGTACCAGTGACACGATGACAGATATTATCCACTTGTTCGACTTTTCCTTGCCCCATATCATGCTGTAAAACGTAACAGTTATTGCTCCTCCGAAGGAAATCAATAAAGCCAGAGTGTATGCTAGATAATTGAAACAGTGAGGCAACCTGCATTTCATTTTCTTTATTGGCTTAGGAGCTGGCTTTTTTCTCAATGATTCTCCCGTATTCCATCCGGGGTCAGTTGGCCCAACTATTTCATGTTTTTTTCTCTTTAAGTTTCTATCAGGCTTTGCTGTGTCTTTTTCAGTGATTTCCTTGTTTGCATTTCTAGACTTTTTGACATTCGCTAACCGTTGTTCTTTTGCTTCAGTTGCTGCTTTCGTTCTTTTCGATTTTGATGCACTTGCCGTGGTTACAACGGATGTTTCACACACGTGGGATTTTTGCGGTCTGGTGGAACGGAAAATAGCGATAATCAACAAGTTCACTGGAACAACGAGTGCACTGCTTTGCACCCCAATCATCAGCTCCCGGTGGGTAAAGTTAATGGGACCAATATGAATGCGAAGCTCTTCTGTTCCTTTGGTATTCTCATAAAACATTGCATTCGCCATCATCGCAGAAAAAAGAATGCATAGACAACAGGTAAGTCTCTGAACCCTCGTGAACGTACTGGTCGGCGGCCTGGTGTACACTGAAAACCACAAATGTCCATCTCCTAAAAAAAATCGCAAGAAAAAGTTAAATTGCCCAGCCGGCTCCCACGAGTCAGCCGTAGATGAGTGGTAGAGCATTCGAACTACTAATCGGAAGGTCAAAGCTTCGACTCCTGTTAGGAGAATTCAGATTTTTTCCTAGCATGTGTTCGTCACCACCGATAAATTCACCATTCTAAATATCCCAGGCTTTCAATGGTTTGATAAGAAGGCCATGTTGGTCTGCCGATCACGATCACGGCCGGAACAATTCATCCCACCATCTACTTGGCTCCACTGGCTCACCTGTCTACTCCTCGAATAAGTCAATTAGACTTTTAAAAGTCAGCCATTCTTCCTATCAACCGCCCAAACAGACAATAAATCAATCAATCGATCGATCGATGGAATGATTCATCAATCGGCCAATTCATCCGTTAACTAACGCACTTATCATTGGTAAGCCCGAGAAGGGGAGCCCCGGGCATTTGTGGGGCGTTTGATTTCCTTTGCTATCTCTACCCTCTGGAATTTGACTTAGAGTCTGGGCCCCCCAGGGTAGGGACGTTTGACTTTTTTAAGGGGAGGACTAGGCCCTAATAGCATGTTTTCAGACTCGAGTAGTGGCGTGCTTTTGTCTTGTTGAGGTACGTATATTTATTTATGCAATCAACTTTAATGTCCCTTTAGTGTAGTAGAATTCAGAAATACATGACGAGATAGACTGATTTCTAAAGTAATTAGTTTCCCGGATAGGGCCATTAGACCTGATTTGAACATTTGTTTGACCTTAGGGTTAGGACTTTGATTAAAAAATCTTCCAGAAATTCAAATGTTCCACACATGTGCGGGGTCTCCGCTTGCCCCTCTTCTCGGGCTTAACATTGATCGTTGGCTAAAGAATAAAACATCAAACATTTTACCAATGTCCTTGGACACTCGACTGGAAAACAGGTTGTGGAATGCCGACATCTCCTTATTACCAGCGACAAATATAGTTCTTTCAATCATTCCATCGTCCTTCTCCACTGCAAGCCAGCGGTTACAGATGAAAAAGCATTTCTCATTTGAAGGCACATGCCGGACAACAATCTGACGCAGATTCCAGGAGGGACTAGGACCAGCGTTGTCGTGCCAGACTCTCACATAGTTCAGTCGTCCAAGAGAACTAGGTAGCCTGGTCACGAACAATAAAACATTTGGGTGATAAATATTTGCGGTGCTAAGAAAAAATTATTATCTCCATCTCCTTGGTCAGTGTCCATCTACTTGGTCAGTGATTTCCCCCAGGGGGAAATCGGGCATACCCACGGGGTTTGACATTTTTCACCTGGGGCACAAAGTTGCATTCAAATTCCCCCACCCCGGGGGAATTCTATAGAATATAAAAAAAAAACGTAAAGAAAAAAGCGCGATTTCGAACAAAGTTCGTACGTTCAGCGTAATATTGACGTTTGTTTACATTATATTCTTTGGAAAACTACAACTGCTCAGTGAAATTGTCATTCATTTGTATTACGTGTGAAAGCAATTTTTTTACATGGAAAAAGTAAAACTGTGTCGTACAATATTTCAGAAAACAGTCCAATGAGTTTTACGCCGGCAGGAACAAAAGGTAGGTCACAGGTCACAGGTCATTGTTTTACCAACACAGAAAGTATCCTAAACATTCATTAAAGTTAACCATAGGCCTGATGAAGCCTAAACAAACGTTTTTAGGCCTAATGTTAGCATTTGTAAACGGTTAGGGTTGTTTCTGCATTGGTAAAACAATGGCCTGTGACCTGCCTTTTGTACCTGCCGGTTTCACGATAACTGAAGAAAATATGTTTACCGGCTCTTCAAACTGATCACATTGCGAGCATTGTGGTATTCCAATCTGTCAACTTGAACTTGAAGCATTTTCATTTGATTTGAAAACACCACTTTAATAGGGCTACCTTGGTAAATATTTTCGTTGTTGAATTTGGGATCTCATAAATCGTCAATTACCTTATAGTAACATTGTATTCTTTGCCTGCTCTCCTTTAGGGGTTTTATCCTCACAGCACTGATTCATTTGTTTGTTTGTTTTTTTAGAACCAGACCCTCCCCAGCGAATGCCTGCCTTCACAGTGACTTAAGGTTATGCATCGGCGTCAACGCCCCCAGGCGTCTTGTTTTCTTTGAAGTCACACTTACATGGTGTGTCCTCCAGGTTTAAACTTAATTGTTCTAGATCGCTGTTGCGTTATAAGCCAGTAGATATTCTACTGTGTATTTAAGATTGGTCTTCTTACCGGGCTACAAAAGTGGAGACACTACCGCGGGTAAAAGGACTTTTTGAGTCAGTGATACCAGTTAGAGGCAATATTTCACTTTGACCACTTTCACCGTTGATGTACATATAAACACTCGCAGAAGTACCAGAGGCGCCAAACAATCCTGTATAAATGGCAATTTCGTAGCTATGATCACCAGTTTGATTTGTTTGCACTAATATCGACCCAGTAACCTGCAATTTGCGAAAGAGGTTGTTGGTAAGGGAAAAAAATGTATGTAAGAAAATATTAAATCATTGACCTGCAGGATGCGATGGGGTATGGACAAAAACTATTTAGTACCACCCAACTAGTGGACCAATGCAAATCCTGCATTTTCATTGGCTACGCTACTAGAGGACTATTAGTAATAGTCCTCGAGTAGCGAAAAGCGTGACGCTTTCTTTCGTTTTATTCGCAAAAAAAAAAATTTCTTCAACTTGCATTTGCTAACTTTAGTATTGCCTTTTATGTCCGACTAGCTGGGCGATACTAAACGAATTAGACCCTTCGCCCTCAAGAGCCACAGGTCTAATTGTTAAATGTCAGCTTCAAACATGAAAATTTGCCGTTTTAACACATGTAACAATTAATACACACACTTTCTTACGAAAGCATGTGGATGTATGTGTTCATTTTGAGACTATTTTATGAGTGCACTGGATAGTAGTAACTTATTCACCGTCAATTTTTCAACAGGAACAAGGGCGGAGGGCCATAGGAGTGCATCCGACTCTATCATTTGTTGTTCCTGAGTTTAGTTTAGTTTTTTTTGAAAAAGTGAACTCCCTACCAGTCACCCAATCCACCATCAACCGAAGATATAAAGGATGAGTTCTCCTAATGTCAAACGCAGCCATTGCTTTACAAAGAAAGATACCTTTTGGCTGCTGTCTCTTCTATCTGCTCTTCTGGCAATCACCAAACCAAGGAAATACAGCAAGAAAAACACGCCCACGGCAATAATAACTCCAATGTTCCCTGTCTTCCCAAGGTTAGCAAAGCCTAGCCTAACGCGGTCGACATCTATCACATTCGGTTTCACCAAGAGGTCGCCTCCAAACGAGGTTAGGTGATTGCACAAGCACTGCAACCTGTCTTCGGTTGTTTCCGGACCGGGCTGTTGATAAATGATAAAAACTTTAACTACGAGAACTCAATAATTATGAAATATCATATGACGATGTGTTCATTAGTAATGACCAAGAGACGACAATGGGACAGAGAGGAAGTCTTATGATGTTTGCTGGTATATGTAAATTTCACTAATGTTATTTATGGACTCCGGAAGTTCGTTTGCAGAAGTAGTTAACCACGTCTGTATAGGGCTTAACCAATCAGAGAGCCGGATTTGGTGCCAAGTAACCGAAATAGACCAATTAGCGCGCGATGCATCTCATTAAGCGTTCGCCATTTTGTTTTGGACCAGATGCGGAGGGAAAATAAGTCTAAATAAGGGCTGCTACGGAGGTGACGTCTGAAACCGGAAGTGACGTCATAGAAAAGCGGAAACGAGCCCGGGTCTTTATAAAAAAAACCGGTCAGAGGGGGATGGGGTATCCCCCAGAAGACCCCTGGGGTCACGTGGGATCAGGAGACGATCCGATTGGTCGGTGCAGACGCAATAAAAGGGGTGCCCGCTCCCAGAGATGCCATCAACAAGGATGGAGAGCTGATGGGATGTCCTTCCCCCTGGAATTTGAAGAGATGATTTTGAAGATGAAAAAGAAGATGGAAGAAGAGAAGATGTGCCCTATGATGGAGGATCTGAAAAGCCTGTCAGAGTGTCCTTGGAAGATGGACACGTGCATCTCAACCACCAACCCGCCCTCCAGAGCCTTTCCGGGCTTGTACTGGTGTTCCCGATGCCATTTTATATCTTGGGCGTCCAAGGTCAGCCCACGTGTGGGGTCAGGAAAGTACGGAGCACGTGCCCAGCCACGTGTGGGGGCTGGGAAAGTACGGAGCACGTGCCCCTCCACGTGGTCTCAACAGGCTGGGCGGCCTCACAGTCATGAGTAGGTGATGTCCGTTACACAGTGTACCGCTTGCGGTGAGACCGTAGATCCCGATGGAGTGGGAAACCTCCCCTCTGACAAGACCGTGGAGGCTGGTCCACCCTGTCCTGATGGAGTGGGAAACGACGATGCACGCGAACTTCCATGCGGTCCCGACAGGCTGGGCGATCAAGGAAGCCATAAGAGTGCGTCATCCACGCCCCCTCTGGCATTATTGAGGTATCGTGACGACTACCAGTATCTCCAGTCGAGCGACTTTGACACTGACGACACTTACTTGTTGGCACTGGTGAAACGCGGAATGGCCGCAGGGTACACGTCCGAGGAGTGTCATTTGCATTGGCTGCAAGATCTGGCCAACGCCTTGTAATTCTCGGAAGCTGGTCCACTGTACGATGCGAAGACTGCCACCACCTTCATGCCAAGAACCTCTCCTCCATCACAGATGCCAACATCGACGGGGCAGCCTGAGACTGAACCCCCGTCCTGTTGACCCACCACCACAAACAACAACGATCCGCTGGAGCAGGCACTGAGTGAGGCGAGGGAACCCTGCCATCAACACGAATGGATTCGAGTGCAACTCCGTGACCAGTTCCACACCCTGCACGAAACGGTGGAGGAACTGCATCAGAACGCCGTCAAGTCCAAGTGTGTCCCTGCCAGAGGTGCGACCTCGAAGCACAAGAACTGTACCTGTGGCAGGTGCGGTTCGACCGTGTACGGGATCGCGTGTTGTGCGACGATTACAAGGAGGACAAAGATGAGGCTTACTTCGACGTGGTGGAGAGCACGTACGAGACCGTCCGCACGTGGACCCCAGCTGACTGCCCGCAATGGAAACAGTACAGACATTGCTTTTTCTTGCCCGAACGCATCGAGGAGGATCCGTGACACGCGTGTACCACGGAACCCGACCATGTGTGAACTATGTAAATATGCAAATAAAAGCGTGTGTTGGAGCCCACCTGGTGGGCATTTTGTGAGACGGACTCAACCATGACGGAACTGAGCATCTTGACAGGGGCACAGAAGGCACCGACGCTTTGACCAGGAAGTGCACCTGAGAGCTAGGGATCCCTTCCCACGTGGTGGTTGGCCCTTCCCATCATCGAGCCCGAGACCCTGACATGACGACCGAAGCCCTGGAAGAGGGCTGGGAGGCATTGTGCCACATGAGAACCTCCAGACCCAGAGAACGTGTACGCACGCCCGTGTGGGAACTGTTGAGCTGCAACCATCACATCGTCAAAGACGCTCATGTAGTGGTGTCCTTTGGGCATTTGCAGATCGATGGTGTGACGGTGAAAGGAGGGACGGGCTGGAGAGTGGCCTTGGCTCGGTGGCTCGGCAGAGGCAAAAACCCATCCGCCTCTACAACGTGGACCACAACTGGTGGTACGCATTCGGCTACTTCGCCTACACCTGCCAGCATTTTGTCCTGACCTGGACCGTGAACGGCGACGACTTTGTGCCGCCATTGATGGGCTGCACCGCCATGGTGAGTATGCGAGACCTGCTCCAGTATCGGCACACCGTGTACATAAAAAAATTGTCAGTAAAAGTGTGTCGTGAAACCAAGTGTGTGCATTTGGATGACCATGCCTTGGGTCGAGGAGGGCAAGCACTGGGTGCGATGGCGCATCATGCTGGGTGTGCATGAGTCTGATCAACACGGTAGGGGTGCCGTCCAGGTGGCTCGACCTGGAAGAAGAGAAGGTAGAGATCGCATCCCTGATGAACGTCTTCGAGGTGCTGCTCGAGCACCTGCTGTATCATTGGGGCCACTACGCCACATTCATGGTGTGGTTGGCATGTCGGAACCCCGACCCCAGCGCGGAGATCTGGTTCCACTTGGTACATAAGGCGTACCCCGACCGCATCCCGAGCATTGGCACGGTGGTGTGCAAATGCATCCGGTGGCTACTATGCCCTCCTCCAACAACAAGA
Organism: Astreopora myriophthalma; assembly: GCA_014634185.1. Classification (NCBI taxonomy): domain Eukaryota; kingdom Metazoa; phylum Cnidaria; class Anthozoa; order Scleractinia; family Acroporidae; genus Astreopora; species Astreopora myriophthalma. Next base: position 985,485 of record BLFK01000386.1, on the reverse strand, counting down.
AGTAGTTGACGCCCCAGCCAAAACGCTTGAAAGAGTTGTACGAAGATCCCTCGGCGCTGAGGGCGTTGGGCGGTGTTCAGTGGTTCACCGAGGCACAAGGCATCCCGGTACGTCAAGCCCGTGAAGCATTGGAATGCGATTTGGCCTACACGTTGCACAAACCCCAATGTGGTCGGTTTCTCACTTTGCTAGTGGTGGTTCAACGTGGATCAACAGTGGGTGGGGGATCTGGTGGAAGTGTAATGGTTGGCCCGCCACAATCACGGCATCTGGTACTTGTTGATGGTGGTGGACGTCTTTGTCCAAGTACGTGTGGGTGCAACTGCTTAAGACCAAGCAGGGAGAACGCCGGCCCCAGCAATTGCAGACGGACTGTGGCAAACAATTTTACAATCGTCCCTTCCAGCCCTTCCTGAAGCAGAAAGGGATCCACCATTTTTCGGTAGTGGAACTGTTCAATCGCACCTTGAAAGGCCGCATGTACCGGTATTTCACGAGGTATGGCACACCCTGTATGGGACACGTGGGAAGCGCCAGCGACCGCAGTTGCAAGCAGGGGATTGCGTGCGGTTGGGCAAACACCATTGCCTGTTCAAGAAACGCTATCAGCCTGGTTGGACCGAACAACTGTTCCTGGTGCGGGCGTGCAGCCGGGACCCGTGTCCTCCTACAAGGTGGAGGAGATGGACAGCACGCCATTGGAAGGCACGTTTTACGAGCAGGATCTGCAGAAAGTGACGGTGATGAACGACGTTGACCATCTCGAGGCGGTGGTGGACGACGAATCCTTCATGAAAGCCATGATCGATGCCCTCGAATGTGCCAGGGCGTCGACGGCTGCCTCGGGGAGTTGGTTCATGGACGCAGAGGGGAAACACATGTACGTGACGTTTTGATGGGATCAGCACAGCACTCACCGCGATCTGGTCATCAACAATACCCAGACCGAGATGAGCTTCCAGAACATGCCAGCCACAAAATGGCCTAGAAGATGGGATGGTTGACGTTGACGAAAGACAGGGCCGACGCCCTGGGGCCTAACCTGTGCATGGAGTTCCCAAACGACCTCATCCCAGACGTGACCAGACAGAACGTCAACTTGATCGATTTCAAGACCAATCAAGCGACGTGGTGGACGGTGAGATGCAATGTGAAGGGGTTCGTTTACCTGGCGCTGAGCATGAATTACAATTGGTGGTTCCAGAATTTTAACTATGCATTTCGCGCAGTGGTGGGTGACCCAACGTGGACCCTGCATGTCTGCAATGTGGGCGGCAGCAGAATCATGCGCCGTCCATTGACGGATCTATTGTGCAAAGTCCAGTACTGATGCCAGGGGCAAGGCATGGTGTATTTCGAACCATTGCATGTGCAGTACCATCCTGTGCACAACCACGTCATGGAAATGGTGGAAACGCACGTGGCTGAGATGAATGGGAAGTTGGTCCGTTTCGGACACGGCTGGACCTGTTGACCTTGCACTTTCAACACGACGTACAAGGCACCTCCATCCTGACCACCATGACAAGGGGAGCTAAGCGACGATAGAATCGTTTCACGTGACGTTACTCAGCGATGCCAGCGGCGTCGGGCTTTCTCAGAACACCAACGTGGATTTCAAAATCCGCTTGGCCCTGCCGATCCTGTTCCGAGGCATTGGCTGGATGGTGTGGGTGGCCAGCCTCGCCTTGCCTGACAATGACGGCAATGACGCCGTCGACGACGACAATGCGTGGACCGAGCAGGACCAATGCAAAGTGATGGACAGTTATGGGTTGCCCTTGGTGCGCTACGAGAGTTGGCCCTTGATGCAGTGGATCGTGCGACATTGGACGTGGCTGGAGACCAATCGCCAGAGTTGCAAGCCATCACCAGTCAGAGCTGCAGACATTATGCCTTGATGTATTTGGTCAAGAAGAGTCAAGGCGGCACATTGGCCGAGGTCGTGGCCACGTTCAGTCCCACGGATTTCGTCAAGAACGACCATCGGTGGGACTCTGGTTGAAGAAACAGATCCAGCACCAGGACACGGACTGGGCGCATTTAGATTTTAGTGCGTGGGCACAGAGTAACGAGAGACCTTGGCAATAAAACACGTTGAAAAAAGAAACCATGTGTCTTTTTTGTGTCCCACAAGGGAGCAACGCACGGCGTGTGTGCAAATATAAGCCCTACATGATCCTTCTCTTAAAGTGGGAAGGCCGCAATGCCTATGACCCTTTGTAGCGTACTCCCGGTACATGGATACAACCGGGCATGAGGAAAAAAGAAGCCACGGCCTTCTCTCTTTACAAGGATGAGACGGTGAAGGGGCTCATGGCTCAATTGGTAGAGTGCCCGTCTTGCAAACGGGAGGTTTTGGGCTCAAATCCTGATGCGTGCAAACATTTTTTCTGAGCTAGGGGCGGCACTGTAGTACAGTGGTCATTGCGTTGGCCTCATAAGCCAAAGGGTGCCAGTTTTTTTCAAAAGGGAAGGAGCATGGCACAAGGTCCCTAAGCGGAAGCCCCACCGTAGCCCCAACCCAGCGGTTGTTGACCGATGTGTCCTTGTCAGCTCCCGAAGCCGTGCAATGCATCAAACCCGTGTCCAGTGCCTTGCGACACACCATCAAACGGTTGCGGCAATTCAGCGGTGGATGACGACTCCGATCTGACTACCTTGGCCTTGGAGAAATGGATGCAACACATGGTCCGTACAGCCGAGACCCTGCAAAGCAGGGTGGTGGTGGCCAATGAACAAGGGGCCAAAAAGGAAGGGAGTGCAGCAACAGGGGCTCAACCCAAGAAAGAAGCCTTGCTTGAAGAATTGCAAGCCATCGGGTTCAAACCCAAAAAGAAGAAGAAGGCGTCGAGCCATGTGATGACGTGCCGATGACCTGCTCCGAGAAGCACAGGACACCCGCGAGCGGATCGAGGAAGATATAAAAAGGAGGAAGATGCTGGGCAAAGTCCGACACTTGCGACCTGTGCCCGGTTGCGAAGAGTGGCCGCCAAAGGCAAGAAGACTAGTCGGAAACTCGATGGCACTGACTACTAGATTCCAGACCAGACAGAGAAAACCTAAGGTGCCGCCAGGGTGCAGCACAGGTGAAGGTTTGACGTGCAGAAATGGTTGGGCAAGACCGGCCTGGAATTTCATTGGCTGAGGTATCAGTATATGGGGCCTGGCATGCATCTGCAAATGCGCTTGAAACACGGTGAGTTTGTTGGACAAGATCGCCAAAGTGTACAACATGGATTACTCCTAAGCCATAACATTGCAAGACAAGTATGCAGCCGATCTCAAGAAGATCCAAGCCATCACCGCCCTCCCGGGGAAAAAGACGTGGACCGAAGCCATCGTCAAGAAGATCATGCAAGCCAAGACCCATATGCAAATCTACCCTTTTATTTACACACCCAATAAACGAGGTCGTCCATGACCTCCCTGGACACGTGAGGGGTCGTCGGCGTGACACCCGTGTCCCAGTTCTGTAACAAGGCCCGGTCTGCAGTGGCCACGCGTTCTAATACAAGGCCACTCGGACAAGGAGGAGGAGGAGGAGGAGGAGGAAGTGACCAGGGATCGAACGGACTTTCAGGCCACCCTTTGCATCGGTTCCAAGATCTTGAGCCTGCAGACCGAGGATCTCAAGTTCGTGGACAGTTGCCGTTTCCCGCTGCAATGTCTGGAGACGTTGCTGCCACGTTTTCCCGATTCTTTTTGAACACCGCCGAGCACCAAACGTACGACGACGTCATCCCAGCCCAGGATTATTAAGACCTGGATGGCATGACGGAGGGGAAACACCAGGAGTTTCTGGCCTGGCATGTGGCCTGCGTGGCAGAGGGGTACTGATTCAACTTTCGTTAAAGTGCCTATGAAGTAAAAAATTTTGTTTGCTTATTTGAAAGGCCTTTACAAGTAAGTAAGAATGACACAGTCTTTTTTGAAAGATCTTCTTTCATTCCCGAGATATTCAAGTCACCACCCCCGCCCAGATCTACGAGCTGCTGCGTGACGAGTCCTTCGTCGTCCATGCCGTACGGGTCGTCAATGAGTAGATGTTGGACGTGACGTACAACTATGTCGACGAAGCGGCGCCCAAGAGCAACCACAACAGCATCTTCGTGGCCGCCTTCACGACCTGCGAAGCTCGCCTCAAGCTCTTCAGTTACCTGGAGCATGTGGGCGTCAATGCCCTCTACCTCAACACGGACTCGATCATCTACAAGTGGTGGCCCAGCCAGCTGGAGATCGAGCTCGGCCAGTTTCTCCGCGAGATGACCGACGAGCTGGAAGATCCCGACGACTACATCAAGGAGTTCGTGTCCAGTGGCCCCAAGACGTACGGGTACGGGACCGACAAGGACAAACATTGTTGCAAGTGCAAGGGGATGACCCTCAATCACTGCGGCAGCCAGCAGTTGAACTACCAGGTGCTGAAAGCCAACGTGCTACAGGAGTTGCAGGACCCGTTGGACCGGCCACGTCAGATTCCGGTCTTCAACCCCCATTTCATCACGCAGGATGTCAACCCCCAGCTGGAAACCGTGATGCAGATCAAGCGTTACCAGCTGGTCTTCGATAAGCAGGCTGTCGACCCTAACACCAACACCTCGTACCCGTACGGTTACCTGGTGACCCACGAGGCAACGCAGACACAGTTCCCGGGCGTGCAGGCTCGGATCCGGGCCGCCCAGCAGATCGCACAGTAAGCAGACGAGTGACGGCGGCAAGAGGAGGAGCGACAGCAGCAAGAGGCTGACATCAGCGATGGGCTGACCTGGAGTTTGCGCACGTGAACGTGAAAGGGATCGCCAACGCAAACGTCACCACATCCGGTCCAAAACAAAATGGCGGATGCTTAATGAGATGCATCGCGCGCTCATTGGTCCATTTCGGTCACGTGGTACCAAATCCGGCTATCGATTGGTTAGGCCCCATACAGACGTGGTTAACTACTTCCAGGGAAGTCCACAAACCTTAACTCAGACTTACTTCAAATTGTAAAATCATCAATCGGTGCAGTTTTATGCTTATCGCAGCAAAAATGTGGCAAATGACCCAAAACGTTCCACATTAAAAGCCCGAGAGCCATAAATCAGTGTTCCCGGACGTCTCAGGAAACAGGCTTCCGTCACTACAAATAATTTTACTGAAATTCACATATCCCAAAGGCTAGACTGGGCGTTTCCCTTTCTGTCCAATTATCCTCTCTTGTAATGACATAATGATCATAATATGTGTTAGTAATGACATAGTGATGATAACACGTCACATCACAGTGATATCGCATTTAATATTCAGGAGATTTTAAGAACACTTTGTATGCGGGGACTTTAGCAGTCTGCTTGTAACGCGAGTTCGCAATCACTGATATATTTTAATACCCAGAAGGATTAGCAGGTTTCTCCAGAATAAAATGGGTGATAAATCACCATTCCTCAGTCAACTGGGGTTGATTTAATAAAACGTTTACAACTGTATTTTACAAGTGTAGCTATTGTTTTTAGCCATGGAAACAATAGCTGCTCCTGTAAAATACAACTGTAATATTTTTACGAAATTGACCTCTGGTTGCCTCTTCTTACCATTGTTCTGCCTTATTTGAATTGTTACCTTCTATACACGGCCCCACGAGCTTGAAGCTTTAAAGATCTGACCGTGTATAAATGAAGGTTGTTCACTTTAATTTTTACTGGAACCTCATTGATCCTCATTCCACTGGACTAATCAAATTAGATTGAGAAAACTTCTTTCAACCTAAATTAACCAAGTCGTTATTACAAATTTATAAAACTTCTAAAATGATCAAGCCAGTTTCCCTCGCAGATACAGCCGCCCTCCGTCGCTCACTAGCGTTTTGTAACATTATTTTGTGCATCATGTCTCTTTTTATTTTTCGTAAATTAGCAAGCCTTACCGTGCATCCTGTTTTTTTCCATTCCTCTTTGGACTCATTCCAAAAAATGCACTGGTAAAGGCCGACATCAAAAAAATACTGTGTGGATAGATTTAAATTTAACTCTGGTTGTAAGGTGATCAGCACACTCTCTTCGATTTGAGCCCGTGGAGGCGATTTCTCTTCTGGCACTACACAAAGCAGATCAGCATCGTCACCTTTCGAAAGTGATCGCCGTTTCCGGTGGTTTCGACTGTTTTTTTGTAGGTTATAATATCCTCTCCACCAATTCATTATTTCCTCAACTTTTTCCTTGCAATTAACCCATTGGGACCGAGGCCACTTACAGCGTTTGTCATTTAAGGTAACGTTGCTTTTACCGATCTTCTCTCTGTGAAGATTCACGTTGTCAATAACATAGTTTTCAACATACATCTGTGCCTCGTTTTCATCAGTCATGTTTCTAAGCGTTTGCCAGAAATGCGAGTAATCGTCCTGTTTTTTCTTCTCAGCCGACTGTTCTTCCTCTTCCTCTCTTGTGGTGTCGTTAGGAGGAACATAAAGCTTCACGCCAGCATACCATTTGCCGGCTTTTCCAAAGGAAGTATTGTAGAAAACTTTAAAAGGATCCTTCAAGCATTTTCCATACATCCCATAAAAAAGTTGACGGGGAGCCGTGAGGTTTTCCCGGCACTCTCCAAAGCGTTCCATGTCCAAAACGTAACAAGACAATAAATTCACAGAATTCTTGCAAAGCAGCATATCATCTTCGCAAACTGAGAAGTTGATAAATGCATTACACGTCTGACTGTCGTCCGCTAACGTGCGGTTGAACAAGAATGTTAAGTCGGGGATCTCATCACAACTGCAATTTTCATAAGTATTGTTCCCGTACGTGCAAATATCAGGGCATTTGAATATATCCTCGTCCTTACCAATCTCCGGCAGAGGGGCTGGTGCCGAGTCATTACTTGGCCCACAGCTCTTTGGAAAACCGCGTTTAGTGAAATTATCAGCTTTATACGTGACGTTAGTCCTTCCCACGCATTTCATAAATTGTGAAACTATGGTACAGTTCTCGTCTTCCGGTGGCAAACAGGACGAGAAATCCGGAATGAGGAAGTGATGATCAAAGTGTGTCTCATTTGGTCTGTTTCCATACCGTAAATATACAGCAAGAATGGCTTCATTGAGAGGTTCAATTCGAAGCGAGAAAGCGGTTTCATTGTACTCTATTGTAAACGAATGAAATGCCATACCGTCTTCGCCAGGATTAACAAAAGAGGGAGGTTGTTTGCCGGGTAAAGTTCTATTACCTCTGGCGGGAATGTAGATCCCAATGGGGGACTGAGTATCCTTAACCTCTATTGGATTTCCTCGGTCATCCCTGAAGGATAAGCTGATAACTGGCGTTTTCGACTTGTAAGGGCCAGTCCCCCAAATATAAGGATCCAGGTCTGAGAATTGAATCTAGGAGAAAGTAAGACATCGTGGTTTTAAATCAGTTCTGTGAATAATGTGTTGCACCTATCGTACGTCAGACTGCTCAGCTTAATATTTAAGTGGTGCTCTCCATCTGGAATTATTGTTGAGCTAATTAACCAACCCTGACCCTGTTTATGTGACTTTGGCTTCTTGGCGATGTTGTACGATATGACATCAAATTGCATTAGTGGACGGGAGCCAGAAAAGAAACGCAACTGAGAAAGCGAAAAACCAAAGGCGAACATGTACGGCTATGTCTCAGTGGCCCTCTTAATCGATAACTGCTAAATTGCTGTGTAATTAAGTCCACACAATAATCTTCCGATTCAGTTCTTTCTTGCCGTAGCACAAAGTGGTTATTTCTGTAGAAGTCTAAATGTATCATACATTGCCCACATCAAGTCCTTCATTTTTTATAACATTCGGCATTTGTGTGCAAAAGGGAGACCAGCTGGGTATTACCGGCAAAACTAACCACCAATAAAAGGCTTGTTAGTGAAGAAGTCGACGAATACTTCATAGATTTTTTACTGAACTTAATTCCAGTTGTTGAAGGAGTGGATAACCCTACCCACTAGATAAGCGGCTCAGTACTCCGCTGCCAAATAAATATGCTATTCAAGTCATGCAGAAGGGAAACTGCTAAGAATTGGGCTTTGCAGGGAAATCTCTGAAAAAAAAAAATGCATTAAGAATTGATGTGGCCCTCTAGAAAGCGAGTTAATTACTGGATAAAGGTATCCCCGATTTTCAGTTGTTCATATGGTAGGTGACAAAAAATCTCGATTTATAGAACCCAGTGAAACTTACGACTTACATTCCTGTCGATAAATGTCAAGTTAGGATTCTTCATGAAAGATAAATCCGGTAGACTGAAGGACCCTCCGTTGACAGTCATATTCTGCGTGTTATTGTCACTAACTCCCACTCTCTCCCTTGCAAGTTGCATTGTTAGATGAGGACTTTCAAAGAGCTTTGGGATCTCTCCAGGCAGCATACCAGCAAAATACACTTTTGCCAACCTCTCTGTCATGTTCAGTGCTCTCTCGGCCATTTCCTCACGCTAAAAAAGATGAGAAATAGATTGCCGCAAATCAAAGCTGCTCAAAGAGCAATGAAACT
>BLFK01000386.1:959491-971991 GCA_014634185.1 Astreopora myriophthalma | reverse complement strand
CTTCGTCTTAATTGTGATTGGCTGAGTGGGTATTTCCCTCAGAGCGTGATTAGCTGTAAAACTACTTTGGTTTTGCTTTTACGACGCTCAATTGAAAACGGCTCCGTTTTTTCACGAATCGTAGTGTTGTTACCTGTGTATGGTCGCTTCCCTCCACGACATCCATAGCACTCAGTGCTCCAATGCTGAGCTGCACGGCCTTTTGTTGGTCTCCACTATCAACATACTTCTTCAATTCACCGTCACCGCCAACCAGTTCTGATAGCTGAGTCTCCAAATGAGTATAATTTAATGGCGGAGATGTCTAAAGAACATATGAAATACTTGGTTAAAATCAAGTTCCCTTGAATGAGGGTAACGGGTAACGTTAGTATTTGTGATTCGGTCACTCAACTGAAGCTGATGTGATCCTTGTGACGCCACTGTAGACATTCAATGAATGTCATGAAGATGCAAGATGATGATGTTGATGAAGCCTTGATTTATCGAGGGTGTTACTTAATAGCTATAACCTTATAAACCTGTGGCGCTCGCAACTTGGTACTTCGCACAACATGAATACTTGGCGAGGTATGTTTCCGTTTGGGTAAAATTGTCACTAGGTTGAAAAGAAAAGGGGTGAACCACTTACGATAACAGTAATGTTGACCTTTATCCACGCGAAAAGTGAGTCAAAAACTAGGACTTCCATTCCAAGGGAATAATTACTGTCTTTATCGCCAACGGGAAGACGTAACGTTATCGAACTCTCGTTGCTTACAGCAAAGACAATGTAACTGTTGTTTGCTTTAGGAATGTGAACGCGGTAGCTCAGGGGCTCATCAACATCTACCCAGCCGAGACACGTCAAGAGAAATTCATCAAGCAGTCCTCGACCAACTTGCTTGTTCATTGCGCAGGATCCATTTTCCGGTGGAGTATTTGCACGAAAGTTATAATAAAAGAAGTCTTCGGCTAGATTTTGTGTCGTTACTCGGAATCGAATCTGGTAGTTTTTTAGTGGATCAATGAAGTTTTCCCTTAACAGGATGTAAGTTGATGTGTAGTCCGTCAACAGGTTACCGTAGAAATCTTTGGTTTCTTTGTATTCTTAAATGAAAGAAATTCAATAACAAAGCAGATTATCACTGAACTATCATTTTATAACGAGGCCGGCTTTGTAGAGCCAATAGTCACTGACAATAGGGCAGTAAGTCTTGTAAAGAAAATGGAGAGAGAACACGGAACAGGAAGCTGTCCCGAACGGGAAGACTGCACCGACCAGTCTGATTTTGGGGATGTTCATAGGTCTTCGGTTATTTAGCCCTGTTACTCTGTTATGAACCTCTCAGTGATTAGGCTGCGTATAAATTGGGAGAGATAGCAATAGTATAGTTTGGTATGGAGTAATTTCATTAGCCATCACCAAGTGGTTAAAGACTGGTATAGCTTAACCAAAACAAACCAACGAAGCAAATACCCAAAGACCGAGCGCTTTTTAACCCAACTTTATGATCGAGATCAAGGGGAGGGCGCCAGCCAATTGCCTTTTTATTAAAGCCCAGCCGGACGGATGCAATATTTGATGATGTTCTAATCGTTTGGCCGCGCCTTTAGCCAATTCTGAGATACGGTGTACACCTGCGTAGTGCGGAACCTCGTTGTACCGTTTATGCTTATCGGCATGTTGCCATAATTGGCTTGCGGTTTTCGAGTCGCAATGAATGAACGTCATAAACTTCAATTAACACAAGCCCGTACTTTGTGGTTCTCTCATCTCGCTCTCTTCCATGAACCATTGGTATGTCAATGGGCTGTTACACTCTGATGTTTGACCCAGGCATGTCGCCGACAGGTGAAGCCGCTGGTTGATGATCGTGTTGTTTTTGTTGCAATTCGAGAGGCAACTGTTGGGCAGACAGTGATATTTCTAGTTAATAATGTGTTTTTCCCAGTTTTGACCTGAAAACAGAAAAACTCTGGAGGCAGTGCCGGCGTTTTACATTCTAAGTGATAAAAAAGGGTAGTTCTGCGTATAAGGTAATTTTTTGGAAAAGAAGAAAATGTTTAGAGATAATAAGGGAAAGATTAAAGTTAACAACCCGCGATGACGTCAAAGATCCCCGGGAATAGGTAATTTAGGGGGCTTTCATTCATTTTAGCGCATAGGGGGTAGCGGGGGGATTAGCAAAATTACAAGGAAAGTCCTTCATACATTATCCAACCCCCTCTCTAGCAATGGCAACAATTAAATAACCCCTACTTTATCCAGCATTATACTTCAACCCCCTCTCTTCCTCATACATATGACAGCCCACCCAAGTTACATATGAAAGTAGAACAGCTCGGCCAGTTCTTTCAGTGCGTTCATAATGTTGTATTAGAATGTTTGTATTCAGCATTTTCAACTCAACAATCATTTTTATCCTTAGGAACAACGATTCAGTTTGTATACCATCACAAAAAGCACAATATATTGTTTCTGTCTGGCACTTTTAAAACTGACCAGCCAACACATGGTGTGTATTTGTAAAGCAATGCTGTATCACACGGGGAAAAAGAAAACCCCGAGGATGGGAATCATTCGTGGGAAGAGCTGTATATTTCCATGCCCAGGACATTGAGAGTTATTAAATAATTAAAAGTATTTCCCATGCTGGGAAATTTGAGCAGTTCCCATATTTATATCAGGCCAGCAGGCAGGCTTTTTTGCCGGAGGGTGCTATCCAACTTTTAGAGAATAATGTCACCATTTAAAAAGAACAAAAATGGACATAAAGTTGAAACTCTCCCCTCACTATTCACTGGGTCACGGTTTGCTGCAGCAAATCTTTCAGTAGTGTGCCAAGCTCAAGCGTCCTTGGGTACTCCTTAGCAAACAGAACTGCTGCATGTAACATGCAAGAAACAATTTCTTTCGAGACGTGATGTCTAGACTTGTCTAGACATGGCCGAAAGAAACATAGAAGTTCTAGTCATCTATTGACTAAATTGTTAAAATCTCCGTCGACGGCTGCTAATGAAACATGGAATATATCTATTTTTTGCCTATTTCATTTTTACTACACAAACAGTGAATCAGAACAGAACTATACTATATGTTTCTTTTATCAATTCACACCTGCACACCCGTCGCACCCCCTTCCCTACGGGTCTGTATATATATTTAAACTGTCCGAACTAGACAAATACATCAAGGGTCATACAATATCTGCATCGCCTCAAAGGTTGGAACGATGTCAGATGAATTATCGTAGGGAAAATTTGGATACAGAAATTGTTGAGTTGCACTCCCTTGTGCTATTTTTGTAGCTCAGTTGTACACGTAATGACTAGTATTGAGTAGAAGCATACGTGTTAGGCTAAATTAGTGTCAAAACAAAAGACGTACCTTTGCGTCATTCAGCTTTGAAGTCAGCAGAGTGAAGTGGTAAAGCCAACATAAAGTTTCAAACAAACCCCCCTCAGAAGGCTTCTCATTATGTGACAACCGCCCCTTCATACTTTTCCAAAATAACGTGACCCCCTACAATTTTGCCCCCCCCCCCCCTCCCCCATGTGCTAATAAATGAAAGCCTCCTTAGTTTGCTCAACTGGAACCCGTTTCTCGAAATTACGATAAACGTTTCGGGCCCTGAAAGCCATTTATAAAACTAAGATCCGCTTATTGTAGAAGGTTGGTTTAGTAACATGTTTTCAAGTTACGAAAGGTAAAAGGAATGGTAAGATTTCATGCTTCGAAACAATTTAGTTTTTAAGTTGGCTGAACACAATTTCGATAGGTTTGAGTATATGACAGTCGTGAAGACTTTACCTGAGAGATGTTGCAGCTTAGAAGCTGAAACTTGACAAAATGAAAATACAGTGGAATGGTTTGAAAAGTCCCAGAAATTATTTGTGTTGCGCATGCGCAATAAGGATAGAATGTGAGAGGGCTCATTTTGTTGACCTTTTAAAGACTATGTACACAAAAGAAGGCAATTTCTCAAAATCTACTAGATAAAATTTGTTACCGATTGTTATTTTATCGCATTTCAAATAATGGGAAACCGCCAGAAGTCGAACAAAGAAATTCTGTGAAACAATCAACATTCACTGGGCAGCTGTTCTATTTTTGAATATTTAAAAAATTGTCCACGTCAATTCCAAAGAATAATATTTGTTCTTTGTAAGTTACGTACAATTTTATGAGAAATTCCAATGACTGGATTTTTCGTAAATCTAAAATAAACGTGCAATTTTGGGGTTGTTTTCAATCATGTACGTTGCCATGGAAACAATCGAAAGCTTCAATTTTAGCCAGTAATCAAAGTCTTCCATCACTGCATTTTCATTTCGTGAAGTTTAAGCTTCTAGGCAGCAACATTTTTCACATAAGGCCTTCACGAATGACATAAACTCAAGGGAAATCGGGCACCCGAAATAGGCCCGAAAAGTTTCGGGTCCCTTGAGAAAGGCACGCCTGGGCGAAGTCGTTCGAGGCAAGGTTAGCGCTAAACTAGGTGAAATACCATGACAACCCGTACGCTTTGGTCCCACGTAACCGGGGATTAGCGCTAGCCACTTCAAATGACAATGGGATTTAAATTATCTTGATTAGAATAAAAAAATTGAATTAATTTCACCAAAGTCAGCTGCATATGCTAGAGCTGAGTGCTTCTCATGGTCACCTGATGTTAAACTTTGGCGGCGGCTCTGATATCGTCACTTGTTGAGTGTAAGTCCCGCTCCGAAGCCCCTTATGGACCACCAGAGCCATGTGATATGTCTGTCCAATCACCATCAAGCTGCTGTTGAATGTTATAGTGTGTGTGCTGCTGGAAGACACTTTACCAGGTCCCGTGTTAAAACATCCTCCAGACGGAATCGGAGGTGCCTGTTAAAAGTACAAATACAACTGCAAATTACTAGGCTATTGTGGGGCCAGAGTACAGCAATGCCCAGGAGACATTTTACTGGACTGCAAATGCAGTTCATAGCTACATAGAAAAGAACAAATAAGAGCAAACCATTGCAGTCATAAATAAAAAAATGACAATTACTAAAACTGAGATTTTTATAGCGCCAGAAAACCGATTTTTCCAATTCCAATTCAATTAAAAAATTCAATTTAGAAGAATCAATTCAATTCCTTTTCGATTCAAAAATCAACATTTCCAAATTTTATTTCGATGTGGAAAGTGTCTCTCTCCAAGTACTTGGAAACACTAAGGCTAAAGGGCCACAAGTTTATCAGTTGCTGAAACTGTCAAGTGTCACCGTCTCTATAAAGTCGATTATTATTACCAGATCTGCAATAGTCGCTTGAGAATAATCATTCCAGCAATATAAGAAACATTACGATAGAACAATGCAGTGAGGCTAAAATAAGGAAAAATAAAAACATACACTTGAAATTAAGAATTAGAATTGTAGACTCTATGTAAAACGGTTGGCTCATGACGCAATCCGGCTATCAGATTGCTGCCCGTTTATCCCTTTATCTCAGGGCACTGAGCAGAGCAAGTAGGTTCTTGCTTGACACTCACTGAAACCCCAACATTTAGACCTGATTTTCCAATGTGGATGTCAATTTTGTGCAATTTAAAGTACTTTGGGACTCAACTAGAACAAAAAGCGTGTGATTAGCCAACACGTTCTCTTTGCGCATGTACCATCGAGCCTCCAACTCTTCGCATCAATGGTGACGAGATAATATTCAATAAAGAAACAAACTAAGCCGCTCTTTACGCTAGTGTAAATAAGAATTATAATGTGACTTACAATTCCCAGCTTTGATCCGCTGGGATGAACTACGTTCAATGAACTGAGGTCCTCAAGATTCGGGCTTTCTCCACTTTTATAGCAAACCCAGGTAAACACCATATTGTCATAGTTTCCTTGTAAGGACGAAATAAAACATACAGAGACAGGCGATAATTAAGCATTATGCCTCGGGGCATGATGTTATTTATGCCGTCGTCTTGGATCTCCTTTTCACTCTGTACATGTGAGGGTGATTTCACGATCTCAGACGGTGAAAATGAACCAATCATAGTTAGGGGTGGAGCAATGGCAAGGGATAGTTAAGACAATGCAATTGACGGGAGCTCCGATCTTGGCGGTACCTTAACGGCGCAGTTGGCTGCGGTTAAGGAGATATCTTAAGGAGCGCCTTGTTTTTCTGCCGAAAACGCAATAAGCTACACGTTTCCTGTTAGGACTCACGATTTGATATGCTCACTAAAGTCAAAATGGTTCACAATTCTGCTGGCTGCTGGCTACGAAAACTGGCTCAACCGCATGCTTTGAGGGCACGAACCGAGTCAATGTTTAACTAATACTGGCATAACCACAGTTCCCGACATTTTGCCCCACCTTTGCGCAACTTGGCATTGAATTTCCCTTCCATTTACTTGAGCCGTGCTACTTGCTAGAGCGAGCGACAAGGAGTTGTCTCTTCATACTCCTCTCTAGCCAAGCTCTCGATCTGCTTTTACCCCAGTATATGTTTGCCAGGTACGTAGTATATTGAGGACCTGGACGTAACCTACTGTAGCTACTAAAGAGAGGGAGGGTATTGAATTTCTGAAACTGTCAAGGATGCAGAGAGGAGCTATTTCAAATCCTAAACCATTCGTTTCCCTTCCAAACTAAAAAATTAACCTAGCTGAAACGTAAATGCAAAAGATTCTCTTTACGTAAGATGTATGCCAAGTACGAAAAAGTCATCAACTCGGCATAACGTACTGAAGATGAATTTGTTGGTCCAATAGAAGAGCAGAGGCCAAAATTACACAATTTAATGTCCCAAAGGAGTCAAAGGGAGGTACTTATTTGAGAGAGCACGAGGGCATATTACAAAATTTGACGTTAAATGGGGTTGAGGCTTATGGCATAAGAGAGCTTAACAGAAGAGGGGAGGGGCCAGGCAGAACCTTGTTTTTAGTAAAAATCAAGACAAGAAAAGAGACGACAAGATGAGGTAAGACCTCGTTCCCAGGGCTTTTTTCCCACTCTCCGGAGAAGGCCCTCGGAATGAGTTTGCAAGACGAGATAAGATTAGATGCACGAAGTGCGGAAGCGGGATCTACGGTAAGTTTACCTTTCGTTGCGAAGAAGTCGGGATCGTACGTGGCCGAACCATCTATTGTAATGAGTCTATTCTCTAAGTACACTCCAGCAGATCCTTTCTCGATGTAAACATACAATGGGCCTTCTACAATGTTCACGAACCCGCGGTCATAAGCAATTTGTCGTTGTTGTCGTGGATTTCTGACTGTAAACTGCACGAAGTACAAGCCGTAAGGCAATGCACGCGCTTTCAGATGCCATGAAGTATCATTGCTTACTGTGCTGTAGTTACCAATAGTGACATTGTCCTGAAACAATGAATAATAAACACCGCCTGATTTTGCCTTATGCGTTACCTTTTAGCTAAAGAAAAACAATTTTTCACACAAGCCAGTAGCCCATCGGGGGATTGGGGGGGGCTGGGGCGGGGGAGGATCCTCTATCTCCACCAATTCTTTGAGTCAACCCTTTCCCGAGTAGATTTATTTTAGAACAGGTTTCATATTTCATATTTCCCAAGATTGAGATAGCTCTGTTTTGATTGGCTCTTTGATCTGTGGGCGTGCGAAACCTCCCCAGGGAGGCCTTCTAAGGGTGCATTTTTTGGAACCGTTCCGGAACAAGAATAGACGGAATGGTCGGTTTACGCGTTTTTTGGGGGGGACATATTCCGTTTTTCGGAATGAACGGAATAAACAGAATAAGCGCTTTTTTGGGATTATTTTGGCGCGAAAATCGTGCGCGGCCACCAAATGTCACTCTTAGTCGTCTCCAGACTATTCCGAGTGTTAGTTCTCAGGTCACCTCTGCAACAACCATTCCGTTTTCGGAATACGCGTGTTTTTTTTCTTTTTATTTATTATTATTATTATTATTATTTTAAATCTTATTCCTGTTATTCCGTTAATCCTAAACCGGAATAGAAATGGAAAGAATAGTCCCAACAAAATGCACCCTAAATCTACTCGACAAAGGGTTGACTCCAAGGCCAAGTGTAGGAGATAGAGGCTCCCCATGATGGGCTCCTGCACAAGCCTGGTATCGAATTAAGAGAAAAGCACAGTCTGACTAGTTCTTCCTTCTATATCATCATGCCACCACAAGTGAGAATTATTCAACAGATCTTTCCTTTAGGCCGCTATCCTTCTCTCAAACTAGCAACAAAATAAAACCACGCTCTAAAAATTGACGTTGATATTGTGGTAAAAAAATAAATAAATAAATAAAAATAAAAAATCGAATGTGGTTTAGCACTGTCTTACCCTGGGTACCAGAGGGTTTTTTCATTGTTGTTTGGCGTGATCTCTATGAGCGGCGACCGCCGTTCGGCGGGTTAACTGCTCCTCGCGAAAGAAAAATAGAACCTATGGCACCCAGGGTAGCGTTGTCTGTACTCTCACGGACTTTTTGATACTAACCGAATCGAGTGTTGCAACTTCCCACTTGTAGGACAGAGATGAAGAACTTGTACAGTAGAAATGTTCATGACCGTAAAAGGAATAAGTTTCTTGCTTGAGGAAAATAGATGGATTCTGGTAGTGTTCAGACAAACCAATGTCTGCTCGTGCGTACGGATTTGAATCACACTGCCCTGTGAGTGGCGAAAACAGAAACACACTTTGTCAGACCACACTTTAAAAAAATTGTTGCGTGCGTTTCTCGAAGGCCGCGAAACTTTCCGGGTCTATTTCGGGTGCCACAAATTTTGATGTATGTTAAAAACAGTAGACACACATGAAACCGTGCAACAACTTTCCCCTTACTTATCTTGAAAACATGTTCAAAGACCAGCTTTCTAGGATAAACGGATCGAAGTTTTGGGCCCGCGAAAGTTTCCGCGGGACTTTCGAGAAATGGGCCCCTGGTCTTACTGCTGCAGGTGATGTGGAGCTCTACAGTTCGAGTTCCAGTAGATCTTTTCCGCATTCCTCCCTAGTCCCTCACGGTAAGGTATGAAACGAGGCTGGGGTGGATAAAATTGGAAAGGCGTCAGAACGTTTGTTCTAGCCATTTTGAATGTTATCCACTAACTAACCTTGCAGGAAAGGTCTATTGAATTCGAAATGGCAGAAAAGGAGAAACTGCTTGTGCTTCAAGTTATGCTGCTGAGAGCGCAAGAGTAACAGTTGATCTCAAAAGTGTACTGACATTCCAAATGTAATCACATTTGGTCGCAAATGCATCGAAGTAACAAATGCAATAAGGTTTGGTTCGTAGTATGGTCAACAAGTAAAGGACTCCAGTCTTTCAAAAAGGAGGCTCGAAAGGGTTTTAAGCCGAGCGCGCGCGCAAGCCACACACGCCATTGTTGCGTACGATAATGAACCGCCGGAAAGTAGTAAAACGAGCGGTTCCGAACGGATCTCTGGCAATGTACAACAAAAATGCGATACATTCGGTCTCTCCCTCCCCTCTCTCGGAAAATCTACGACTCAAGTGGGAGGGGGAGAGCAGTCCTTTCTAAATTCCACTTCCTAGCCCTCCAGTGGATATTTTTCGTTTGTCTTTTCTTCACTTATCGAGTACAAATTTCTTTCCGTGTCAGAGCCAAGATGCAGCCTCATCCACCCATACACGGGGTTAACACAGCCGGTCAAGTAAGAATCAATGTGACAATGCCGTACGAAATCGAACGAACCGGAAATAAAGGTGCAAGTCGATAATGAATTTATCTCAGAAATTTGCTCGGTGACCTACTTTGAATTTTTTCATGCAATTAGCTTTCAATTTTAACTTTAACTAACAATGGAGAAATTTAATAAAAAAACTGTAGTATGGATTTTTTTAAAATCGTTAAGAGGCCTGTACAGGCCCGCAAATGATCCCGGCCCGCAAATGATCCCCGGACCGGAAATGATCCCCAAATTGGACCGCAAATGATCCCCAACCGGATGTGGTCGCCTCATCAATAATTATGGAATGGAATGGACTGAGGAATTTGGACATTGGATTTAAACTTCATATACTTCTTTTTTTTTTCTTATAACGCAACAATCATTTTATTTAAACGCTTTGCATGCAAATTTTACTAGTTTAAAAATTACGATGTAGCTGCTTAGTGCAAAAAAAAAGACAACTGTCCTATAAAGTGGAACATACATGTACATTTTTTACTTGTACGATTACAACGCCAAAAATGTGTACGAATTGAACAAAAATCCTATTTTTTTTCCAGTAGCGCTAAAAATACGAAATGAATCTTAACAGTATAACCATACGGTCCGGGAATCATTTGCGGGCTGGGATCATTTGCGGGCCTGTACAGGCCTTTTCGTTTTATCTCGATTTCTACGCTACAAAGTGTTTTCTAATTTACACAGGAGATTAAGCATATTGCAAACTTTGGAAAGCGCTTATAAAAGATATAGTTCACTGACTTAAGGAAACTTTAACGACCCTCATAATATTAGCTATAGTCTAATTCAGTGACTACAACCATAAAATATTAATGGTGGATCGTTGTGACCAGTATGTAACCTGTAAGAAAGCCTTTAGAACCCCCTTAACAGCTGTTATTTCATGACGGACCGCAACTCATGGTAGCCGAGCGGCATAGCCATCTAAGATCGAGGAATTAAAGAGTTAAGAATGTAATGGCAATCTATGATAGCTCTAGGCCTCAGTCGCAGAAGGTTACAGCAAAAATAAGTACTTCTTACCGTCAAGCTGTTGTACAACAATAACGTCTGCCTCCAAAGGTGCGTAAGTCAAATTGAGCACCAGATTGCTAATGTAAGTGACGTTTGGGAAACTGGTTTTGAAGAGGTAATGTCCCACGACTGTTTCTGTTGCCTCAGGGCTAAAACAAGCAAAAAAAATCTAGAACACTGGTTTGCATCGAATGCTCTGGGTTCAAATCCCGCTCTGTCTGAATTCAACTCCACCACGCCTTAAAAATAGCTAAGTGCTTGCCTCCTTCCAATTCGGTTTCTTTGCGCTGCCACGTTCATTTGAACTGTTTCTTTCTTGTATGCGGCCCCTAGCTCAAGCTTGAAGCTTTAAGTACAACCGTGCGCAAATAAATGTTCTCTACTTTTTTATTGAGTAAAATTAAACACTTGCTTGCAGTACTTGCAGTTCTCGAGGGAAAAAACACTTACCGGAACCATAGCAGCGTGCCACTGTTCATTCCACAGATCCGCTTGCTTTGTATCTCACCTGCAATCTAATACATGCACATTTGAGAGGAGGCAGCGAGAATACTATCATAGATAGCTCTTAAGTTGAACAATTGTCCTTCCGCCGTAATGCTTGTCTAGGAAAAAGAATCCCATCAGTAACTTGCTGCATCACACTTTAGGTTCCACGATCATTTCTCCCACCAGTAACCCATAAGTACTTACGGGCTCCTGCTCCCACTCGTTTTCTGCTCAGCGTTGGGTAACCCTACCTGTTTTGCTTTTCAAAATCCTTGCAACAGTTAAAATGTGGGGTCTCTACCGAACTCGAAAAATTCTATTTTTTTATTTCTTAACGTGAAGAATAAAGACCGTTGTTGTTGTTGTATAGGGAAAATGATTGATTGCGAACTAAAGGTACGAAAATTATTTGTCATCGGATTCCCATACAAACACTAGGGAGATTAAGATTCGAGTTTATGGCACTGCCGTTTGCTGTAAACTCGAATCTAAAATTTGCAGTTTGCCATAAATCAATTAACCTTATTTGATTTAAGCTTATTTCTTGCCTTTCACCTACAGCTGTCGAGTAAGTACTAAAAGAGAAAAAAATATCTAAAACAAGAGAATTTTCATGGTCTCATAACAAGCAGTATCCTGCCGTTTCGGCTGTTGACCGCAAACGCGAATCTTAATCTCTCCACTGTAAATTCTTTACGCGTACGCTTTGCCTACAGTCAAGGTGCATGGCAGCTTAAACTGTGGTAAGGTATATTGAGTAATCTTATTCTTACTTACCCAAGACAGAATAGTATCGTTGACGGTTTTTTGCACCGTTGAAGTGTTGTCGAACAAGTCAAAATAGTCCTGGAAAGCATTCCTTTTCAATCGAATCCATAAACTGATGTCGTAAGCTGAGTTTAAGGGATAGGAATGAGCCAAATGATTAAGAGAAGCCTTCCAATATGGTAAAGTAAAATTCGATTTGGATTGCTACGCTTTTACGTGACTGGTAAAACAACCAAATCCACCCCTTTTTGAACCAGGAACAGGAATAAAGCCGAAAGCAATTTCGGTTTTCAAGCACTTTGTTTACTACCATTTAGTACGTTTCCATTTCAATGGTCAGCCAGTCAGCCAGGCAGACAATCAATCAATCAATCAATCAATCAGTCAGTCAGTCAGTCAGTCAGTCAGTCACTCAATCAATCAATCAATCAATCAGTCAGTCAATCAATCAATCAATCAATCAATCAGTCAGTCAATCAATCAATCAATCAATCAGTCAGTCAGCCAGCCAGCCAGCCAGCCAGCCAGCCAGTCAGCCAGGCAGGCAATCAATCAATCAAT
>BLFK01000386.1:936897-946897 GCA_014634185.1 Astreopora myriophthalma | reverse complement strand
TTGTAGCGTCGGTACATACGGGACTGTATGATGAAGGCACACCAAGCATCGTTCGTCTTGTGCGGTCGCCATGTTCGTTTTGGGTGGGTGCGCGTGGGGTGCTCTCTTATACAGGTTTGGACAGGCACGTGACCCGACCCGCGTCGACCAATCAGAGCCTCTTTTTCAAAAAAGCCCCCTGGAGGGGGGATAGGGGTATCCCCCCAACCGGCCCCTCTAGGCCACGTGGGACGCCTCCGGGCGCCCATTGGCCGACCCGACCTCGATAAAAGGGGGAAGGCCCGAGAGACGCCCCCATTCCATACCATGGAGAGTTAATGGGACGTGCTTCCACTCGAACTGCAAGCGATGATCCTTGACATGAAAGCCAAGATGGAGCACCGTGAAAAGATGAAACGTGTGGCGAAAGAGATCCAGAGCCTCACCGTGTGCCCCTACAAGAGGTTGGCGCTCATCCCGACGACCAACCCACCCAGTCAGAATAACCCCGGCTTCATTCACTGTACCCGCTGCCGGCTGTTCCACCTCGTTGCAAGCCGTTGGCTGTACATGGCGCCGATGCCGCCCATCCTGGACGTGCCTTACATCGTCCCCGACCCGGACCGTTTCCCGCAATGACCGACTCAGCCCCACCCTCAGACCTGGACCGTCCCTGGATTGTTCCCCTCGGGGGGTCTCTTGAGACCCCCCCACCTTACATGCTAGGAAAGGCATGACCACACAGTTATGAAAAAAAAGAACGTATTTAATACAACTTTTTACAAGGGTCCATCAAGGCTGGGCCAAACGCTGCGCCCGCGCGAGGTTCACAAAACGCATGTCTCTTTTCCGTCCCAGGGCCCCGCGCATCCACTGGACAAAATGATAACACTCCACCCTGGAACAATGATGGCGGTCGGGATCGTCGTGGTGGCCGCAGGTCGCCACGGTGGCTAAGCGTGTCAGGTCGTCGAACTTGGGGCACGCATACACCTCCAGGTCAAAGTAGGGAATGTTCAAACTCTTGAGCAAGTCCTTCTCGTAATGGCCCCCCTTGAAAGCCACGCGTGGTCGGTCGGGCGTCTTGAAACGTTCGTACAAGGCCTGGAGGTCTTGGGGCAACTCGCTCAAGGGGGCCGCGTGTTCGCTCTCGCGGGCGTAGAACGGGAGGCCGTGCACGCGTTCTCGCACGACCCGCGCGGTCTTGCGATCAGCCACGTCCAAATTCCGCCAGAGGTACGCGTGAGCATAATGGTTGGACCCGTGATGCTCGCCGGTCCAATCGCACCACCCCAGTTCCCGCGGGACGAACGTGGCCCAACGGTCTTGTTTCTGCACATGCACACTGTACCCGTCGAGGTCGACGACGAGACACACGTTCTCCAACAGCGTTCGATCCATGACTGACGGACGAGGTCCGACCGCTTTCTTATGTACATGGTCAGTCCACGCGCGCACCCCACGCACGCACTCACTTGCCTTTGTGGTTGTAACCCCCGCGCTCCAGTTTGGGGGAGCTGCGCCCGGGTATCCCGGAGCCCATAGGCCACTCGGGAGGCGACGGGGCTCGCACCATCACGGGTGACGGCCGCTTCTTCCCCTGATCCTCGGGCACCGGAAAGATCGTGTGGAAGATCGGGAGCTCGGGTGGAGGCTGCAGAGGTCGACGCCACCGCCACTCCGACGGATCATGAGTCAGAGGGTCGAACATCGCCACGCGTCGCAACATCACCTGAGGGGTCCACGGACGGTCCACCCACTGGAAGAAGTGGCACCCTCCCTCGTCCGAGCGACGGCACGTCAGAAAACCGCGTCCACGGTTGGGCGTGTCGCGTTGCACCACGGCCACGCGGGCGGCGACGCCGCAGTAGCAGAAGAAGGGGCCGGCCTGGACGTCGGGTTGCACGGCTCCTTCCAAAGCCTGGAGCAACGCGGGAGCCTTGTCCAACCCCACCCACACGGGACACTGTTGGTGGATGCATTGCACGTACCGCCAACCTTTGCGCGAGACGTCGTGGTGCAGGGGCAAGGTGTGGAAAGGGCACCTCAGCAACGGTGGGGGTGGTGTAGCGTCTGTCTTTTCCTGCTGGGGGGCGGGAAAGCTGCAGCAGTACGCCTCGTCGGGCGTCAAGCCAGCCGACCCTTCCTCCAGCACTTCCACCTTGTCTTGGGTCGGCATGGTGACCGGAGCCCACGGCATTTGCTCCTGGTTGGGCGGTTCCGGACACGTGCGGCACAGGACCCACTCCGTCGGTGTGTCGGGCGGCGACGGCACCTTCTCCGGGATCACGGGGGGAGGCGTGGGCAAGGGCGGTGGCAACGGGTCCGGTTCGAGCTCGGGCGGAGGCAGGCTGGCGAACAGTTCCTCCAAGGTCTGTGGCTCGGGCGTGTTCAGGGTAGAGGTGGTGGTGGTGGTCGGCACGGGCGCCGGGCGAGTCCTCTTGCGTGGGGGTGGGCCACCGACCGCATCCCGGGGCGTGGTGTCTTTTTCCAAGCGGGCACTCAAGTCGAGATGTTGCCTGCCTTGGGCGTGGCGTTCGGCGGCGGCTTTTTGGCGGGCTTTCTGACGCGCACTGGACGGTTTCTGACGGCGTGTCAACGATTCCGTGCGCGCCCCCGACAGGTGGTCCATCTTTTTGGGTGGGGTCTTCTTCTTGGTCTTCTCAGGGCACGGGTATTTGGCCGGAGACAGAGTGCCATACTCCCAGGTGATCATGCTGTTCACTAGAGCTCGAGACCCTCGAATGATACCGAGTGAGCGGGGGCCGCACTCTTATACCTGCGATCCACACCCGACAAGCACGACGGGATGACCTCATCGTCGTCCAATGGCAGGGCCCCGGGAAATCCCAGAGCACGTGCCCACGCGTGGGACGTCTGGAAAACTACGGAGCACGTGCCCTGCCACGTGCAGAGTCCGTAAAAGGTCGGAGCACGTGCTCCATCCCACGCGCGCGCGTGGGTTCCCGACAGGCCGAGCGGGCGTGGCACGCACCCCTATAAGAGGGAGAGAGACCGCGACCCCTCGGACAAAGCATGTGGCCATGTCGAAGAGGTCAGAGCCCGTTGGTACGCGTGCGACCGTGGATCCCGATGGCGTGGGAGACGAGCCCACCGGACCGACCGTGGTGCCCGACCCAAGCCATGGAGTGGGAGACGACGACGCGCGCGACCCCCTTGCACGCGATCCCGACGGGCTGGGCGGCCCGGGAGCAGGGTATAAGAGTCGAGCCTCTACGCCCTCGCTGGCAGACTTGACGTATCAGGCCTACTACCGAGACCTCGATTCGTCTGCCTTTCCCACCGAAGACGACTACCATTTGGAGCGGATACGCCGAGGTCTGGCGGCGGGTTACACGTTCCAAGAGACGTATTGGCATTGGCTACAAGATTTTGCCAACGCCCTCGGATGCTCGGACACGGGTCCCCGGTACCAAGAAGACACGCGTCATGCATTCACCCCCCGAGCCCCTCCGGCTGCATCGACGTCGCCGACGCAAACGAAGCAAACCGAAACCCCCAGACCCAGTCCCGACACCTCCACGACCGGATCCGGGGGTTGCAGCGCCAACTGAGTGAGACGCAAGAGGCGTGCCACGACCACGAACGGGTCCGGGTCCAGTTGCGCGATCACCTCCAGAGTCTTCGTCAGACCATGGAAGAATGGAAGCAAGTCACCGAGCAACTGCAGGCCCAGCTGCGACGACGCGCCGACAAGGAAGCCGAGGAACGCCGGATGTGGATGACGTGGTGCGATCGTTTGTTGGATCGCGTCTTGTGCGACGACTGCAAAGAAGAGAAAGATGGAGAGTATTTCGATGCCTTGCATTCCACGTACGTTCAGGCCCGCGCGTGGACGCCCGTGAACTGTCCGCAATGTGAGACCTACAAAGGGTGTTTTTACCGTCCCGAGGTCATCGACGAGTGGTACCTGGAACCCGTGGAACCCGACCACGCGTGAACTTTTTTTTTGTCAATAAAAAGACGTTGTGTAAAATCTGAATCAATAAAAGAAAGTGTTGACCATCGTGTGGGTTCATTCGTGAGGGAGATGTGGGGTGAGACGGGACGACGCTGGGTGCACTGGCACTTGACGCGTTGGCTGTGCACCCGTCTGATCGACTCGGCGGGGGTGCCGTGTCCATGGCTCGACCTGGAGGACGACGAGTCGGACCTCGAGTCCCCCATGACCGTCTTCGAGGTCTTGCTCGAGCACCCGCGGTTTCACTGGGGGCACTACGCGGCCTTCGTGACGTGGTTGGTGCGTCGGAACGCGGACCCCGAGCCTTGGTTCCACCTCGTCCATAAAACGTACCCCGACCGTGTGCCGAGCGTGGGTCGATTGCTCTGGATTCGCGTACGATGGTGGCTCTGTGCGCCCCTGGCCCGAAGAAGAAGACGACGTCTCAGAAGCGACGTGCCCCCGCCTCACGAAAAAGACCCTCTGCCCAGCACGTGAGGGCTCGGTATGCGGATCCGTCGATGCCGGGTGCCTTGGGCGGGGTCCGACGGTTCGCCGACGCCCAAGGGCTGTCGCTCCGGGAGGCCCGAGCGGCCTTGGAAGGCGATCTGGCCTACACGTTGCACAAACCCCAACGCTGTCGATTTCCTACCGCACCGGTACTGGTGTTCAACGTGGACGAACAGTGGGTGGCGGATCTGGTGGAAGTGCAACGGTTGGCCCGGCACAACCGTGGCATCCGTTACTTGTTGACGGTGGTGGACGTCTTGTCCAAGTACGCGTGGGTCCGACCGCTCAAGACCAAGACGGGGGCCGCGTTGGTCCGCGCCTTCGGGTCCATCTTGAAAGAAGACGGCCGACGTCCCCAAAAGTTGCAGACGGACAAGGGCAAAGAATTTTACAACCGCCCGTTTCAGACGTTGTTGAAACAGAAGGGCATCCATCATTTTTCCACGCACGGGGATGCCAAAGCGGCGGTGGTGGAACGGTTCAATCGCACGTTGAAAGGGCGCATGTACCGCTATTTCACGGCCACCAACACGTTACGGTTCGACGACGTGCTGCCCGCGTTGGTGAAAGGCTACAACGCCAGCCGGCATCGGAGCATCGGCCGAGCGCCTCGCGACGTGACCCCGAAGAACGAGAGGGAGGTGTGGCACGCGTTGTACGGTCGGAGACTGCAGAAGAAGAAAGCCAAGCGACCCCGCTGGAAGGTGGGCGATCGCGTGCGGTTGGGCAAACACCATCGCCCGTTCAAGAAAGGGTACTTGCCCGGGTGGACCGAAGAAGTGTTCGTGGTGCGCACCGTGCGCCCGGGACCCGTGCCCACGTACAAGGTGGAAGAGATGGACGGCACGCCGTTGGAAGGCACGTTTTACGAGCAGGAGTTGCAGAAAGTGACGGGGGGCGACGACGCGCTGTTCCGCATCGAGAAAGTACTTAAACGCAGCGGCGAGAAGGTCTTGGTGCGTTGGAAAGGGTGGCCGAGCAAGTACGACAGTTGGGTGGCCAAGAAGGACGTGCAGACCTTGGGATGAGCGACGAAGGGTTTTTCGTGACGTTGCCCAGCGACGCCAGCCGGTCCGAATTCACCGACAACACGGCGGCCTGGTACAAAGTCCGGTTGCCATACCCGTTGCGTCTGAAAGGCCGCGGGTGGCAAGTGGGGTTGAGCAGCCTGTCCTTGCCGGACGCCCGCGTTGATCTGTACGACTTGGTGGGCCCGGACGAGTACCTGGTCTACAGCAAATGGTACGTGAAGGTCAAGGGTTCGGGATCGCCGCACGAAATATACGGAGAAAAATCAGTCCGGATGGCCGACGTCGCGTCCTTGGAATCGGTGGTGGATGGGGAAAGTTTCGTGAAAGCCATGATCGACACCCTGGAATGCCATCGAATGAGCTCGAGGCTCACGTACAGCGTGGAGTACGACCTGAAAGAGGCGGACGGCAAACGCCTGTACGTGCCGTTTCGGTGGGAGCAGCGAGGGACCGACCGTGATCTGGTCATCGACAATACGAACGTACGCGTCGTCACCAACGGAACCCCCATCATCATCCTCAGTGTCAAGATGGCTCTCAAGATGGGGTGGTTGCTCGAACCCATCAGTGGGAAGTACAGCTTGGGTCCCAACCTGTGCATGGAGTTTCCGAACGACCAGGTGCCGGCCTTGACGGGGACGAGAATTGATGTCCTCAGTGGGGGCAAAGCGAGCTGGTGGGACGTACGGACCAACCCGCAGGGGTTCGTCTACCTGGCCCTGAGCATGAACTGCCAATGGCGGTTCCAGAACCTGAACAAGGCGTTTCGTGCGGTGGTGGGTCACCCGACGCGGACCTTGCACGTGTACTGCAAAGCCAGAGGCAGCACCATCGTGGGACGGCAAGTGACGGACCTGCTGCGCGAAGTCCAGTACCGACGCCGAGGACGAGGCACGGTGTACTTCGAACCGTTGCACGTGCAGTACCATCCCGTGCGCAACGACGTCATGGAAGTGGTGGAAACGCAAGTGGCCGAGACGGACAGCACGTTGGTCCGGTTCGGGCAAGGCCGTACCCTGTTGACCTTGCACTTCCGACGGGACGTATAAAGCGCCCTCGAGGATGCAAGGGTCATCGACCATGGACGCCTTTTACATGACCTTGCCCAGCGACGGCGACGACGCCGGGTTCCCCGACAACACCAACGTGGCCTTCTGCACCCGCATGAGACCACCCCTGTGGTTACGCGGCGGACGCTGGGTGGTGGGCGTGGTCCGTCTGAGTGTGCCGGACGACCACGACACCGACGACGCCGAGGAGGAGAGTTGGCAAGACATCTTGTTGCGCGTGTACCCGCAGGGTGCGTTGATGGCGTACTTCTTTTCGTTCGAAGAAGACGACGACCGCATCGATCGCCCGGGCATCCGGGCCGAGACGCGCATCGAGGACGTGGCCGGCCGTTGCCATGACGGGGCGTTGTTCGTGAAAGCGGTGGTGGACGATCTACGGCGCAAGTACTGGAATAAGGTGCAAGTGGGGTGGAACTGGAAGGAAGGCGACGCCACTTTCGTGCCCGAGTTTCGTTGGCCCGACCCGGACACGTTGGTGATCGACAATGCTCGGGTGGTGCGCGACGGGGACATTGGGTTGGGGGTGCGTCAAGATCTCATGCGACGGATGGGTGCCACGGACGCCCAGGGCAACGTACCCGGACCTCGCTTGACCGTGCGGCCGACCGTCAATCCCGTGACCCTGGAGAAAGATTGGGCCGGGGAAACCCTGCCGGCCTGGGAACTCGTTGGCAACAGCGTGATCTTGTATCAACAATTCTCGTGGGAACTGAGCGGATTGAACGACGGGTGGTTCGAGACGCTCTTCGAAGGGCGTCGACGGCCCCGTCGGACGTCCCGGCAGACGTGGTACGTGCACAGCAACGTGGGTCAGAGTTGTCGCGTGGGGACGCAGTCGACCGACGTCTTGTGCGACGTGGACGGGCAGAGCACGGGACGAGGCCGGACGCTCTTCGAACCCCGTCACGTGCAGTCTGACGCGGTACATGCCCGATCACACCGGACGCGGTCTGGGGGGCATCTTGTTGTCGGGGGTCAAGACGTTGCTGAAATCGGGGTTGGATGCGTTGGGCGGTCCCCGCGGCGTGGTCCGACTGGCCACCCGAACGCTTAAAAGACAAGCCCAGCAAGCCGTGAAACGGAAAGCGCAGAGCGTGGTGGGTCAAACCAAGAAAGCCGTGAAACGCAAAGTGCAGGGACCTGCGAGTCGAGCGAAGAAAGCCGTGAAACGACGACGCGTGGCGGATCTGTTCGGTTGAAAGACGATGCGACCCGTGCGATCTCGACCGAGAACGCGCGTGGGCGAACGCGGTCTGTCGAGGCAGCGGGGAGGGTTCCTCGGGAGCCTTGGGGCGTTACAGATCCTCAAACGGGCCGGTCAACTTCACAAGAAACTCACCCGACAGCGTGGAGGACGCCTTTGGAGCGGAGCCCCCGTCCTGCCGGGTTTCGAGCTGGCGGCCCAACTGCATAAAAGAAGCACGTGCCGTAAACGTCACACCATTCCTCAACGAGGCGGCAGGGTGAGATGCCGACGACAACGATGACGGCCGTCCCTCTGCACGGGGCGTCGAAATCCGCCTACGCCGACGACTTTCAATTGTTCGAGGTGCCGAGCACGGACACGTCGGCGGTGGCGTACCGCATGGTGGAACTGTCGCCGGTGACCACGGGCATTAATCCGGTGGAATTCGTGATGGCCGCCTTGCCCGAGTACGTGGATCTGAGCTGCAGTTACTTTCGGATGCAACTCCGTTTGAAGAAGAGCGACGACAGCAACCTGGCCGCCGCGAACAATCTGTTTCCGACGCCCAACCTGGCCCACACGTTGCTCAAGCAAGTGACGGTGCACGCCAACGGCACCTTGATCAGTCCTCAGACGGACACGTACGCCTACGAGGCCTACTTGGAAACCTTGCTCAATTACACCAACAACGAAGGGGACACAATCTTGCAACCGCAAGGCTGGTTCAAGAGCTACCGCCACGGGTTGAAAGCCTTCAACGCCTTGGATTTTCCCACCCCCTTGACGGCCAACAAGTTGGACAGTGCAGCCCCGCACGCCGACTACACGGCCTTGAGCGAGAGCCAGAAAGCGGCGGTGTTGGAATCCAAAGAAGCGCAGACACGGTACCGAGGGGGACACACGGTCACGTTGCAATTCGTGCCGCATTCGGAGATCTTTCACTTGGGCAAACCCTTGGTGCCCAACGTGGAACTCAAGATCCGGTTTTACTTCAACGCCCCCGCCTTCTTCTTGAACGGGGTGGCCTTGAACGGCCGTTTGCAAGAAGACGACGTCAAACTGACCTTCCACGTCTGCCAGCTGCGGTTGTCGGACACGTTGTACCGGGAATTGGAAGGGGCCCGCCACGATCCGCGGAAACGGCAGGTGGCCAAGTACACGGTGGTGGGCAGCGAGATCCGGGTGTTTTCACATCCGCAGAACCAATTGGATTTCGACGAGGGCAACCTGTTCCAAGGCCGGATCCCCGACCGACTGATCGTGGGGTTGTTGCACACCAACGCCTACAACGGCAACGTGGCCTACCATCCCTTCGCCTTCCAGAAATTCGGGTTGACCAGCATCAAGCAGATCGTGCGGGGCGAAGAGTACCCTTACCAGACCTTGGAATTGAACACGGGCGACACCTACAAAGATCTAGACGGGTACCATCGCTTCTTGCAAGCCAGCGAAGCCTTGATGAAGAGCCGACCCAGCATGATCGCCCCCGAACAGTGGGGTGGCACGGCGGGGTGCACCTTGTTCATGTGGAACAACGTGCCCAGCGGATCGGCGGACCGGGGCATGCTAAACCCGCGTCAAGACGGCGACGTGCGCGTCCTCTTCCGTCTGGGAGCGGCCAAAGCCCACGTCATCAACGTGGTGTTGTACGCCGAATTCGAGAACGTGTTGGAGATCAACCCCGAAGGGGCGGTGCTGTACAACGTGTACCGGGTATAAAGCCCCGCACCGAGAGAGGCATTCAGTACCGAGATGGAATTCGCCGCCACCACCGACCGGCAGTTGGACTTTTTGGCTCGCAGCGATCCCCCCTTGGCGCGGTATTTTGCCGTGGTGTTGGCCAGCGACACGCTCCCCGTGCCTCGGGACAAACCCATGCCCCGCGGGTACATTGTCAACACGGACCTGCACGACCGGCCGGGCACGCATTGGATCGCCCTGTGGACCGAAGACGACCGATGCGAAGTGATGGATAGTTACGGCTTGCCGTTGGTGACCTACGACGCTCGTCCCTTGATGCAGTGGATCGTCACCCATTGGCGGTGGATGGACACGAATCGACAGAGTCTGCAGACCATCACCAGCCAGAGTTGCGGGCATTACGCCTTGATGTATTTGGCCACTAAGAGCCGGGGCGACACGATGCACGACTTTCTGGCCTCGTTCGATCGTCAGGATCTGGTCCAGAACGACCATCGGGTGGGGCAGTGGTTGAAACGTCAGATCCGACGTCAAGGCACCGACTGGACGCGTTTAGATTTCA
>BLFK01000386.1:894329-924329 GCA_014634185.1 Astreopora myriophthalma | reverse complement strand
ATGCACGTATCTGCGTTCTCCGTATTGTAGGTTTCAGTGTCAACAATGCAACGACCACCATCTAGTCGGTGCACTGAAGTTGCTTTGCTGTCGAAAGCAAATGCATGAGAAGCATCGATCTGTAGAACATTTTTTTGGTTAGCAACCGTTTCATGAAAACACAAAACAATAGGATGAAATGTGCTTGAAATCTTAACTTGTCTTTTTCCTCACTGACTTAACTTCTCTGGAGACGGAGGATTAATCTTGCCCCTCGTTGGAACGGCATCTTTACGATTTTATACCCTTTTTGTCCATTTCCGCGATTACGGTCAGACTTTTGTCGTAGCAAAACTCGTCAAAATGTGCTGAACAGAGCGAAGCGTATGTTGACGTGGGATCTTTGAAATCAGGCCAGTGTTTTCAAACGAAATTCACCCATTTTGCACGAACAGCAGGATCAGTCGGGAACTGATGCATTGGTATGTTCGATTTTTGCAGCTAACTCCATTGCGGACGCCAGCAACGCAATATCGACCACGCTTTTGCTTGTCTTTTCGCTCATTCGCCGTGGATTGGTCTTCTTGGCACCAATATGACGTCAACGCTTGTTGTCACGTGGTATTTTGAGCGCGCGCTTCAATTTGATTTTGAAAGAACAGCAATATCAAATATTGAAAGCGGTTCTGATGATGAAAAGAGATGTTTTAGCGGTTTTACAGACGGGTTTTGGCAAGTCACTAATGCACCAAAGTTCGTTTTCCTGAGAAGAGAAATGGGATGATCATTAGAACTCAAGGGTTTACAACAGCAGCGACAAATCCTCGTGTTTACAAGTTAAGTTCGAGTTTTCTGTGCCATATTCGTTTAAAATTCTCACTCAGCCGTGCTGATTTTGTTTACAAGCAATTTTACTTCCGGTAGCTTACGCATTAACAGTTTGATAAATCGAGTAGCCAGTCGACGTAGTTCTGGAGGTTGATTATTCCAGTGCTCCGTGTCTTGGGGCTGACCAAAAGATTCGTGGGCTCTGGGAACGAGATTGATTGAAAACAGCCCAATCTCGTTCCCAGAGCCTCCGTTACCCTTGTCCAGCAGAACGAGCGCGGGAGGCTCTGGAATAATCCAAAACCGGAACCAGAAAACTCTGGTTCCGGTTAAATAACTGCGCGTGCGTGAGGGGAGACGGTTAGAAATCAACAAATTTTATGGAGTTCACCTTGCCATGAAAGCGCTTACTTTTCACTCGCAACACAGTACACATGAGTTTAAACACATCTCCTAATACACTCGAAGCGTTTAAACTGCTGAGAATAAACAACTGAACGAGATACATTTTATCAATCAAAACAGATTTCAGCATCTGGGGTCACGCAAGTGAAAATTGCTGTATTTTCAAAAAACAAAAACGTCACGGAACTGGTAAGTTGTAAGAAGATTTATTTCTAGATCATCTTCAACCTCGTGTAGATAAAAATCCACAAGAAAGCACGATTTTCGAGTTTAGACTGAACATGGCAGGAAATGAAACCGTTTTTCAACAGCCAATCAAATATGGCCTTTTTTGGATTCGACCAGAGTCTCTCTTTCCCGACCGATGGTCAAGGGTGACTCTGGGAACGAGACTGAAAACAGCCATGTTTATTTTCCTTTCGTATCAGTGCGCATGCCCGACAAAAAGTGAAACCAAGGGTGCGTTTTTTTGGGATGATCCCAATCTGGATTCCAGTGCCCGCTTTTCTTTTGGTCAGCACCAAGAACACGGACTCTGGCCAGTTTCAAAGCAGGAAGTCCGAGCTGGAAGTCCGCAAATCAGAACACGATCTCCTGTTTGAATTAACGATTATCGTTAATTCTTAACTTGCTCTGAATTTATGATTATAATTAATTTAGAATACTGTGTCCCAGTACTTTCGTAACGGAGCAAATAAAAATCCACATCCTTGGATTAGAACCCGGAGTTAGAGCTTGTAGGAACGAGCTCATACCACTACACCATCAAGGAACAAGATTTCGAGTAATTAAAAAATTAGATATTTATTCACGTCTAGCATACAATATCACTTCTCTACCTTGATTAAGCCTAAGCCCTGATTTTAAAATGTTTAGATTTTTTTTTAGTTTGGTGTCTGACTATTTCAAATTAATGTCTGAAACGGAAACGGAGGTTTGCGCAGCTAGCGGCTCAGTGGTCTAGTGGTTAGAGGAAGGGATCTGTCACTGGACAGTCGCAGGTTCGAGTCCTGTGTCCGGGGTTGTCTTTTAAAAAGAAATATGTTTATTTCCCAGAATGCCCTTCCGACTTTCAATGTTCTAAATTAACGATAATCGTAAATTCAGACCAAGTTAAGAATTAACGATAATCGTTAATTCAGAGGAGAGAATGGGTTGAAATCACGGACTTACGGCTCATCTACGGAGACTCAAAACCTTTGAAGCAATAGACAGCATTCTCGTCCCCAGAGGCCACGATTCTTTCGGTCAGCACCAAGAATAACAGCTGATTGAATAGTAATCGGAGGTGTACACCAACTGTTCACGCTTGGCCGACAATTTACGCATATTCGTGGTAAAATTGGAGCTTCTAGATCACAGCAAAGTCATAAACAGGCAGGTATTGTTAGATTTGGAGCTTTATCGCATGTTGAAAAACGATGCGGTTTATGACCTTCAGTCATCTAAAAACATGCGTCTTAAGGTTCAAAGTATTACGTGGGATGCAACAGGCATTCCACGTGTAAAAAAATCGGTCGCGTTCCGTTTATGTTTTTCATCGCGGTCTCATATGCTAATTAGCCACGTGCTTGTGCTTCTCACTGAAGTTAAGCCTTGTTGGCCGGGGTTACTTCTTGGATGGGTGACTATGATAATATCCGTGTTGTTGACTTGTTCTTCTTGTGTTTTTTTTCTTCATGTTTGCTAAATAGTACAAGCAACGCCGCCGGTTTGTTGATGCTGTACTGGATGCCGACATAAACATTTCTACTCAAGTTTATTCGTTCGTATAAACACTGACTGTTGACAGCCATTCGTCTATCAACACATCCCATGGGAACGCATCCAGGCGTCTCGTTTTGGGTACAAAATGTGGTTTAAATTTGCCGAAAATCACCCAACGGGATGTCTAGATAACACTGAACAGCTTTTAGAGGGTTTTGAGCTGATATGAATTGGTTTTCCTAGCGAAATTTGTCGGCAAAGTCAACACAAATTTTTGCGGAAAAAAATGACGATTTAAAAAAAATAAAAAATATACGGTAGATTTAGAGACATACCAGACTACAACTGGACAAAATTTGAGCGAAATCGATTGTTGAGCCGTGGCCGCGAAAATGTGAAAGTGTTTGATTTTTGGTGACATGCACTCTTAAATTTGACATTTAACCGGTGATTAGAAGGTCCTGACTGGCAAACGTAACCCGCCTAATGTTTCATGGTTGTCCTGGCCGGTTTAGATGCCGTTTTCGGGGTCTTTCTGCATGTACTGGAAAGCATTGTACTTTGTTCAGTCGGGATTAGTATGTGTTTGGAGTTGTTTTGTTTCTGTCCTTTTTCTCTTTTGTTTTACGTCACCCGTGCTCCGGTAACTGCAAAATCTACCCATCTTCGTGCCTTCGCTGGTAGAAGATTCTTTACGCTTTCTTTTTTTAGTTTATTCTTTCATTGCTTTTCTATCTTATCTATATTGTTGGAATTTTCACGAAAAGCTGTAGAAAAATTAAGAATTAAGAATATCGGCCCTCGGTCTTTTTTGTACGGACCTCACTGCGCTCGGTCCGTACTGTCAAGACCTCGGGCCGATATTCTCCCAGTACGGCCCTCGCGCTTGGTTAATAAGATATATGTATTCAATGAAGCTCCCTGAAGAGATGGCGCTTTTTCACCTTCGGCGGGAGCCCATGTCATGGGCCCCTGTCTTCTGCGGTACATATGAAGGTACACAAAGGTGAGGTCATCAGGACTTAGCGTGAACTCTGCTCCAGTCCTCTGGAGGAGTATCAGCGTGAAGTGTCATGTCTACCAGAAGCAGTTCTCACGACAATTTTGTGTTTATTTGGATCTGAGCGGATACAGGGTAGCTTTCTTTCCGGCCGAGACGATGACTATCTTGTTGACAGTTCCTTTGAGCAGTTTTTTTTAAAGAAATAGACTTCATGACCTGTTTGTTCCCGTCGGACTGCTTCTAGCTCCGTCAGAGAAATTTTTATGTACGGTCTTAATCTAGTTAAAAACGACAGCCATCCTGGGGTAAAATCTTGCAAAGCACAAGACTTAAGAAAAGTTATCTTTCAAGGCTATGCGACGTGGAGCCAAAGCAAGGTCAGATTCTGACTCCCCAGATCTCACAAATATGAACCACTCGACAGACATATCCGAAACAACGAGCATTCTGGAAGACGGAGCAAGCCCGTCTCTGGCGTCCTCCTCACATTCGAAGAAGGAGGCAAAAACGGTCAAAGTGACACTACCAGGAGCAAAGAAAGTCCAGTCTGCAGTAAAAAAGAAAAAATCCACGCCTGATTTGGTGAGCCAAGGCTGATGTTGTTAATCTGTAATGTTCATTTGGATCGTACCCTCAGACTTTGCACATTCTTTTTGGATTGGGGAAGAATATCGCTTGGGTTGGTATTGGTTCATCCGCTAATATTTACCTATGTTTTTTTTGCTAGGATATCCATAAAGAAATCATGAAATGTCGCGAAGAGGGATCGACTCATTTGGATCTCAGCAAGGCAGCCGTAAGTCCGGATCCACTTGAATATAAGCTGAATTTAACCGATTTTTTAAGATTACTTTACGATCATCGATCTGTGACAGCGAGACAAATGCTCAAATCCTAGGTCCAGCGATAAGTTGTTCAGCCTGAGAAAGGAAAAAATAAATTAATTAGTTAAAAAAAAAACCGTTTCAATTGAGAAAGTTGGTTGATCTGCAAAATGTAACTCCACAATGTTCGCAGGATTGCCATTTGTTCAGATTTAGAACTGGTGTCAGAATTTTCAGTAATTCCATGGGGAATTTCTCAGTCTAAGCTGCCACAGTTACTTTTGTGCGAATTTCAAACCTTTCGTCAATTATAATTAGACAAGAAGGAATGTAGTATTCAAAAATAATACGATGAAAGTTCTTTTATTTTTTATTTTTGACTGTGAATTATCTTGAGCTTAAATGTAATATTCCAAATCCAATATGTCATTCTCAGCCAAATTGTGAGCTTAATATGATTGATAATTATTTTTTACACAAAAAGTACTGTGGATGAGAGCTGCAAGTGCACCAAAAATTGCCTGTTATGTTTTTTGAGTGGAAAGCAAAGAATCATCCTATCCAATATTATTTATTTTAAGCCTTATTTTATCATCTGTTTTTGTTGATACATTTGATTTGATTTTTGGAGTTAATGTATCAGTTATTGGGCCACTCCATTTAATATCTGCACCCCCCTATTGAAGGGGTGCTTTTTCTTTGGGGGGGGGGGGTAGCAAACTCATTTCTGAGGGGAGTGAGAGAGTCGGCTCCTTTGATCTTTTGATTTTTTCTGAGGGGGTTGTACAAAATGCCCGTTACTCCGAAGGGGATATTGTGTTGGCACTTTCATCTTTTTTTTTTTCAAGAGGGCAAATCCATGGTGAACCCTTCAATGGGGTGGATGATAAATGGAATGGTCCATTGTAGCACCCAGGGCTAGGACAGAGCAGACCATTTGTGGGGAATTCTCCTTGATTCGACAGGCAAAAGGATCACAGATATTAGGGTCTTTGACAACTCTTGCGTTATCCAAGCTTGGTACGGAAGTTTATTATTAATTTATTATTACATGTTTATTAGCTTCTTATTTTACTATTACAATGGCAAAGGCTACACTAGTGGACCGGGGTGTCTTCCATCACAGTGGACTAGGGTCTAAAATTAAACAACTGAAGATAGCGACTTCAAACTTGGAACTGTGATTTCAGTTCTTCCTGCAATTATTCTACCTGCAACGTGGTCAGCTTGATGATGTTTCACTGTAATAAAGGTTTAAAAATTTTTATTTATAGTATTTTTAGACTATGTGAAGTTACAGAGAACCAAATGAGTTAAAGAGCAGTATAGTAATTTTTTATTATTTATTATCATTTGCTACATACTAAGTGCATCAAATCATGCTTTTCAAATTGAAAAATTAAAGTTTACAGCATTTAACTTATATTAGCATGTGTTAACCACCTGAATTTTCAAAAGAAGCAGTGGATTTGAGTGAGGCAATTAGCTTCAATTAGGGGGGAAAACTGACCTTGGCAACTAGTCAAATGTTTCATTATATCCTGGTCCCTGTGGTGCAGGAGTTTACATTTGACTAATGCATAACAAGTTAGTCAACTTAATTGAAATCTTTCACTTTTTACATGTACTGACATTGTCAGCTTAATATGCATAGCGAGGTAATTGAAATGAAGCTTTCGCTAGCTGTTAAGCTGAAAGAGGTAGCATACATTTTAATACATAGAAATTTTGATGTTGTTTATAACGTTGTCCATCATTAACAGTTTTATTAATGACAATAATTATTGTGATGAGAGTTCCAATCTTTTTTGGTGAGGGCAAATTAATGTGCAGTGTGCTGTGTCTTAAATTGCAGATTAACGTTAAAGATTATCAAGTTTAAGTGAATAAAAATTTCAAAGTGCATTTTTGACTTAAACGTGAATTTGTGTACTGTTAGCAAGAATGAACACCACTGCGTTGTTGCCGAAAATGTCCATTTTCCCCTTATAGGCAATTAATTCTATCCCCCTCACCTGACCCATCTGCTGACCTGTCTGGAAATTGCACTTTTCCTTGACTTCATACTTCCCTTGAAGAATAATAGGGACCTTAAGATCTACGATGGCAACGTCAAGGAAAACGTCACCTCAAAATATAACTTTGCACAATTTAAGTCTTTCGCCATTTTTCCACCTCCTTTAGCTCTTACAATAGTAGCAAAGTATCCTAAAAATAAATTGGTACCAGCGGTTTTAGAGTGAAAAAGGAGAATAAAAGATTCTCTGATGCATGCACACATTGTCGTCACAACAACAAATTTGGTGATTTCACGTCGTCGTTATGCAGGGTACTGCAAAAATGTGAACTACGGTGCGTGCTGCACGTACAGCACGATTATTTTTCCTCTTTTGACCAATCATATCGTTGTTTTGTGACGTTGTCGTTGACGTCGCCATCGTAGATCTTAAGGTCCCTAATATTTGCTTTGAGATGCCCCTCTGAACCTCCCTCTACTCCCTCCTTGGCTCCCCTGCAAAGACCCCTTTATAGGTTGGGTCTGGATTATTTTATGAACAACAATAGGGAGTTTTTTAATTTTAGCACCTTACCTTACCAGGGCCAACAGTTTTGATTGTGTGCCAAATGGTGTCATTTGACTCTAACTCGGTGTAAATTAATTGAAACCCCTTCCCTTTTTTTAAGGTGACAGCTTTACCCAAGGAACTTAAAGAGGTATTTTCTATTATTATTGTTAGTAATAATATTGTTTTGTCTACAGTTCATCTTTCAGCAAACTTGAGGTACATGAAAAAAAAAAGTGGATGTGCATTTTGCCTGTTATGACCCAATGTTTTATGGTTTTCATTATTATTATTATTATTATTATTATTATATTGTTATTTGCATTGCAAAACTGAACAATGAAGTTTTTACTTTGTTTCAGTCTGACTGGCAACTTAACAACCTGCTCATTAAGAAAGTTCCCTCTTAATTACTTTTAATTGTTGCATTACTGGTCATTCACCTATTTCCTTGTATTTCCACAGTTGACCCAGCTAAAAGAACTCTATTTGTATGGCAACAAAATAGCTACACTTCCACCAGAAGTTGGAATGTTGAAAAACCTAGAAACCCTGGCATTAAATGAGAATAACTTGACAGACTTACCAGGTAAGCAGTTTTTGAACCACTTTTAGGAGTGCCACTTTTTAGAATGGAAGTTGTATTCTGTTGAGGTGTCAACTGATTGTCCTGGTATTATTAATAGAAGTAATGATATTATCTTATCTTTCAGATACCCTTGTTAAGCTCAAGAACTTAAAATTACTTGACTTAAGACACAACAAGATGAAGGAGGTAAAGAAACATTTTTATCATTTATAATGTAATGCTATGGATTTGCAGTTAGGATTCTTACTGATTGATGATGGAAGTGTAAAACCCTATTTCAGTCTGCCTACTCTTTATTCACACCCATGTCACTATTGGAGGCTGGGAACTTGGAAGCCAGAGAACCTTCGACATCCACAGGGGTGGCAATAAATAGCTATGGATGAAAATGCCTTTGTTTTTAAACTAAGAAAGGACACTTTTTGGATACAAAGCATTTGCTTTGCTCTAATGTCTCAACACTTCTGTCCTTGATTGTAGTCAGTCACCTATGACAGGGCTTCTGATATTTCACCAGGGCACAATTTGAGGAAATTGACTAAAAGTTGTGTGCGATTGCATAATTTGCTAATTTCGGCATAATTCCATGAAATTCGTAGCTAAAAACATGAACATGACATTTCCATTGAGGTTGATTTTAACCTCTAAAATGAGCAGCCTGGCCTTGGCTATACAGGGAGTCTGGTACTGGTTTTGAAACTAAAACAACTGCCAATATTGGCTCATGAAAACTGCATTAAGTTTTGCGCTAAAATTCAGATAGACTTATTAGGCGCTCAATACACTCTGGAAAATTACGTCCTCACTGATTTTTGTGCGATTTTTAGGTCATTTCGCAAAATCACAGCCAATTTCCACCAAAACAACTGCACTAAAATTATGGGGTGAACGTCCCCATGCTATATGCCAAAAATTAGTGCAATCCAATGAAAAGAAGCCAAAAAATTTTTTACCTGTATTTTCCTTATTTTCTTGCACCCACCCCCCTCTTTCTCCAGGGCCCAGAAAAATTTTTTTCTTTTCCTTCGTTATTTTGTTCACGTCACTTAGGATAGGTAATTCCACAACTTAATTCATGTATTGTGCGAAATTGGGCTGCAATTTTGAAAAATGACCAAACGCCCTAACAAAGTCAGTTTGGACGTTTTTGCTCTGAGCCCTTCAATTATGTGTGACAAGGTAAAAAAAAAAGTCAAAGAAAAATCGTGCAATGCTGCACAATTTGCTATTGATGCTGTGCTATTTCCCCATTTCTTTTGATGAAAATTAATATTGATTCCCATTATTTTGTACCGCAGTGAACCATAGAATTAATTTTCAACAGTACACTGCTTATTTCTCCTTAAACATTATTATAGTGCGAACAATTTGAGTTTGAAGATTGATTAGTTTTGCTCTTTTCTGTCACAGATTCCTCCAGTGGTATACCGACTCACATCACTCAGAACTCTCTATTTAAGATTTAACAGATTGGCTGTAGTGGATTCTAGAATTGGAAACTTGAAAGTAGGTCAATTTATATTAGTAATTTGTAACTGTCTGTAATGAATTACCAGTACTGTCAATCTCAGTCTCAATCTTTGTTTACTACTACAGCAACGTATGCATGTAGGTCTGACCTGCAAATAGCTTCAGCTAATCTAGGCAGGTCAGTAAAAATAGTTACACAAAAATGAAAGAAAGAGAAAAAAAAAAAGAAAAAAAAAAAGAAGGAGAAAAGAGAAACGCTAAATGAATATAGTAACAATTTTTTTTAAATTATTTTATTTGTTCCCCCTAACCTAGCTGATACATAATTACGTACATATAACATGTGAAAATAATATAATAACGATTTGAATTTACATATGCAAATACGTGCGATATAAAATTACAACACTTCAATTAATTTACATTATATATAGGAAGGAAAGGAGAGGGGCACATCTAGATAAACTAATATTGTGCCCCTTAGAGTTACGTGTAAGAAAATACTTGAGATTTTTAGTAAAAAAGAAGGAAAAAATAATAAAAATAGGTCGGTAACTTATAAAAGAAATGATATTTCGTTAATACTGAGCAAGGTACCAGCGTGAAAGTGTTTTTCTGAAAAATTTTTTAGATGGTTTGTCACTGATGAATTGTGGAATATTGTTCCAAAAGAAACTTCCAATAATGCTGGGGCAAAATCTCCCAAGATTAGTTCGAAAAGAGGGTATAGCAACTTGATTGCATGATGCACTGCGGGTATTATAATTATGTAGCTCAGATACTACTGAAACAGGTATATTAGGGAACTTTTCATGGTGGAAATAATCATAAAAAAGCATACACGTATTCAGTTTAACAATATCAGGAAATTTCAAAAGGCTTAAGGATACATAGTGTGGAGTTATTGATTCCATTAAAGGAACATCATTTATAACACAAACCGCTTTGTTTTGTAATTTTACGATTTGAGACAAAGGAGCATTATAATTATTTCCCCACAGTGTACAAGCATAAGTAAGGTTATGGATATATGAGAGAATAATACAAACTAACAAGTGTTGCTTTGGAGACATAACACTTCAACTTAACCATTATATTTACATTTTTACTAATTTTGCCACATATGTAGTCAATATGGTCATGCCAAGTAAGGTGACAATCAATATACACACCAAGATATTTTACACAAAAAGACTTTTCTAAATGAACAGTCGCTACAGTTAATGGTGGATACAGATTGTAATTCACCTTTTGACGAGGCATAAAAACAAGAAACTTAGTTTTTGTCAAATTTAAGGTCAGCTTTTAAATTACTGCATAGCCAATCATAGACAGCTGGCAAATGATTGTTAATTTCACACAATAAACTGTCAAGATCACTTCCAGAAGCTGTTAAAGATGTATCGTCTGCATATAATCTAGTAGAAAAGAAAGTAGAAGACTGAAAGGTCATTAATGAAAATAATAAACAGCAAAGGTCCTAGTATTGACCCTTGAGGCACACCAGTGAAGATACGACATGACTCAGAAGCAACACCATTTGCATGCACCAGCTGTTTTCTGTTACTTAAGTAAGATTGAAACCAATTACATTCGCTTTGTTGTAATCCATAATACTTAAGTTTATTTAATAATATTTGATGGTTTACTGTATCAAAAGCTTTACTTAAGTCTAAGAATAAAGAAACCACATAGTTTCCTTGATCAAGAGAGGAAGTTATTTCTTCAATAAGATCAATTAGACAGTCAGAGGTTGTAAAACCTGGTCTAAATCCATATTGTTTTGGGGAAAACATGTTTTCAGTTGTAAAATAGAACATCAACTGATTAAAAATACATTTCTCAAATATTTTACTTATGGAAGAGAGAACTGAGATGGGTCGATAATTATTGCATGCAAAACGAGAGCCTTGTTTAAAAATTGGAACAACTTTAGCAAGTTTCATACTGTCAGGAAAAATATCTTGGTTGATAGAAAGATTAAAAATGTATGTTAAAGGACGGTATATGTGCAGTGCTGCTGTTTTTAATAAGAGTGGATGAATCTTGTCAATCCCAAATGACTTGTTTACGTCAAGACTTTCTAGTAATAAAATATCTCTATTTCAGAGACTTGTAAGAAGCAAAATTTTTTTGGTTTCTGAGAAAGGTAAGAGGTTGCACTCTTATCAGATTTAGGTAGTTGCGATTCTAGTGTAGAAGGGACATTACAGAAAAAGTTGTTAAGGCAATTGGATATAGTTAAAGGTGATTCATAATGTTTATTATCCACTTGTAGTTTTTCTATGTGAGAGCTTGGCCGCTTCTTAGTTATCAATAAATTAATATTATCCCACATCTTTTTCGTGTTGTCCGATTTGGTTAAGATGTCATTATAAAAGCAGTCACAGTATATCTTATTGATAATAGTAATTTTGTTACGATATAATTTATACTTGTTTAGAAAAATATAATTTCGAGTAATAAGCCATTTCTTATATAATTTATCTCTAACTTTCATGGATTTCTTTAAACCAGAAGTAATCCATGGTTTATATGCTTTGTGTTTAATCTCGGCTTTTTTAAGGTTACTCCAAACCTTGGCAGGCTACTTTTGCCGAAATTTCATTTTCTTGACCAAATTAAAGTTAATTACTTAAACTTAAATTTTCCAAAAAAATTAAGTTTATATATTTAAATATGCCCGAGTTATTGAGAAAAAGGTATTTTCGTAAAAAAGTTAATAAATTATCAAGGTGTCATAATCTCCGTAAGGCGTGAACTCCCCAGCGACCTTTTCGCGGCAAACTGCTTTGGTCGAGATTGTGTGCAAAGAAATCACCGTCGAACCTGATAAAGTGTAGGAAATTGGGGTTGGGGATACTAATATTCTTGCACATCTTGTTTTCCAAAAACCAAAAATACGCTTACCATTTGAAGACAATGTTACTGAACACAGACAAAAAAAAAACTTACCCGATCGCGTTCATGTCGGCCACGAGCGCCAATCTATATTTCTGTATTGGCACTGACTCGTCGGTTTCTCTTTGTTTTGTTGAACGTTTTTTTACCTTGGTTTTACCCATGGCTGGCTGCTGAAAACGTACTCGCAGAAGTTAACTGGGAAAAACGTGACTGAAAAACTATAACTTTCCCGCGAAGCGCCATTTTGCTTGCTGTGAACGTCAGGGGTTCTACTATGTTATTGGCTGGCGGCTCACAGTGCGAGCCCGGTGTTGACATAATTCTCCGAGAAGGCGTGACATGCTCCTAAATCTTTAGAAGGCGAAAACTCGCAATACGATTTCGGCAAAGTGCCTCCTCTTCAAATGAATTAATAGGGTATGTACAATTGACGGAATTCCGTGAAATTTGGCCCGAACGTTAACTGAACAACAAGGAACAAAAGGGTGTCGGCATTTTTTTTAAAATCAAATACTTCCCTCCTGGCGGCTTTGGAACGCAACGCGTTTGCATATTCTTCTCTACTTGAACTTGACAGATCGATTAAAAGAAAACCAATAGGAATACGGGGAAATGCTCACACCCTTTGAGAGACTGATGTTTTGTGATTAACACTGTGCAGCTACATTTCATCAGAGAATACGTTTGATACCCGATTAATTCGACGGAATGGCGCATTGTCATTTTACTGTTTACCGGCTTCCTTCGCCTTACCAGAGGAAAAACCAAAATAGCTTATAATTTTATCGAATTCTGCATTAAATAAGCTTTTTATCGATATATAGATTGTGGCGCTTTCCTAAAAAACAACGCGCGTACGAATTTTTTTCGGGAAGGCACCCGCGAAGGTTTGGAGTAACCTTAAGTGGTGCATGTATATTACTTATTTTATTGAAAATATGGAGGAACCTGGTATAGCTTTCATTTACTTCATTGCATTTGTAAATAGAATCCCAGTTCTCTCTTTGTAGATCTGGTTTGAAATTTTCACATTCAAAACCCCGAAAGTCTCTAAATTCAAAATGATCAGGAAATGGACTGAATTTCGGGTCGTACAAAATAGTAAAGACTGGAAGATGATCCGCAATCTCAACTGCGAGACTGCCACTTGAACAAGAAGTCGAAATATTTGTAAAAATATGATCAATGCAGCTTTGTGAACGTTCAGTAATACGTGTTGCTTCATAAATCAGCTGACTAAATCC
Source organism: Astreopora myriophthalma (assembly GCA_014634185.1). Classification (NCBI taxonomy): domain Eukaryota; kingdom Metazoa; phylum Cnidaria; class Anthozoa; order Scleractinia; family Acroporidae; genus Astreopora; species Astreopora myriophthalma. The sequence goes on along the minus strand of BLFK01000386.1, from coordinate 910,812 downwards.
TTCTGATTGTATTAAGTTAAGATATTCCCTAGAGACACTCATTTTTGTAAGAGTATTTATATTAATATCACGCATTAAAATGCATTTTTCTTAGAGAGAAAAATATTGTGTAAAGTTCTTTCGAGTTTGTCTAAAAATTCGGGATTTGAAAAATTTGGGGCTTTATACATGTAAATGACACCCACAATCGTATCATTAGTTTCTATCCACAGGTTTTCAATTCAGTCTATTTTGAGGTCATTTCTTATTGAGAAAGAAAAGCCTAATCTGACAGACAAAGCAACACCACCACCACCTATCGAAAAGGTGCGATTTTCATTAAGTAAAGTGTAACCTGGAATATGAAAACAGGCACTATCAGTTTCAGAAGTGAACCATGTCTCGGAGCAACCAATAAAATCAAATTTAAATGAAATCCATTCCAGAAGATTGCACATTTGTTCAAAATGTTGTTTTAAGCTTCTTGTATTTAAGTGAATAGCAGAGTATTGAGGTTTGACAGTACGAGACAACTCGTTAATTTCTTCAATTGTGTAAATCCCGTGATCATTTAGCAATTGTAAATTTAAATATGGGTCAGAAGACTCTTGGACCATTGGCATCAAATTTTTGCTTATCAAGATTTAAAGTAACTAAATTAAAATAAATGTAAATGTTGATTACAAAGCTATGTACACATTTAATATGGGACTTACACATTTACAGAACTGTATACTGTTCAAACATCTCAAGCCCGATGTAGCGCACCGTCAATATAAAGCTTGCCATGATGGAATCTGGGTCTTTTATCAGCTTCAAATGCCTCCTTCATAACAGATCTCAATTGTTTCTTCTTTTGACGGTCTTCCCATATCAAATCATCCGAAACACGCACACCATCACGTAGATCCCTCTTTTTTTTTATGATGCTAAACCGTTCCGGACGGTACAAGAACTTAGCCAAAATTGGTCTGGGAGTGCCATCATCCTTGAAGGACCCGATCCTGTGAGCATTCTCGATGTTTGGTTGCAATTGGAGATCATTCTCTAGGATATCACGGAGCTTTGCAATACAATCTTCGCCAGTTGACTCTGGAATATTGTAAAATCTCAGATTGTAATCCCTAGAATATCTCTCCAGGGATAACAATCTCTCGTAGGTGTCATCGACCTCTTTTGCATACTTCGTAATATTGTTCTCGATTTGGTCAATTCTTGTGTTAGCCTCGTGCAGTTCTCCAGTTAATACCTCAAGCTTTCTATCCAAAGTTTCGTTCAATTTTAAAATCGAGCTCTCATTTTTCTTGGTTTGACTTCGAAGAGATTCAATGTCTCTTTGAATCTTGATATGAGTTCCTTTCAAATCTTTCAAGTCGTCACTTATCGAACTTAACTGATGGTGGATGAAAGGCTCAAAATCTTCCTCCACTGATTCCTTCTGTTTTCCTTTTTTTGAAGACATTATTTGTTCCTTATTTGTTAAGTTTGTTTAGAAAAAAGGCCAAATTTAGGTTAAAAAAAAAACAAGAAAATTATCTCAAGTAGGCAGAGCTAGCGAAAACGCGGCCATCATGCTCGCTGACCGCTGACCGCTCTTATAAATGAGAGTAAAAGATGCGTACGTTACGGTTAAAGTGGAAATCTTAATTTATACCAGTTAACTAAGTAAAAGTCTGATCTTTGAAATAATTGTGGAGACTTCTATATACGAATCCTCTTCTATGGAGACCGAGGACAGAATAGTTTGAATGTTAGTATTAAAATATGTCTTTCGTAGATCTCTAACATGCATGTAAGCTCAGGTATCTCATTCCACAGTTTTGTGCCAATTTGAGAAAAGGTATTCTTATGCAATTCAAGTCTAGATTTTTCTTGATAGAAACTGTTAGAAGAAGCGGATTGAGTGTTATACGAGTGAATGTTAGAGAGAGAAGTAAATAGATGCAAGATATTTGACGGAGCTAAGCCATTGCTAATATCATGCATAATGCAAGCCAGTGAGTTGTAGTATTAAAAACATTCGCTTTGATAAATAATGGTACGGCGTGATCAGTTCTTTCAGCGAAATAAATGAAGCGCAAAACAATTTCTACCAATTTCTGGCAAACAAAAGTTTGCCTTTGCTGTTCACAGAGCATGCCATCGAATTCACACACTCAGGAATGCAAGCACATACATTGACCTTTCGGGGTTTACAAGCAGAGCCATGTGACCTATATCTTTGATCTTTGGAGGTAAAATCAACTGTTAAGCGCAGCTCCGAAAAAACAGTCTACCTGTTTCAGTAGTATCTTAATTTTTTTGGTACATGTAAACATTTCCAGCTCTAACTTTCCTATCTTACTGTAGACTTGAGCATGAAAAAGAGTAAAAACTGTTGGTGATCCCCTTGGATAACGTTCTAGTTGACGTACCTAATACATGTAGCACTGTCTTCGAGGGGTAGTACTACAAATTTTAGTGGGGTTGTAATCCTAATATTGTGCTAAACTCTGCTAAACTAGTCACCAATCATCACTTCTTTAATTGTCCATTTACATCCCAGATTCTTGACATTTTTTGAAGGTCAGTTCAGGGGTTTCATTAAAAGCTGGTTACTGGTGGTACATTTATACCCCCTCCTACATTGCCTCTCACTGCCGGCTAGTTTGTCTCGATTTTCAATAAAAATCCTATCACCTACAATATAATGGGCTACAGTACCATGGACGGCTGTTTCAAAAGTGATTCAAACCCCTGTGAGAATGTAAATTGTAAACACCAATGTGAGTTGTGGTGCATGAACAGTGCCCAATTTCAGATACAATTCTAGTTGTCTGATTTCTCTAACTTATTGTGGACTTGAATTCCACTCCCTGTTCCACTGAAAGCATAATTTAGGGCTGAACATGGTTGCATCTTGAGATTGGTGGTCCAGCATGTCTTAAGGACCCTGAGGAGAGCTAGATCATGGATAAAATGATATCATTTACTTGCTAGTAAATGCACCTTACTAAGAATGCGAAATACACAAGGTTGAGAGATGCCCCTAAATCCTTGATTGAGGTTCTTTGAATCAAGCAATGATAGACCATTAAAATAATCCTAAAATTGCAGGGGAAACAGTCTTCCTCATGAAATTAGTGCTTAAAGCTAATTAGCAACATCGAACTCATACTCGTGAAATCCAAAGAAAATGTGGTCTTTTCTATCACCGTGACACTTGCCACGTGAGTACGCTCCATGTAGATATGAAAGAAGTCTTAAATACCTTTATTGCTTTTAATATTATTCAACAAAGCTGTTTCACAAACCATTGGTTGCCATACTGTGGTGCTACCTGTTTCATGTGTTAACTTTTGGTTCTTTAATCCTTTTATCTTTTAACTTTCAGCTACTTGAGAGATTAAGTTTAAGGGAAAACAAGATTAAAGACTTACCATCAGTAATAGGTAGGGAGTACATTATTCTATGGAAACGGGGAGGTCTGGTAGTCAGTACACAAACAGAAAATGAGGCTTGTGTACTGTTCACAAAATCTAGATCAGGTTTAAAGCTGTCTAGTAAAACATGATGTTTTTTCACATAAAAAGCAGGATTTGTTTTAACCTGTGTTGGTTGCCGTGGTATTTTACCTGGGTGAGCACTAACCCTGCTTGGAAAAACACATGTTCAAGTAATATTGTTAATTTTTAAACCATATCCCTGTTTAAATGGATGAAGATTGACCAGTTAAACACCACAACGTTGTTTAATGCCAAGAACGATAAGGTTCCAGCCTATCTGGATGGCTTATTCTGCTTGCATAGGCCATTGGGGTAGGCAGGTTAGCTCTTATCCTTATCTTATCATTTTTTGGTTGTTTAAAAGGACTATACAGTATAGATCACGGTGAGTTGTGGTGTTTTACACAAGTTGCAGTAAAACAATTAGATCAAGTAAACATAATTTCAATATATTTTGATTTAAAATGTCCTTTGCCTGGTATTCATTATGATCATAAAATTTAGTACTACCATGAATGGCTAACCTTTTAACATGTTGTTTCAAGAGCAAAACATTCCAGTACATATAGCCCAGCTGTTGCATTCGTTACTTAATTATGTTCAATCCATGAACATCAGACTTTTTTAACACTTTGCCTCTTTGTTTCTGTTGGTGCAAGACACATTATCATTACACCAAGACTGTAACGTTTTATGTGTAGTTTCAATGTATTGTTAAGCCTTTTTGTTTGTTCAATTAATTTCAAATATTGCATTCACATTGCCCCACAGAACTGATTTGCTATGTTTGTGACCAAAAAAATTGTTGTATTAACAAAGATGATGATTTGTCTAGACAAACAGGAATGTTTGGCTCTCGAAAAAACAAGGAATCAAGTCAGCTGTTCATGGCAGCTCGAAAAATATGGTACTAAGGCACAAGGAAATTATCAATCAAACTAAGTTGAAATAATTAATTTTTTGCCTACAACTTGGAGTGAGAAAGGTAGCTAGGAATGGAGGTGGGTGCATGGAATACAGAAGGACATGATGGTGTTTTTGCATTGCATGCTTTGTGGGTAACCTGTTTTTGCATTAATTTTTGAACAGATGAAATGATATATGAAATGAATCATATATTGAACTGCAGATATGAAATCAAATTACCGGTAAGCTATGATCCTTGCAGTTATGGACGCAATTTTAGCAATTATGTAGAGAAGCCTGAAAAAAAGCTTAATTTGATTTCATATCAGCAGTTCAATGTATGATTCATTTCATATATCATTTCATCTGTTCATTCATTCATCATGGGAACATTTGAACCCACAAATGACCAGCTCCCAACATAGTGCATTCATAGCTCAGTTGGTTAGAGTGTCACCCCCCCGCATCACAAGGTCATGGGTTCAAACCCGGTTGAAGTCCTGAATTTTTTCAGGCTTCTCCATGCAATTGCTAAAATTGTGTCCATAACTGCGAGGATCATAGCTTCATTTGATTAATTTTTATCACAAGATAACCATTTAAGATGCTGATGGCCAAATTTTTTATCTCCTCTCCTGAATCTACACATCATTTAGGGCACATACATGTATGAATATGGGAAAAACAAATTAATTATATGTTATGAATGAATCATGAGTTCTTAATTATTAATTGTTGAAAACGTTCACATCTGCTGCCATTTTGGCACACCAATCATCTTAACAGTATGTTGCCCAGTTCCCGACCGAAAAAAACTTGTCCCGGCTATTTTCCTCTGCCTGTTCAATTTTCATACACCAAAGTATTCCGGAAGAAATATGAAAATTTCACCTATCAAATTGATGTTTTTGGGGGCTTTCTGATGGCAAAACGGCAGAGTTTCAAGGAATTCCATCGAGTTGAGTAAAAGATCACCTACTAATATTTATGCTTTTTACTGCACACCAATGCTACTGCATGTAAAAATAAATGGGTAATTTCATAGGAAATATCCCAGGGACAAGGATAATTTTTGATGAGGTTATGTATTAAGGATGAAAGTGATTAGGGAATCTGTCATTGCTGTCTAGAATCAAGCAGTTCTTGAATTTCAGAAGTAAAATCTTAGCGATGATTTAACCTTGCTGTGCGAGTTTCCAGCCATTAAAGGGTACATTGCTCCAAAACCCTTTTTGAAGATTTTTTAGAACTGAATGTTAAAATTTAGTGCTCAAAAACTTAATGACCTTCTAGTGTGTGGCAAAATAATTCCAATGTAGTTGTTGTAGTTTCTTTTCGGAGGTCGCCAAGCCGCTTCGTATTTACAAAACTAAAACCAAAATTAATGTAATCTTTAGGGTGATATTCGTGTATTATTCAAGCAGTATCAATGAGCATTTGCTTTAAATTGATGGCCTGAAACTGGGCAACTTAATATTTTTGTGAAGGTTGCATTTTATTAAACATACTTGGAGATGGCCGGAAACTGGGCAACTTAGTACTTTTGCGAAAAGTAGCATTATTTTAAACATAATTGGAGAAGGCTGCGATGGTTTGTACAATGTAAAGGTAAGTAAATGGACAATCTTTAAATGAAAACTTATAAATTTTCCATGCACTGAAAAGAAGTAATAGTGACTGCAACCTAAAGTGGCTGGAAACTGGGCACCATACTGTAGTGTTCCCTCGATTGCTCTTCATGAACAAAGGAAGGGTGATGTACCTTCAGAACATCTGACTTCAGACTTGAAGAAAACAATAGAATGTTTTCTTGAATTTACATCACAGACCTGTAATGTGAGCCCTCCAGCCTTTTTAACTGGCAGAATGGGTGCACTGCAAAAATAAGAGATTTAGAACTTTATAACAAATTTGGGTATTGCAAACACACAGGTGTTCTTTAAGTGTAGATTGTGAGAATGCATACAAGTAATAATGTCACGGGTACTTAATTTCTTGATTTTATGTTTTTTAGGTCATCTAGTCCATCTTGTCACTCTGGATGTTTCACACAACAATATCACAAGTATTCCACAAGGTAACTATCACATGATCACTAGTTATTATTGAAATTGCTTTCTTTCCAGTGAGTTGTTCACCGTCTTTTAACACACAGTAAGTTTCAAACACAGGCTCATCACAGTTCCCTTTTATTTAGTAGCATATGTAAGGAGGAATGCATTTGAAATCTAAGAAATATTTGTCGTCATTAACAAAGTAATTATTCATAATGACGAAACAAGCTCTTAAATATAGAAACAAGCTCTTAAATATCAAATGCATAGTTACCCGATGGCTTCTCGGTCTGCTTCTGCTTACAATGAAAATGTTCATAATCTAACAAGCTATTGTGACGTCAACCATTATAGATTTAAATTCTTCATATTATAGTGATTAAATCATTAGCATTAGTCTCAAACAAAACAAAATGTAAGTGATATAGAATTGAACACAGCAGCTCATATAATATTTGAGAACCAGGTTGACATGACAAGAGAAATCCCCTCCCACCAATGTGTCCCTGGTTAAGACTTCTGGACTCAATGCCATACGTACGTGGGTCTAGTTTGTTGATGGTTTTCTGCTCTGTTGTGAAAGGTTTTTTTCTTCTTCAAAAATCAGCATTTTCAAATTCCAATTCAATCTGGATTCACTGGATGAATAGTCACTCTATGGAGGTGCTGCAATTCCTGTTATTATTTTGTCTCTTGTGGTACGTTTCTTCGCACAGTTCAAACAAAAACAGCATGTCTTATTCAGAGCCAGATGCCTTGATTACTGAGCAGTTGAGTAGAACATTTTTAGAGTGGTGTTTCTGTAAAATGCAAGTCTGAGTTATACTTTGAAAATGAACACAACACAGAAAATTTACACACCTCTCCACTAGTAAAAAATCAAAAGTACATGTAATCTTATTTTTATTGTAATTCTAATTTAAGGCCAAATATTTACAGGAGTTTTGTCATTACTTTTTTTAGTCAAATTGCAGCCAAAATGTCAGCTAAAACTGATAGTTAAGTTATTTCCTCTTTTGTCTTTAGATATTGGAAACTGTGTGCAAATGACTTCACTTGACCTTCAACACAATGACATTCCTGAAATACCTGACACAATAGGTAACCTTACAGAAATGACCAGATTGGGACTGAGGTGAGTTGGTTTTGCTTTATTTTTAAATTGAAAGGATCACTGTATAAATTTGGTAAATTAAATTTCATGTATTTGTGTTCATCGGACCTGTTTCTCCCAGCAAACCATGCAAGAATATTTCTTTTTTTAAGTTTGACTAGTTGGTGAAAGAATTCTCATCTTGGATTTAAACATAGGGTTGAATCCTGGAAGCTTAAACACTTAATAGTACATTCATGTAGATTCTTGTGCTCAATAACACAAACCCTGGATAGCTCTACACATAACTTCACACTGACTCAAAGTGAATATTTTTGTCCCAACAGGCATTTCCTGTATACAATTCTCCCTATATTGCAAACTCCTTTGTCAAAGTGTACTCCACAAGTTACATTAAATTTGTTTTGGATCAAAGTCATTAGCACAGTATTAGAGAGCTTAAGCAAGAACGACGACGACGGCTACAAGAACGTCATCGGAAAATTTAAATTCACGTTATTGTAATCATTTCGGAATTATTCCAAGTCCTTGGGCATGTAAATTGTGTACTAACTATCCAGGAATTTAACTGGTATGAACAGCTTCGAAGTCGAAAATTTATCGTTAAGTGCTCATGTCCTTCACTTAACCTCAAATTTAATCATTTCACGTCGTTGTTAGGGAGAGAACGGCAAAAAAAATGTACCAAGATGTAAAACGCACGTGCAGAGCATGCGGAGCCATTGTTTTTGCTCATTAAACCTATTGTTTTCTCCCGTTCTCGTTCACGTCGACGTCATCACTGCTTAAGCTCCCTGTTATTGAACTGTTGAAAACCTTGTTAAAATTAATTTTTCCCTTTTCTCTTTCTTCTCTTGTTAAAAACATTTTATGAACACTAAACAACAATTGAACCAAACACTGTCAAGTAACTTGCCGATTTTCATCATTTTTCCCAAACCCTTGGGCATCTGTTTTCCATGACTTTGCTTTCCTTCCATGTAACAAGCTTGGAGTTTTCAGTGACATGTTTATCTTAATTTAAGTGGTTACTGACAGGTCAATTTGTGGTATGATCATTGTAAAGTACAGCATTTAATGTTATCAGAAAAAATAATTCTTCTGGTTTCAAAATCGAAGTTCAGATCAGTTTTCTAACACTTTGGTCACGTGCCAAAAAAGTTTGAATTATTGATTAAGGAAAACAATTCCAGAAATTTACGTTAAACAGAGAAGAAACCTTAGTGAATATTAAATTGATTGTCTTTGTTCATCTCAGATATAACCAGCTCTCTGCTTTACCAGCGACATTAGCAAACTGCACAAAAATTGATGAATTCAATATTGAAGGAAACAACATCTCTGGATTGCCTGTAAGTACAGAGGATGATTTTGAAAAAGAAATATTTTGCAGATGAGTTTCATGTCATATCACACTGTGTGATTATGTGGAGGCAGCATGGCCAAGTGGTTAGGTCGCCAGACTTATATTGTGGAGATCCTGGGCTCAAGTCGTGCTCTGACCACCAGTTGTGATTCTTAGCTCTGTTATGTTTATTTCAATTGTTTTTCTCCTTCTTGTTATTATGAACCCAACTCAGCAGAATGTGAGAAAGAAGTACATGGAACTTACCTTGAAATGAAATGAAAATGAAATGATATATTCTCACACACCACTGGTAGCCATGCCAGGCTGACCGCCACGCCTGACCTTTATTGCAAACTCAACAAAAAACCTATGTGTACATACGGAGAATTGGATAACCAGCTAGCAGAACAACTTGAAAACTATGGGTGGGAGGGTGGGAAGAACAGGTTGGTAATGGCAGGTGTAACAAAACACACTGCCCACCTCAAGTCACATGACATAATCCCAGGCCCCCAGCGGTGTGTGAGAAGAACATTTCCCACTTATTTCGTTTCGGTGGGAAATAACACGCATTTATATAGCACATTTTCTATGGAGTATATATTGAAATGTGCTTTACAACACTTTGTGGGGGACTTTGCAAGACTGCTTCATGGTGCAGTTCACAGTCTTAAATTTAAATAACCAGCAGAATTCACAGGTGCCCCCAGAACTGAATGAGGGATAGACCATCACACCGGGGACTATGTCCCCTACCTATGTCCCCTACATTAATTCACCCACTGTGGTTTGAACCAGCTACCATCAGATTAAGAGTCCTCTTTCATCTCCAGTAGGTCACACAGGACAACTTGCAAATTCTCTCATTTTGCATGTCTTTTATTGATTCCTGTTTTAGTCCCAGACTCACCTCCACCAAAACTTAATTTATGCCAAATGAGCACGAAGATGCTGTGTACTGGTAGTATCCATAACCCTAACTTAAAATCTAACTAACTCGATAGGCCATTTCCGAATTCACATTAACCTCTTTTTCAAAGCGAGTCTACGTGCAAAAGGTTTGTGATGGTAATTAGTTTCGCTTTGCATATGAATTGCAACTAATTTTCATAAGAAAGACTTTGCATTTAGACTCATTTTGAAAAAGAGGCTGAAGTGAATTCGGAAATGGCCTGTTAGCCTAACCACTCATTCTTGCCACAGAATGATATAAAACTAACTATAGTTAGAAAAATACTTGGGGTGCATTTTTTAAAGAGTTTACTGGCCCAAAAAATAATTAGTTTGTAAAACTGCGATCTGCTTATTCTGAAAACCAGGTCTTTTTGGATGCTTTCAAACTAAGAAAGAGAAAGCTGATTGCAAAGTTGCAGGACTGAAAATGTCTTGAGTTTCAAGATAGGGCGAATTATGTCACCTGAAATATGCCCAAAAAGTTTCGGGGCTTCTGAGAAACAGGCCCCTGGTTGTAAAGTTAAAACTACTCATTAAAAAAAATTAACTAATCAAAATTAAATTAACTAAAACAGAAAAAACTTATTTCCTCGCGAAGCGAGGTTAATAAATTTGTCGGGCAGAAGGCCCGCGCTCGGGAGCTAAGCCGTGCGAATTCGAGCGGAAAAAAATATTTATATATATATATATATATTTCGCTAAAGGTGTCCGTGCTGTTGCCTGGCAACAGTTCGCAAACAAAGTATGAATGACGTCAGACAAAGGGAAGGTTGCTAGGCAGCAACCGCTGCCTCACAATGGCGCACTCTCATGTTTATTCATTGAGGCCGAACGTGTAATTTCATCGAGGAGTGAAAAATGTTTAGTATTGGTCAAACACGACCAAATTCTTATGCAAATGAACCACAGGAGCACGCACAAGGGACAAGACATACTCGCCGAAGGAGATTAAACAACGAAACTCCTGAACAACGTGAAAGGCGACTTCAGATTCAGCGCGAGCAGCGAAGAAGAAGGAGACATCAGGAAACCACAGTGCATAGACAACATCGCTTGGCTCAGCAAAGACAACACATTTTTACACTCCAAATTAACTGCCCACCCAGCCCTTGTCATGAATTTTATCTATCTTCTTTAATGTTCTACCAAAAATACAGATTTCCAGCAAGCGAACGGGTTTCAACACCGAACTCTACAACCACACTCCATACAAAAAAACACATATTCTCCTTCAACAAAACGACAGCAAGTTCAATGTTCACGTGATCACGTGTCAACCGCATGATCTGTCCACGTGCTAAGAAAAATGTTCAAAATATGTAACGCTAATCTAAATGTCACACAACGAACAAAAAATAATCCGCGACAGCCCTAGCTTCGTGAGGTTTTGCGAGTCACGTATTTCTAGTACTATTATTATTATTATTATTTGTAATTTATTTAAACATATTTCTCATTGTTTTCCCCCAAAGTGCCTAGGCTTAAGTAGGGGCATTACAATGTTTACAATTTTTAATTTTTTTACACAGACTCGGATGATTAAAATTACCTGCAACATACATATAATTGATGTTTGTGGGTTATGCTGTGGTTTTAATTTATTCATGGTTTAAAATGTTTTTAACCAGTTTCTTTTTTATGGTTCATTGTTCCAGATTATAGTAATGAATGTAAGACAATGGAAAATAAAAGTTAAACTGGTTTGAATAATTTTGAACCAACAAATAGGTTACTAATCCAATGTGCTTTGCACGTGTGGGTTCCAATCTCATCCTTGTTGGCAATTTAATGTTGACGGGTAAGACTTCAATACAGCGAGCACATGATGCAGTCACAACATATCTCTACTGATGCATCATGTTACATGATCATGGCATTTATAGGGTTGCGTTCCTGCCATGTGCTATTGTATACGTCCTGGATATGCGGTCCAGGCCTTAACACGCATCATTAGAAGGTTCACTACGTTTTTCAATGTTACTCAATGTACAGGTAGAACACTATTCTTTGTTCTTTCAGGATAATCTCCTTCATTGTTTAAGAATGCTGAACAATGTCACTTTGTCTAGGAACAACTTTGAGCATTTTCCTACAGGACCACCAAAGCAATTTGCTGCAGTTCAAGTAAATAAAATAAATAAATATTGATGATTTTCCTACAGGCAGGTACTTTGATTCCCTAGAGCATACTCTCAACGTTTTTATGTATTTTGGTGATTATTTTTATGAAATTGCAGTTAGTGTAAATTCCAAGCAATATATGGCACTGTGGACAATGTTCTGCCATGAACACTTGCAAAAATTAAAACAGGGCAAAATAAAATTTTCCGTATCCGTTTTTACCCTAACTTGTGCCATTTATTGCTTAGAATTCGGTGCAATTTGACTAAACAGCCAAAACTAAAAAACGTCACTTACGGTGGTTTAGCATAATTTTATATTGGATATTTTGAAGCATTACAGTAAGAATTATTTTCAAGGCCCAAGTTGGGCAGATAACCTAGTGGGTGAAGCCAAAATATTTCTGACTGTTATTTTTAAGAAGATTACGACATTTTTTAATCTAAAAGACATGTTTCGATGTTACGAACATCATCGTCAGTTACATAATGTTTGAAAAACCGTTGGACTATATAACAACTAGGTGAAACATACATAATTAATTATGATTAAGTGACAAAAATAGATTACATATTTGAGTGAGTTACAAGGTAAGAAGAATACAAAGCCTAAAGCGTAAGTGTCAGGTTGATGTGGTGAACTTGTTGGTTTAAATTAGGCTTTTCCCAATTTATATGCATAGCCTCCTTAAGTTTAAGCTGAAATTTAGTAGGGGCGGAATCAAGGATTTCGAAACAATCCGCAGAGCAAGATTGGCGACAACGTTCTGAGCTTTGTAAGTGTTTGGAGATGTGTGAGGACTTGTCTGAAGAGAGATGTGTAAACTCTGCCTCTTCATGTTTGATGTAAACTTAAGCTAGACATAGCTAGCACATGGTATCAATCATTATTAATATAATTATTATTTTCTGGTGTTTTCAGACTTTTATAATGGAACACAACAAAGTACAAAAGATTCCATTTGGAGCATTTTCAAAAGCAAAATATTTGGTAAGTCAATAAACATTTTTTCACTTTGCTGCATTTGTTAAATGATATTATTCCATTTGCTTACATATGCATGCTAGTTTTAAATCATAAACACTTGAGTTTATTTTTTTATTCTCAGACAAAACTGAACATGAAGGAAAATCAGATCGCTGCGCTTCCATTAGGTGAGAATTTTGATCACAAGCATTCAATCTCTCTTTAAAGAACAATAGGCTATGTGAAGCCTTGTAGATCAAACCCCCGTAACTTCACACTCTGTGTTTTGTATCATATTCAGCTGATATAGCAAGTGTATTGCAATGAGGCTGTAATGTATTTGCTAACTTTTATTACATGTCAGATTTTGGTAGTTGGGTGAGCCTGGTTGAGTTAAACCTGGGAACAAATCAGCTGTCACGGCTTCCAGGTGTGTGAGAATAATACTACAATTTGTGCATCATCATACCCCTACTCTTTCCACTTTGGAGCTCCAGAACCAAGTTTTGCTACTCAGAGTGACAGTGTTTGACATGTGGGTACATGTTTTCTCTTGTTGCAGAGGATATCCAGTGGCTAACAAATCTAGAAGTTTTGATTCTTAGCAACAATCTACTTAGGGTGAGGCTATGTGATTATAAATGAATTTAGGTACGTTAAATTTTCTAGTGAAAAATCTGATGTGCTAGAAGTGAATTACACTGGCATTGCATTTGCTCTAGAAACCATTAACAAAGAAGTAATTTGTTTACCCTTGGTGCCAGAGGAATCTTTTTCCAAGGTCCAAGAGAAAATGCTGAGCTTGTGAGCAAACGATGCACCAAGGAGAGGAATAAATACTTCTTCGGAACTTTGCTCCCTGGTCAGTTCAGTGTTCTCTCTCAGACCTTCAACAAATTCCTGTGGCACTCAGAGTAGCATTTGATGGGCTGGTCTGTAAATGAAACATTACTGACATTAAACCCAAGGCTTTTAAAGGGGGATTGTCATTGTGCTGTAATAAAGTGAACTTTTCTCTCCAATGTTGCAGAGACTTCCTCGTGGCTTGGGAGAGTTAAGGAAACTCAGAGTGCTTGACCTGGAGGAAAACAGGCTGGAATTACTCCCCAATGAAATTGGTGAGGCTTCTTCTTCAACCTCAATCATTCCCAGGGTCTCTCACTGATTCCCACCCCCTCCAGGCAGCAGGAAGAAGACAGATCCTGAGAATGAATTATTGAAATTTTAAGTCCAGAAAACGTACAGGTCTTCAATTATATTAAAGTTTTCAATAAAACTTGACCGTGTCTTTCAGCCTTCCTAAGGAATCTTGAGCGACTAGTTTTGCAGTCCAATAACCTGACTACTCTTCCAAAATCAATAGGGTGAGTAATCTTAAACATGAATATAACTGAAATAATGTCGTTTTTCATATAAAAGCTTCCTAAAACTGTGAGAACCAAAGGACGTACTTTGAGCCATCAGTGTCAACAGACACACAGACAATCAGATTAACCCCATAGAGCTAAAGACAACAATTCACTTAATGGGGCTGATGCTAACCACAGCCACTGACCGGCAGGCTCAGTTGATATAGTAGTGGATTAACTTGTGGAAGGTTGTGTGTTCAAATCCCTGGCTTGACCAAAACTTATCAGGGTTTCTAAATAACTGAGGAGAAAAGTGTTGCTTTTGTAATGATGTCTGCAAGTGGTTTGACTTTCTAGTCTGCTCAGATAAGGTTGGTAAACCATTGGTGCCATCTCACAACACTTTATTGTATTTGACTGTGGGATGTAATGAGCCCTGGCTGTGACACCACCCCTGGTATCTTTTCTTATGTGGCTTCAGACTGTTTCAGTTACCATGCCAAAGGCTACTGATCCTTGGCAAAACTTCATTAAGGAAAAAACAAAACAAAGCAAAAACATGGAAGACACTTGTGAGCAAGTCAGAGGTGGTTCTTATTTTGTTTCCAGTAGGTTCAGGAACCATTGAAAATTGTCAATGTATATGGAAAGAAGAAAGTCATTTGTTTTTTTTTTTTGTTTTTCCTTCAGCTACTTGACTAATGTGCAGTACTTGAGTGTGGGTGAAAATGACCTTACTCAGCTTCCAGATGAAATAGGTATGAGGCATGATCCAACTCAAGCAGTTTACACTGGGTTCCCTTGGCAGTCCATCCTGTGTTACTAAAATGTATGTACTGTACGTGCCAGAGGTCCGGAGTACAGGCAGAGACTGCAAGCCATATTTGAGACAGACAGCACAGCTTTTCCCAATACTGACTGACCAAGGAATAAGGAATAAACTTAATGCATAATTTCCTTTGAGCCACACAAACTCCAGAGTTTAAATGTTTCTTTTTGAAGTACTTGAATGAGATATTGATGTCTATAACAAACGTGGTGGTTACTTGTTCACTGTCACACATCAACATGCAGCCACACTCACGTGCAGAGAAAAAAATGCAAGTATGCTCTTTGGATGGACTCCTCCGTGCTTTTTCAAATTAGTGAGCAGTGGCAAGTGCCTCTGCTGAAAAACATAAAAAAAAAAAAAAACCTTATTCTGCGTGCTGTGTTAAATTTCTCCTGTGGCAGTGATTGTTCTGCACCAGTTATTTATACAACTAGGTTAAAGTTACAGAGAATGTATGAAACAACATCCATGTATATTGGAACAACAAAAGAAGCATTTACTGTGCCTTTCAAATACATGCCCACTCTAAACTTTTAAAATCGAATGAATGTTTTCGTTTTTTACAGCCATCAATCATATTCACTGACAATTGACTAATCATTTAAAACCGAAACTGACAAAGTGGATCAAAATCCGCCAATCACAAAGTGTGATGTGGCCTTTGATTTGGTCTGCTGGTGTGATTGACAGCAACAAAAAACAAAACCGTTGATTGAAATTTGAACTTGACAGTCCACATGTTTTGACAAGTGCAAAAGATCATTGCAGTTCAGAGTGCTTCTTAAGCATTAGCCAAACAGTAGCCAAAGAACTTAAGGCTTGGAAAAATGCGACCACTGCGATATCGATGCAGTGCTCCACTAACTGACCAACAGACCTTCCTTCTGTTCCTCCCAGTCCCCCATGGTAAGTAATGAAAGCAAGGCTGGGTTGGATAAGATTCAAAATGGTGGAATGTGAGCACAAAGATGCTGAGAGCTGGTTGAAATTATCAGATGATATTCCATGGAGTAAGCTTGTCATAGAATCCATTTTGGCAGATGGAGACACAAGAACCTTTTGGCAACGTTTTCAGTGTATTGTAAATTTACTGTTAGATGTTTACATTTGCCATTTTAAATTTATATACCCCAGCCTCACCTCTATGTTCTTATTGTAGTGGACTAGGAGGAACTCGGGGAAGGTCCATCGGGAGCATTTTGATCATTTTGTGAAGCTGTAAATACAGGTGGAGCATGTAAATGTAGGTCATCAAAGTTATGAATGCTCAGGGCTTCTAGGTTTCAAATGCTAGTTTTTCATAGCCATCTACATATCGCTCCCTCACAGTGCATTATTGATACATGTAGTTGTAAGTGGTTAGCCTTGATCTCCC
>BLFK01000386.1:871019-892012 GCA_014634185.1 Astreopora myriophthalma | reverse complement strand
GGGGGGGGGGGGGGGGTGCATTTGCCACCCTTTTCTTTGTGCATTGTTTTGGAACTATTCTGGAATAGGAAAATACAGAATATTTGGTTAATGTGATCTTTTGGGACCTGTCAGTTTTTCAAGAAAGTGCTAAGGCCCCGTCCACACACATCCGTTTTCATTTGAAGATGCAACTTGTTTTCCCCCTTTTCAACAAAAATTTGCGTCCACAAGCACACGCAAAAACAGCGTTTTCAAAAAGTTCCACTCTGGAGAGCGTTTCTGAAAAGTTCTGTTTTCACTGGATACGTGTGGATGGAAGCTGTATCTGTAAAGAAAAAGTTGCATTATCAAATGAAAATGGATACATGTGGATGGGGCTTAAGACTCATGAAGGTATTATTGCTCCTTTCATTGACATGCCAAGTCTGCAAATGACAATCCAACTAGGGATCTGGGCCGAGTTGTTCAAAGCAGGTTTAGCGCTAGGTTAAGCCCGGTTAAAACCTGTAGGTTGTCATGGTATTTATCCCGGGTTAGTGCTAACCTCGCTTCGAACAACTTGGCCCTGTTTTTTTCACTGCCCTCAATTGACAGAAACTGACAAAGTGGATTGAATCCACCAGTCACACAAAGTGCAATTTGTCATCTGTTAACCCAGTGCAGTACAGGGATTGATGGCACTGGAAAATGAAACCATTGAAGGAAATTTGAACTTCAAGGTTGATGTTAGTGAAAGGTGCAATATTGTCATCCACACTCAAGCACATTTATCAACAGTTTTCATGTCTTATACACTGAAATGCCCAAAAAAAAAGATGAATTTTGTTTGTACATGTAGTTGCTGGTGAATTTGTCTTGCCAATGCCATCTTGCCAACAGTATGTAGGAAGAGGTGGTTACTTCATGATGCATGTATCCAAGGAAGTCCTTAAGACAACCACTTCGACTTGAAAGAAAATTGCAGCAGAGTTAGCCATAACTGTAAATAAATATGCTAAAAGCGCTGTTCTTAACAACACTGGAAATATCTTAGCGATGTGTGAGTATATGTGTTGGTGAAAGAGTATGCAACCCTTCCGCAATTGCCTTAAGTAATGAAGCAATAAGAACATTTTATGGTGCTGCTGTCTTTGTGTAGGTCTGGGGCTTGAGCTGACATCGGGAAAAAGCATATTGTGTTTGTATTGTGCTTAATTTAGGCCTCATTGTCATAAAAATGTCCAGTTTCACAGTGATTTTTGTTATATTAATTGATGTCCTACACGATACCTTACCTAAAACGTTAAAAAAGTTACTACTTTAGATCAATGTGAAAGAAGGTCAAAAAAGTAACATTTCACCATCTGCATGTAAGAGTGACTGCTGTCACAACACAAAATGGCACTCAAATGGGAGCCAAAACATTCCATGTTTGTTTGTAACAACTACTAGAGGCATGATTTATGAACACTTGAACAAGTTTGTTCTTACAAACGTTTTTCAGTGATAGAAAGTTACTTGAGCAAACTTTGGTTGTAGTCAGCTTACTTTAGTTGCATTCGGAATAGACTCTGTCGAAAGATTTCCTATTTTAGGTTTTAGGAAGCTCTTTATTGCCATAAGGAATTGCTAGCACACAATATTACATCTTGCAAATTCTCTTTTTGTTGGTTAAGATTTGATTTTAAGAAAGGAGCTAGTTTATTTTGGAACACATCCAGTTGAACACTCTTTATTTGAGCGCCAAAGCTGCCACATAGAAACTAGTCAGTCAAACTTCCAAATGTTCCAGATACCTGAAGTGCCGTTTCATACTATACCTCACTTTGTCATGTGATCACTCTTAGATGCAAGCAATGGTGTGAATAAGATTTACAAGCCAACAGGTGTTCTCTATAGAGCCCATAGATTCACTTTTTCTTACTAAATATCAAGGTTGTTACTATTATGTGTAATGTTCCTTTGAAACTAGTGCTTGTCATGAGTATATGTTGTATCACTAAATAGGGGAATTTTATTTATGGAGTTAAAGTTCACACATTTTATACTTTTGTATTTTTTTACACAACCTTTAAATCTTATAGAATTTTCAACTTCTCCTAGTGTCAAGTTTGAAATATTAACCAATTCTTCTTACTGAATGTTATAGTCTTTCATGGAGAGTTCAGGAATTTTTTGGGCTAAAATTTCAGTGATAGTTTTGGCAAAAGAAAGAAACAACAAATTTGCACCAATGATAAGAATTCAGTCACTGATTTCTAAAGAGTAATGACCACCCTTAAAGGTTTGGCTGTCAGCATATTTTAAGGAGAAACTGGATTGTATCCCTAGGATCTAAAGTACTACAATTCGTTGGAAGCCATTGTCTGCCTGGCTTGTGACGTTGTCAAAGTACACAAAAAGCTTAAAGTCTCCAATCATTTTTTTTTAATACACATGCTAGTAAAAGAGTATTCTTTATTGAAAGTACATAGTTCTATGAGGTGAGTACTCAGACTTTTGTAATCTCAAGTTAATGGAAGTTTTGATAAAGTGGCTCCCTAAAGTTCCAAGAAGTTGTTTGTGCTATGTTAAGTTCTGCATAGATATGTCACAAGACTTAAATACCGCTGCCATTTGGAACTTTGTCTGTCAAGTACACATGTGTTGTGTCACAGACATTGACACTAGATATATAGTTCCACCATGACAACAGTAATGGTAGATAGATGTGTTACACTTAATTGCTGTACAAGAGCCATGCAAGGAGCCATACTAGATTGAGGCCTAGACTATATAAGGAAAATGGCAGAGTGTAATAAATCATAACGTTTTTTATTAATGGGCTGCTGCTTATTTTTCAAGTGAAAAACTAGAGACTGGTACTGTACTTTCATTGGGACAGCTGTGTGGTTTTTGGTGAGAAACTAAAGTTTTCATTCCATGCATTAATTCCAGAGTTAAAGAATTTGTATTTTTTTTGACCATACATTACATTGGGAAACATCCATTTACAGTATCCTGTACTGTATCCTGCTGAATGTAACCGTAGTTAATATATGGAGATGGTTGTGAAACTTGATAAGTTTCTTTCTTTCATGTCTTTATTTGCTGTTTTGGCCCTCACCGTGCACAAAACACTTCTTTTTCAAGAAGATAACCAATCAAGAGTTTTGATTAATTTATTTGGAACTAACTTGCGAACAAAGGATTGTGCACGGTCAAGGTCAGTTCAAACATCAAATATTGCGACAGCACTGTTCTTGCTTTTGAAATTTCCAGGGTTTCACAACCAGTCCCTCAATTAACTATGATGTCACAAAAACAATCATCCACAGGGACTTCCTCTGAGAGTATGGTCATTTAGAAAGAGATTGAAGCATTTTGATTTCACTTAATTATTTAGCTGTTTATTGTAATTAATGAAGATGACTGTAATTAGTTTACTGAGAAAATGTATAGATTCCATAATGTCATTCTTGTTAGAAATGTTTGGTACAGTTAGAGAAGGCCTGCATCTCCAAACATTTCAAAGGTAACTTGCTATAATCGTGATTCTGAAAACCTTTCACTCCATTTCAAGAGACTAAGCTGTCACATTGCGAAAAAGCACTGTGCAGTGACGTTTTATATGAATGTAGTGGTAGGAATAATCTTGTTCCGTAGGAAAGTAAAGGAAAGAGTTGTGGTTCTGAAGTGGGGAGTTATCTGGTACGTTTTTTATTCTTAAAATAATAATCAACAGCTCGGTGTTTATTAATACATGTACGTGTATCTACCTTTATGTAAAAAGAACCCCTTTTTCATGAAATAAAAAACTTCTTGAAACTTGCTATAGTCTGTTATAATTATCTGAAGCATGGGTCCTGTATCATTTCTTCCCCTTTACTAGATTTCCCAGCTAGGTGAAGTGAAGCACCCTCTCTAGAGTAGAGCTGATTTATGTTGGTCTGTAGACAATCAAGGACAAAAAGCTATGCAACAAAGATAGTTTCATTTACTTCCTTGAGATCCCTTTCCACAGAAACCTGTGAACCTCCTGTACCAAATAGATCATTTTCACACGATGCCACGGTGGCCATATTTCTGTACCTAAACAAAGGAATGGCGGCCATTTTGGTGTCCCAAAACAATCCTCAGGGAATTGAACTCCATTTTTATGCAAATATGTCCTATTGTTTCAGTATATTAATATGAAAGCGATCTAACAATACGTTTTGTGAACTTCAACATTATTGAAGTGGGTGTGGGGTAATTAATTAAACAACTCCATCACTCCATTGGAATCTTGATTTGTTTAATGGGAACTAGCTGCAACATTTCTTGAATTCTGATCTGTTATTGATTGATTATACAGAATGTACTCTTTACTTCATCACATGCAGTTGTGTATCAGTTTCCATTTTATCTTCTTGGTATCCTTATCTGTTGATGATTAAACACTCTTTGCTGGGCTTTTTTCTTGACCATCTGCAGCCTTTTCAGAGCAGACTGCATGGCAACATTTTGTGAAGAGGATGACCCACTGCTTGTTGATGGCTTGCCACTTAGTGCTGCTGCTGCTGCTGATGATGATGAGGCTGTGTTTGAGCTGAGTGCTGGGATAGCAAATGATTGTTGCATAGTAGTTGAAGAACTAGGCTGAAAAGGACAATGATGCATTGTGAAGCATTTTCAGTTCTATGGTCTTCTTTTGTCACAAGACTTAGAGTAGAAGCAGTCACTATATTTTTCCATGAGTTTATTGAGAATTAAACTTTATCCACAGATACATAATTTATTTTAGAACTTTTGTTCCACATCCATGTCTTGCTACAGAGAAAGAAGTTGAACAGCTATATGCATTAGCCTTGCATTGTCCACACAATATAGGGGTGAAGAATGGTGCTGGAAATTTTTCAGAATTGTTATCATTTGAGAAAGTTGTCTTTCTGTCACTTTTAACCACTGAAGAGGGCAAGCTTCCAACTATGAAAGGACCTTATAACTTCTACATGCATCTGTCTTATCATGAAGTATGCTTGTCCAGTTTTTCACAATTCACTTCCAAGTTAGCTGTCAGATGAGATGGACAGGAGCGTTTACAGAAGCGCAACACAAGAATCATTTTCCCTTTTGTCACCAATCACAACGTGCTAGGACTTCCTAACTTAGACACACTTTTCAATCTCAGACAGGCCCAAACAGCCAACGTACTGTATTCCAGGACATATAATAATTCTGACCATAAATTCCATACATTCTTACCAATTAAGCAAAACAAATAATTGTAGTCTTAATCTTGGGAGTATGCAAAAATATCATGTTCCTGTTTGTAAGGCTGAAAAGGCTTAAGAATAGCTTTTTTTTATCAGCTGTGTATATACTTTGAACATTAGTTTTACAGATAATTATTTCTTTTTAGTAGGGCAGTTTTACCCTTTGTATTTGCTATTTTATAATATGATTGTATAGCTTTAACCAATTTAGCTTTAGAGCTACAGTAATCTGTCTGTCTGTCTATCTTTTAATCTATCTTTTAATCTATCTTTTGAATGCATTTAACTTTCTAATTGCATATAAAAATACCAATTCTTACGTGTTGTCTTTGCTATTTTTAATACATTTTGTTGTGCATAGAAGAAATTTTGAAAGAGAAGTTCTTAGTCCAGTAAGTTTGTCAAAACTATTAATATGTACATGTAGTTGCTTTTTCTTCATCATGCTTTAGAGACAAGCCAGAAAATTATGCACCATTTTCTCTGCCAATAAGAAGCAAACCAAGCAGTCACAATGACATGTACTGTAATATATGGTGCCACACACTTGCCTGTGCTTTGAACTGGCAAAATAAAAAAATGCCCTCTAGTTCTGTTAATCATCATCATCATACAAACCTTGGCATCACTAATAGAAGGCCTTTTAAAGGAAGTCATTGGAATGGGTCGGCTGGAAGATGATGGTACTTTACTTGATGTTGTGGATTCTACTGGTCTTGATTTTGGAGATGCACTGCTTGCCTGCAGATATCACAAAGAAAAGTCACACTAATCTGATGGATAGCTGATGCATTTGTGAGATCTTAATGTCAGTTGTCGCGACCCCATCCTTCAGGGTCAAGTTTTTCAAGCAATGTTAGTGCTAATCCGGGTGAAATACATGAACCATGTCAAGCTACATGTATAGGTTTTAATCAGACTTAACCCAGGACACAACAGGGGTGGTTAACCCTCTGACACAATAGAACAAGCTGTCGCCTCATAGTGGCAGTTATAGATACCATTTCTCTCATTCTTCTGACACATTGGCCACAGTACCAAACATGTCTTGGATCATTCACTTCACTGTCCATCACTCGTGGCTCATGGCATCTCTAACAAAAGAAAAATCACGCTCTGTTAACTTACAGGCAAAACTGGGAGATGCCAACATCCCTTCTGCTACACCCATTACAAGCAGCTTTCGTGAAGTTTGATTTCTAAGGCTGAGCCAAAAGACGAATCATAGATACCTTTGAAGCGGTGTGGAAACCCTCTCATACCCACTCTGCAATAATTTATTTTCACCACTTCGCAACAAATCATTTATAACCCTTTCCTGCCCAAGGGGTACCCCAGTGACGAGTAAAATCGTCTAGCGTTAGCCAGAGTAAGATCTATAAGTGGCATACTTGGGCCTTTTAACAGGCCAACACTTGCTACCAGAGAGTTCTTGTAACTTGATGACCACAGCCTTGTCTTAAAGAGACAAGGAGAGCGGCTAGTAAAGCACATAAATTATAGTTGTGATAAAAATACTATCAAAACCAAAAGTAACAGACCGTATTAACATGATTAAATGCAACCCTCGATTAAACACTGCAGATGGAAGCAAAAGTACCAATAAACACCGCCCTCATATAAATGCCTCTCCCAATCAGAACAATGCTGCATTTATTCAAGAATTGTATGAAAAACACAAGTATATGGTACAACTCGGTAATCTAAGCCAGCCTGGGAAATTTATTTTCCTGTAAAACTACAATATTTTTAAGTTTGAAGCCCGACATTTATGATTCTATCCCAGCTAAAAAGTAAGACATTGGACTTTTAAACATGTTTCTGCTTTAAATAATATAATAATTTACAAATGATCTACCGTAATTGTTGTCAGTGATTTAAGAAATATGATTTTGAAATAAACACCACCCTCCAATAAATGCCGCCCTTGAATAAATGCCGCATTGGACACGCTCACAATTTAATAAATGCTGAAGCATTTAATCGAGTACATACCGTAATATTCGAGTAAATTGCGCAGAACAGAAAAACAACAAGATCAAATTACACGTACAGTATAGCATTGGGAAGTATATGAGGACTCCAATTTGAAATAAAAGTAAATACCTGAAAAGAGCATTTAAGACTCTTTGTCAATTTTATACTGTCTCGTTTTCCTAAATGATACACGTATACTAATAACAATGTCAGTACTATTAATCCGATCATAATAAGCACTCCGAACAGTACTTTTACATTATAAAAACAGAAAAATGAAGCCAATGACTCCCAGAAAGCTTAAAAAAAGACAGGATAAAATAACAATGCAAGTAAGAGAATTGCAATCCATTTCTTGACAACATCAAGTTCAGGATCAGCCACTCATTTACCACTAAAGGTCTCTCTGAGATTCTTCTCAATGATGAGCACAGAAAATCCCAAGTACAGTTAATAATAACTTAAATCACTTTTCTTCCAGAAATTAAATATAAATAAATACTGTAACCAAAGCAGGAACCTAATAAAACAGATCTCAAGTAGCTTAGGTCAATATTATGTTCTCAATATAAGAATGAAAAAACTATGGAAAATCACTAGGTTTGGCAGTGATCTAGTAAAGACCAAAAGTAAAGTAATTTGACAAAACTTGTGAATTTATAAACAATCCTTGTGAAAAAAAAACCTGTTTTTCTGTGCGCATAACTGGTAGTTCAACACGTTTGTAACCTGTGACAGTTTTTGGTCTCCCACTGAATTTGACTACTTTGTGGAAATTGTGTCACTCTTCACCAAAATAGAAGCGTGTGACTTCTACAGGTCTATTAATTTAGTAAGATTTAACCATTGTTGATGACATGTACAATGAATTTCAGATGTTTTTAAAGTGTTACGAACCCAAATGATCAATTTCAATAATATTGTTGTTACTGAACAGTAAATGCATCTGTCGTGAAGACTTCTACACATACACGAAAACTTAAGGCAAGTGACAGGTGCAGGCATATACCAGCACGTTTAGGTCTCAAGTTATTTTAACAACCAATAACTTTAGTTTTAGTTCCCTTCTTACCAGAAGCTTCCTCTTTCTTGATTTGCAATTCTGTCATTTTTTTTACTTACTACTGCTTAAGGACATGTATCAAGAGACTGTCCTTTTGCCTTTTTATGCTTATTGCCAGTTAAAGATGTAAGAGATTGTTCAGTGCATGGAGGGTAAATACTATTGTGTGCTGCCTATAATTACAAATTATAGTGGTTTGGCAGTAACATGTTGACATTTAATTGTTGTTCCAGATACAAAGTGTGCAAGGGTTTTTTCATACATTTCTATTGATATTTGTTATTGTTAACTTAGATATGTTCAGTTGCTCTGCTTTGAAATAAAAAATTACTGTTAAGTTCCAAAAATGATAAATGCTTTACCATCTTTGCAAACTCTTCTACAAATCTGCAAACTACAGTATGTATAATTGACTGTCTTGTTGGCAATGCACTCAGCGATAGGTACTGCTTGTTTTATTTTTACATGTCGTTCCCTTCTTACCAGAAGCTGCCTCTTTCTTGATTCGCAATTTTGTCTTTTTTTACTTAATACTGCTTAATGACATACTAAGAAACTGTCCTCTTGCTTTCTTGTGATTATTGCCAGTTAAAGATCAAAGAAATTGTTCAGTGAGTGGATGGTAAATATTATTGTGTGCTGCCTATATTAATAGTGGTTTGGCAGTTAAGTAACTCACATAATTGGCTCAGTTCTTGTAGCAGCATTTTGACAGCAGAGTAATGTTCAGTGCAATGACTTTAACAAAGGGAATACATGTAGCTCTGCCCCCTGCATCAGCTTAAATTCACTGAGCATCCAAGATGGCAGCAAACAGTCAATTAGCATAAGAATGGACCTTGTAAAATATTCTTCCATAGCAAAAAAAGTGAACAGGGATTTAAAAAACAAGAATGACAAGCAACATCTTAAAAAATATTACAAACAAATGGCTTGAAAGTGTTTTTTAATCAAACTTGCACAGAGCTCTGTACTGGTATGCATCTACGCTAGATTGACAAATGATCCACATGTACCTAAGGTACCGCTGGATCTTTCATAGCCAATCCTTGAGTGCCAGGTCTCTTTAAATAATTATAATACCAAGTTCAGAATTTATTCTTCACTCAAAGGTACATGCAAGTACAGCTGTACATGACACAAAGTAATAGTACTGTTGTAATTATCAATTCTACTTCAGGTGTATTACTGTATGTATGTTTCTTAAGTTTTACGGCAATAATTATATCTGAGAATGGAAAAATAAAACCTAAAGATTTGAAGTTTCAGTAAACCTAGTCTCTGTATCATTATCTTGGAAATCTACACTGTACCTGTTTCTTGATGCAGCACTCACAATCCACTTAGCCATACCATAGTACCTAATAATCTACTAAGAAACAAGTGTCACAAAGAATTTTTCTCACCTGGTGGTAACGTGAATGACACTCATGACATTCTACCAGTTGGTTTCCTGGAATTTTACTTTCCTCCCTGAAACAAAGCAAATTATGTACAATTATATTTAATGAATTAGAGCTCTTTCCATTTGACAGCACTGGCCAGCTAGACAAGGCAGTTTGTGAATGCTGGAATAAGGGCATTTTCACCCCTTGTTTATTCCTCTTTCACAAATTAATGCTATTTTGCCCCACCCTTCGCTTCCTCTCGTCCAGTGCAACCTGTGTCTTGGGCCTCCTGGATGGGTTATGGGAGTCACAGAGAAGGCCCCTGGGTATCACAGTAGTAATCTACTTGTACACACAGGTCAAGGGGGTTGATATTCCAAACTTCACCAGGGCATCTGATTTCTCCCTTATTCTGATTTCTCTTTTGTGTGACATACCAGTTTAGCATTTCTTCCTCTTAAGGTGGTTCAAACCAGTTTCAACACTTTCAAGATGTTCTTATTAGAAGAACAATTTGGCTCTCAATTCACTCAGCAGAATTTGTTTGAACTATGCAGAGAGTTTCATGTTGGCCTGCTGATCACTTTCCACCAACAACAAATGGTGATCAGGCTTGTTTTTGAGATATGAGCAACTAAAGCCAAAAAATAGGGTGTTTTTGCAGGGCTTTCTTGTTGCTATGGTAACTTATTATGTCACAATAATGACTGCATACTGATTGGCACATCATTTATTTTATTATTCTTGTGGTAGTGTAACATTGCTGTTATGTGATACAGTGTTGTCAGTAGCGCCAACCCTTATAATAACAAAGTCTCATGAAACTATTGAACCTTAACCCTTTCCAGCCCAAGGGGTACCCCATTGATGAGTAGAATGGTCTGGCGTTAGCCAGAGTTAAAAATTAATCTGTTTAGTCACTGTCGAGCATTGAAGGGTTAAGCACATAAGTTATATTGCAAGGATTTGGTCTTGATTCTTTTTTTTTTTTAATTTGTGTCACAAATTTCCACCCCTAACCAAAAAATGCACAGACTCTGGGGATGAGACTGGCTCAAGCTCTGTAGCTGCAAATGCTTCTAGTTTGCGACCTTTGAACCAGAAATTGGCCATGGAAGAGGCTACCATAAGCCAGAAATGTTACCATAAGCCAGATAATGTTACCATAAGCCAGAAATGTTAACAGAAATGAATTAAACGAACTGAAGAAATGCTCCTCACACTTTCTGGACAATTTTTAAGCAATTGTCTCATATATGTACTTGAAAAATTCAAGTGACTTCAATGGGATTGGAACCCACAACCCCTGCGATGCTTAAAAATTGTCCAGAAAGTGTGAGGATCATTTCTTCAGTTCATTTCTAAACTGCACTTCATAATCATTTCTTTCATTCATCATTCCTTTCATGGGAAAACATGCATGAGCCCAACAAATTGACCTGCTCTCAACCGTGTGGCTTCATAGCTCACTTGGTAAGAGCACTATTCCAGCATCGCAGGGGTCGTGGGTTCAAATCCCGTTGAAGTCACTTGAATTTTTCAAGTGCATATACAAGACAATTGATTAATTTAAAAATTGTCCAGAAAGTGTGAGGATCATTTCTTCAGTTCATTTCTAAACCGCACTTCATAATCATTTCTTTCAGAAATGAATTAATTTTCATGAATGCAAGACCAAAGTTCAATTTTTCGGGGATCTTTTATTATAGAACAAAAACTGACAAGTTGGTTTGTTCTCTTCAAGTAACTAACCTGTAGCAAATACCACAAACAGATCCCAAGTCAATCATCAAGTCTTCAACAACAGCCGGAAGAGTAGTCTGGGACTCTAGATGGCCTTCATCTAACACAGCTTCCACGTCAAAGTGCAATTTAGCTTTCTTAGATGAACTGTGATCCATGAAGGAGCTGGAACTCAGCTCTACAGTTTCTATCAAACTAGAACCAATCTCCAGTGTTTCAACACTTGTTTCATCAACTGTTACATTTCTGTCTTGGTCAGCAGGTTTGACAGGAAATGTTTGCTTTGTCTCAGTTTCATATTTCTTATCAGATAATTTGGCTTTAACTTCTCCCGTTGATATTATTGCACTAGGTCGTCTTTCAGAGTGCATCCCAGATTTTGTCTCCTTGGGTTTTTCCTGTGGAAGATGGAAATCTTCAACACGTACAACTATAAAAGCTTTATAGATCTCTTTCATAATGGGGGCCAAACAAAATATCCTTCTGTTTTTAAATGAGCCCTTCTTGCCTCGCTGGGATGTGCAAAATTCAAAAGAATTTTTGTTCTAAAATGAGGCCAGAAGGTCTAATTTACATATATATAAAAGAATAACAAATTGGTCGGCCATTTATGAAAGTGGTCCATGAAGCCCCTTAGCCTGCATACATGTGAGGTATCCACTCACAGGAGGTATCTACTCATGAGCTGTGTGCAAGCAGAGGTTCAACTGTATGTGTACATGTAAGACAACATGATGTTCCCATGCAAGAAAAACAGTTGTGTGGAGCAGACTTAGAAAGTTCATACCTTTGGTACAACGTTGGCAATGAAGTCGCAAAAGGCAGAAGAAGATGGTCAAAACAACGAAAACATAGATGAATTTCATGAATTTAGTTTGCAACAGAAACCAGACAATACAAAACTTAAAACACTAAGTGGTAAGAAGGTATGGAAGCCATTTTACAGAAAAAAAGACAGAAGTATACCAGGCAACCCCAAAACTCGGAAACCGGACTCCGGAATAACACTGGAATTAGGCCTAAAAACTTTTGTTTAGGCCTAATTATTAGGTCTAAAAACTTTTGTTTAGGCTAATTATTAGGTCTAAAAACTTTTGTTTAGACCTAATTAGGCCTAAACAAAAGTTTTTAGGCCTAATTCCAGTGTTATTCCGGATTCCGGGTTTTAGGGTTGCCCAAGTATACCACATAAAATCCTTTATTGACCACGCTTGTTTGCTCAAGTCATGGCTGGTTATGAGCCTTGTTCTTTTTTGCGTTTTTATGGACCTTGACTTTGTTTTTGTCCATAAATACACGAAGAAAGAACTTGGGTGACATCCAGCCATCTTAACCTCATGCTTGGTTTATAATGCATTATACTGGCTATCTATGAACACGCTGTCATTAGCCTCAATCAATTCACACCTGAGGACAGTATCTCATCAAGGGACGAAAACTAACAGAACTTGAACCAGAGCAATGAGGAAGTCACACATGATGACCTGTGACCTGTAAAGGAAACCTATGGTACTCTCTTCTGAAACAACCCTAAACCTTTACTAATGCTAACCTCAAGCATCAAGTGGCTGTAAACACAGTGCAAATTATTTAGGCCTGAGATTAGCAATATTAAGGGGTGATGGTTGTTTCAGTTTTAGTAAAATGCCTTCTAATTGTTAAATATCCCGGGCTCTAAATTATTAAGTGTTAAAACCTAACTAACTTAAGTGACCTTTTACATCGTAGATGCGGCGGTTCGACAGTATAAAACAGGATGATATATGAAAGCTGACGAAAACAACATTTTCTGTTGTAAATTTCAGATTCCTGAGCTAAGCTTAAAATTTTATAGGTGAACAGTTTGATAACAGGATAAGTATCTTCTCTACTCTTCAGTAATTACCTTTGAACTTTTCGAAGGAGGAACTTGCTGGTTGTGCTGTCTGATGACATCATCCCGAAGGGAGCGAAGCTGGTCCAAAGAATCGGGATGACGGGAATGTAAAAGCTTCAAAGCCTTTATGAAAACGGCATCCACTTCGACGGGTCCACTGCCTGTCGCCATCTTGATTCTCTATTTTCCACAGGGTACCCATCTTACGCAGGAATATTTATTTAGATACCACCCCCTCGGCCCCTCAGCTCGTTAACTATGGGGTCAACTGTGGCGGCCGCTGGTGAAGTACAGATTTTAAACGCCGGCGAAAAGCCGCAAGAAAACTTGCTTTCCGCCGTTGAGCTCTCCAAGAAACTTCAGAAACTTATGCTTAAGATCAAAGGAGGCTTTATCTCGGAAGAGGGTCACGCAGTTGACTACAATGCGTTGAAAGAGAGCGACTTATTCAAAGAATATCTGGAGATGGCGAAAGTCCTAAAACAAGTGAATCTGAAGAGTTTAGAGAGGGCAGAGAAAATGGCATTCTTCTTGAGTATCCTTTTATATTAAGCTCTTGGTCTCTTGAAATCAACTTTAACCGAGACGCCACGACGGTCCCCTACTGACTCAGGGGAATTTGACATTTCCATCCAAGCTAGAGTCAAATTCCCCACCCCTGGGTACCCACTGAATGTCAAATTTCACAACTCTGGGGTGATATGTACAGGTCAAAATCGGCCCCACCCAGAGGGAAGCTATCTGATTCAATTTCCCATGGTAGCTCCCCTCTTCCTGGTGAAAAAGCTCACAGGATGTTTTAGCAGCCTTAAATATCTTCAATGACCTGCTGAAGATTCTTACAGATATTGTCAGACCAATTGCAGGAATTAGTTCAATTGAAATCAAATATTTTCGTTAGTTCTCTTGTAGCGAGACGACACAACTTAAGCATTGACAGTTGATGAGTGATGATTTGTAACCAAAGCTAAATATAATGATCTTTTAAAGGTCTTTGAAGGATATTTAAAGATCCTTAAGGATCCTCAGAAATCTTGCCAAGTCTGTAAGGATCCTTTGTTTAGAAGATCTTTAAGGATCATCCTTCTTGCGGGGTCTTTGCTAACATCATTGTACTTCACAACTAGGATCTTTATCAGTTTTCACAAGGAAATTTATCAGGATCCACTTTATTCCTACAGCTCTCCAATTCTTGTTCTAGCCAGGGTTTAAGATTCATTCTCAGCGGAAGCTTGAAGGCATCCTAATACTTCTACAGCTTTTATAATTGAGCTATCTAGTCTCTCATTACTGCTTGTGATTCTTGACAATTTATTTCCCACCTCATCAATGATCAATCAATTTCAACTGACTCCTTAACTGTTCTTGGATATTTATAACTCCCTTACGATACATGGCTTGGCTATTTGTGAAGGTGGGATACCTAGCTCAGTGCTAGAGATCAGCAATTTTTGGAGAAAGACAGCATACAACATTGGGGGATACTCATTTTCTCTGGATGACATTGAACATGGGATTCTAAGAGGTGCTGATCATAGTTGGGATATAATTTATCTTTTTACAAGAGGCTGAACATTAGAGTTGATTTTTTCTTATAATAAGGAATTTACACTTAATTCGCTCTAGCTTTGATGATGGAATCATAGTCTCTCCAAAGAGACTAATGAAATTCAGGTTTAAATGGCTTCAGACTAGTTTGGTTCTTACTTTTCAATGTCTCTTTATTCTACCTGTTTGTCATCATTGTAATATGTTGGGAACCTATGTCAGTACCCAGAGTGCATTGCAGAAATATAGTGTGTTGGAGCTACCATGTCATTTGTGTGAACCAAAATAATCTACAAAATATTACAATCACGAATATATGAAAGGCTGCAAACAAAAATGATGTAACTGCAGAGCTTTAATGGTTTTTAGGTCATTTGGCAAAATCAACTGCACTAAAATTATGGGTGAACTTCCCCATGCTACATGTATATGCCACAAACTAAAAAGAAAAGAAACCAAAATTTTCCCGTTTTTTTCACATTTCTTTCTCTTGTACCCCCACCCTGCCCCCAATGCCAGTAATTGTTCCTTTTTTTGTATTATTTTCTTCAAATCCATAAGGATAGGTAATTCCATAACTTAATTGCCGTGACGTGTTGCACATTACTTGGCTGCAATTTTGCAAAATGACCAAACACTAAAAAAGTCACTTCCAGGGTTTTTGCTCTGAGGTCTTCAAAGATTTGGTGAGGAGACAAATGAAATTGAAAGTCAAACTAGTTGAAACATTAAAACTTGAATTTTATTTTCAATTACAATATAGACATAAATGTGGAAATCTTTCTGTTATGTTGCACATTTACAGGGAATAGACCTCACCCCTCAGGTGGGAAGCCATTATTTGCAGACGCTGATCCTCGCTGCCAGTTTATTGTATCAGATGTGGATCCTAGGATACACTTTGCCTTAGTGTGTGGAGCAAAGGTTACTTTTTTTTTCATTCCTGTCCTAATTTCGTATCATTCTAATCTGGTCAAAATTGTTTTTTGAGGTGGAAAGTACCTTCAAAGGCTCTTAATTTGACAATTGATTGTAATAGTTTATAATATGTGAATGCAAATACAAGCATATTAAGTGATGTTTACATGTAACAAATCCAAGAGCTCATTAACAGAAATGGTATATTGATTGTACTGGTAAATGAAGGTATTTGTAGTACACAAAGTCTAACTAGAAACTACTACCTGCTGCTAAAGTGCCAACAAGTACATTATTTCTGTTTTGGTTAAAAACATAAAGTCAATAGTATCAGAGGATAGGTGCCAAAAAGAGGATGGCAGGAAATGTCCTCAGTGGCAAGGAGGTCACCATTGCAACTGAGCCACAGCTCACCTCCAGGCACCTGTCAACACATCACTGGAACCCCGTGTGTCAAAAGAGTACTTACCCCAAATGTGGGAGGGAGGGAAACAAGACAAGCAGGTAAGCAAAGCAAGCAAAGCAGGCACAGCAAGCAACGCACATGGCAGTGCTCCTGCAAACACCCACATGATCTTTGGGAAACTGCTGCACTAACTTGTTTTTAACTTAGACTAAACTATATTTAGCCTCATGTAGAAAGCCAGTTAGGTTTTTCCAATACAGCTGTTTACTACAAATCACTCACTAACAACAGTTTCGCATGTTGCATTTTTTCAATACTGCAGTCCTGCCCAGCAATCAGAGTGTTTACTGCGGATAATCTGGAACGTGGGCTTGAAGCAGCAGTAAGGAGCTTTTGCTCACAAGAAGTGTGCATCGATAATAGTGAGGTATGTCAATCGTTTATACTGGAATCCTGTTATTTTGTTCTCCCTATAGGTGCATTGACATTGAAATTGAAGGATTAATGCTCACCATGTTTAAATATGGCTTAATGCAACAATGTTGGCCCAGCTTTAAGTGCAAATCAAGCTTTCTGAATCCCTCTCTTTATTCAATTCCCCGCCTGACATAAATCAATGAACAACAAAATAAAGGAGACTGAAACCAACTGTTTCAAAGAGAGACTATTGAAACTGAACAACACCCTGCAGCATGCGATTGGGGGGGGGGGCAGTAACAATAACATCCTCTTTGCCCTCTAGAGGGAGGGAGGATTGGGAAGGAACAACCCTTCAAACCCAACCTAAACTAGAAAAACTGCAACTGAACTGATACAAAACTGGCATGATCAAGTGAATCAAGCAAAGATCGTGTGAACCAGGTGGGAAATTAACTGTCTTGAATTCGAGGCTCCAAAACAAAACTGTTTTTGAATGAACAATTTCAAACAAGAAGATTCAGGAAGCAGAGTAATTATTATTGCTCCTTTAGTTATGCAAAAATTAATTGCTGTTAAGGTTACAGTAGACATTCACAGGTTGTCCTTGGCAAAAAAAAAAAGTATTGCAGCACTATTTTGAGCAGCCACAAGAACTGTAAGTCATAATTATATGATAGCCATTTCCCTGTAATTTTGTCCTTCAAGGTGACTGTATCAAAAATATTTCTTTGGTACAAAACGGATTTTGGGTCATCAGACAAAGAACGATTGAGGTGTGTAAATCAGATTTTCTTAGCTCTGTACATTTTAAAAGTTTGCCTGAAGGGGTGACTGCTAGTAACCATTCTGCAGTGAAGGTAATGTTGCCATTACTTCTCTGTAAATTGTAGAGAGTAGGGATTTATTATTTTGGAGTGAAAAGGGGGTATGATGGCACAAACTAAGGTTTATGTGTTTAGCATTGTGTTAAGATGTTATTATCTGTGAGCAAGCTGGCAAAGCTGCAAGAAGCTTAGTGCTTCTTGCAGCCTCTCTGCTAATGTGTGACTTGCAACAAAACATGCTCACATGAATTTGTGCCAAAAACTAAAAAGTCTGCTTGCAGGCTGTAAGTAGTTGAATCTATTTTTCCAGTTGGCTGCCCATTTGTGCATGTAATTTTGTGTTACCCCTTTCCTCTCAGTTAGCTTAGTTGTAAGCTATGTGCAGTTTAACTGAAATAAAAAGTGTGATTTTTTTAGTCATAGTTTTAAATGAGTGTGTTCTGTTCCTCTTCAACTTTACCTTAAATCTGTCCTAGGTGGATTTGTCAGCACCTTGCTAAAGAGGAACAAGAAAAATTGAACTGTTTACTAGAAGCGCCAAATATCAAAGTTAGTTATAAGGAATATGATTGGAATCTTAATGGTTCAAAATTGTGAAAAGTGCAATGCTCATGTGTAAATTACCGGTATCGAAAAGAGATATATATACTAACATCTTAATTTGAAAATAAATATGTCAATCAGACTACAAATTCTTGTGAACAATCAAAAATGCACTATGCATTGTATTTCATTTCAATTTTGCTATAATTATTAAGTCTGTGATGTCAGTTTTTAAAAAGATTGTTAGCAAATCATTTGCATCAACCCCTACCATAAATGCTGTAACACAAAATGTCCCCAGTGCAGTCAGTGCCTTCGAAATTTTTTTAGCTCCTGTTTACATGCACTCATGCAGGGCTTCATAGGAATATGCTGTATTCGTGTCCTTGTAGGTGAACTGGATTGAGGTTGCAGTGGAGGCTTGTGCAGGCTGAATGCCTTGAATCTGTAATAGCCTGAGTGCAAGCTGGCTCTCCAGGTTTTTGTCTGTGGGTGAGCCATGTGAGTGACAAAGCTAAGATAAGCTAAGGGGAGTTGGGGAACTGTGAAACACTGGAGGACCTGCACATGGGCTATGAAGATCTAAAAAGATTGCCCCACATTAGCCTCCATTCCACGCTCATTCCACTTCAACCATGAAATTTTGAGAGTAATTTTCTTGTATAGGTAGTTTTGTATTAAATATGTCTCCTTTTTTTTTTCTTTACGAAAGGCTGTTACTATTGCATTTGATACATATTTGGATAATAAGTTGAATAGCTTTGTGAAGCAATTATAAAATCAAGTAATGATGATCATAAAAAACTTTCTGAACACAATTCCACTTTAGTTTGGCGTGTGTTGTTTACCAGAGCCTTCTAAACAACAAATATGAATTAAAAGAGTGCT
The DNA here is from genome assembly GCA_014634185.1 of Astreopora myriophthalma. NCBI lineage: Eukaryota > Metazoa > Cnidaria > Anthozoa > Scleractinia > Acroporidae > Astreopora > Astreopora myriophthalma. The sequence continues at coordinate 873,220 of BLFK01000386.1, read as the reverse complement.
TCATAATCGTCAAGAAAGACAGCCACCCTGCCTCTTCCCATGGGGATTTTTTTTGTTCATTCTGGACGACTGGCTTGCCTCTTCTAGTGTGATGGTAATTTCAATTTTCAGCCTGGAAATTTTGACCCCTTATAGTCCTCTCCAAACAGGAAGCTGACTGAAGGAGCCACGTATTTCTTGAATCTCAGCATTGAATGTTTATTTATAGCAGTGTTTCATAGCAGCAGAAGTCTTGAACCAAAACAAGTCCCACTTAACCTCCTTATATTAAATATAATTACGGACTTTAAGGTCTACGACGGAGACGTCCTCGAAAATGTCACTTGAAATTGCTAGTTTACGTTTTTCAAGGTTTTTCGTGATTATTCCAGTTCGTTCAGCTTCTTCAAACTATCCGAACTATCCAGAAACCGAAATGGGAGGAAAGTTGTTCAAAGTAATGAACAAAATCAAAATTCGCCGTTGTGTGCTCGCGTTTTCCTTAGAACTTCAGATTTGTTCATTCCAACGTTGCTGACTGGCAGAGAAGGTGAAAGAAATGTACGAAAGTTCAAAACGCCACGTGGAGAGCCATTGTTTTGCTCATTAAAGTCTATTGTTTAGTGGCGTTCTCGCTGACCATGTCGCTGTAGTAGATCTTAGGGTACCTTTTACAACAAGTGCTTTGATGCAAGACTTTCAATCATCATGCTATCCCAATAGGAAGGGACCAATTCTTGGAATAGAGGGCTTGGATGACACCCTCTGGACACGATTCGCCTTCAAAGCTCTGTCTTCTAATACATTCTCTCCGTGGTCTGCTGATAATGTGTTCTTTTTCTTCGTTTGATTTGTCTCCACACTGCTGGTAGAGTAGTTAGATGGGGTGATACACGCTTGAAAATTGCTGTTTTTGGGAAATACCAATTGTGGTTCTCGTCTCATGAAAATGTCAGCAATGACTGGGCTGCGAAGGCTCGAACCAGAAACAGAGGCTACAGGACTTCTTATAGGGCTCATTTCAACACTCTTGTTTGGAGAAAATCCAGGTGACTCTTCAAAATCGCTTGGTGTGTGACTCTGGCAGCGAATGAGGGGCTTAGGGGTTGTGATTCGTAGAAATTCCTTCTCAGCGAGGGTCGGCATTCTTGACACTCTCTAGAGGGGATGAGACATGAATTATTCAAACTTTCAGTCTTGTTCTTTATTCGTATTTCATTCTTCCTCTTTCCTTAAATGGGGGCATTGCCTGGCTACGGCTGCCATGGACACGCTTGAGCAAAGAGGTATCGCGCAATCGCGCATCTTGTTTTTTTACGAGTTTTAGACTGAGTGGCCCAAACTGCATTTTTCAGTTTTTTACACTGAGATTAACTAAATACAATTTACGTGGAACCGGCTAAAAATGTAGTGCTGCCACCATACAGCAACTTTATTATGCACAACTCCTTTTTGTATATGATTACCCACACAGGAATCAGTTAACAACAATCACCAAGTCCTCGACCACGTTGGCACAATTTGTTCTCGTCTCAAGGATGTTAAGTTTTCAGGATGCCAGTGCATGAACTGTATAAAATTATCTAATGTCTATATTTAGTTTTCGAATTTTAGGAGTCTTTTACCTTTTCACAGTGTAATAATTTAGATTTCGACTTAGAAAAAAAAGTCACAAAGTTTAATCATCAATAAGATAACTTTATGCGAAACGTGCGAAATGGTCAGCCAGTCTCCGAGCCAAGGGCTAATGTTAAAAGCGCTCGACTTAGAAAAAAGAGTATTTTATAAGTAAAACACACACACACATGCACACACACACGCACACACACAGGCAAGATAAAAAGGTTTACTCAAACAATGACCTCTCAGCAGAAGGATCCGAAGGATGCTGTACGACCACGTGAATTTAAAGACAACCACTAAGCAAGAACAGTGGGGTGAACTTCCAACTGGTCCGACTCGGTTTAATTGACGTTTCGGATGTTCAGCTATCTTCAGATAAAGGTTAAAAACTAGGTAAATCGTTTTTATTTTTTAACCTTAATCTCAAGAAGGCTAAACAGCCGAAACGTCAATTAAACCGAGACCAGTTAGTTCACCCCACTGTTCTTGCTTAGTGTCTCTCCCTCTCTCTCTCTTTTTCTCTCTTTATTATACAGGCGTGAGTGTTTTACTGGTAATTACACCACTCGTAAAATTCATACGAAACTACATCCGAGACC